>NC_069415.1:31367402-31390045 GCF_026875155.1 Cherax quadricarinatus
GCAAGTGCACCACCCCCCTGACCCAGAAGATGTACCCCATCCCTTGCTTTCATATAAATTTTGCCAAAAAAATTTGTTCCATTTTGTCAATGAAGGATTGCAAGTTCCTTGCAGAAACCCTGCCCTAGCCAGCAATTTACACCAATTGCCCTGACAACCTTTCATTTCCTAAACCCCCTTTCTGGGAAAGATCCCTACTTTGGTTGGGGAAACCCTCCCTTAGATTTAAAATAAAATCATACCCTGCCCTTTGTCTTATCTGGGCAACTCTTCCTCCAAAACCCTTCCCAATTTTAAAAATTTCCACCACATTTTGAAGACAGAAAAATGGGGCTTTTTCCCCCATTACCCCCCCTGATATTATCCAGCCTGTTGAAAATGTCCCCAACACCGGGGCTCCGGGGAAAAACCCACACTACTCTCATCTTCTTATTCCTAAACAGTCCTAAAACATTTCCTACCAAACTGACGCCTATAAAACCCGCCATCCTTCTTGCCTTTGCTCCGATTCTCCCTCCACCACTTTGCTGTAAACCCTTTAACCCCAAAGGGCTGGGGGACTGATTACCTCATCTTTTGTTTTTAATTTTCAACTGTCTTCAAATTATTTTCCAAAGAATCTGAAAATTGGGAAAAATAGCCCTGGGGCGAAACCCCTACAATAAAATCCAATTTTTGAAACATTTGTTTTAATTTTTCAATATACAGTCCACAAATTTATATTTTACCAGCTTTTCCGGGTGATGTATATTTCTTTTAAATTTTAATAGGTCCAAGAAATTTGGGGGAAATATGACATTTTGTGGGATCGAAGGGGGTCATTTTTTGCAAACCTAGGTGCCCCCAAAATTTCCCCTACTGCCCCTAATTTGAAAAATTTAATTTTAATCAATGTTCCCAATTTACTGTTATGTATAAAAATTTTTCTTTCAAAATAAATGAAATTTTTCCACAGTTGGGGGTTTTCAAAATTATTTTTGAAAAATTATTAAAACCACACAAATTTCATTTGTCTTATTGGGAAAGAAGAGCGTTGCTTTTAAGGAAAAAAATTCGCGGGTTTTTTAAACCCAAATTTCACAAACATATATTGGCTTCATACAAAAAACAAAAATAATAGGAGCCCCTCAGGTTTTTTCTTCAACCTATACATCCTTTGGTTAGGCCTCATTTAGATTATGCTGCCCATTTTTTGGTCACCGTATTACAAAATTGGATAAAAAATTCCTGGAAAATGTACAAAGGAGGATGACAAAGTGATCCCATGTATCAGAAACCTTCCCAAATGAGGATAGATTTAAAGGCCCTGAAACTGCACTCTCTAAAAGACGTAAAAATTAGGGGGGATAAATGAGGTTTAAAAGGGAAGAAAAGGAATAAAAAAGGGGGATTAAATAGTGTGCTGAAAAAAATCTACCCTTTGGCCCAGGACTCGCAGCAAGGGTTTTTTAAATTTGGGAAAAAATTCAGATTAAAGGGGGGAAAAAGGGAAAAAGTATTTGGTTTGGAAAAATGGGGGTTGTGGTTTAGGGGAACAAAACTCCCAATTTACCTTTTAAAGGGGGCCAGAACGTTTTTTGGTAGCTTTAAAAATAGGTTGGAAAAATACAGGGAGTAGATGTGGGGGTTTTGATTTGGGACCAAAATAGCTTGGGGAAAAAACATGGGGTTGCCGTTTTTTCCTTTCCCTTAAAGTCATTTGTGACCTGACCTGACTGGGTTTGGGTGCATTGGTTTTAAGCCGGTGGGGATTTTGGCCCTTTGCCTCGCAGGGGCCCCAGTGGGGCCTTTTCTGCATTTTTCCTTTCGTTCTTATTTTTCTTCTTATGTTCCGGACCGAAACTTTTTCCCTAATAAACGTCCTAGATTTCCTCACGTCTCTTTTAAACCTTTAAATTAAAACCATCAAAAACCCTTCCTTTCTAAACACATACCCAATTTTTAATGTCGTGAGGTTTAACCTGAATCTGCAGCAGGGGCCCTAACATAACAATATTTTGACAAACAAGCCGAACGTACATTTTTTTTTTTTTAAGACCCCAGGGAAAACCCCACCCAGAACAAAAAGAATGCCTATTTAATTAAAAAATAAATAACATTAATTAAACTTAAAGGGGATTTTTAAAATATACATGGTTTAAAAATATTGGCCATTTTTAACTAGTTGTCAAACCCGCGTAAAATTATATCCTGAAATTTAAACAGTTTTTAATGCGGGAAGAAAAAAACTGAGGATAAAAAATTGGGCTTGTCATTTTTATAACATCTTTTAGTTACAATTACGCATGAACACAAGTTTTTTAACAATTTTTGGAGTTTTCCCTTAAAATAAGAAAGAAGGAACACTGCAAAAGGCCTACGGGCCCATGCGAGATGGGTCCAAAGTCTAAAAACCCCGGCTTAAGCCAATGCCCCAAACCAGTCAGGGCCGGGTTTCCACTTCATTTAAAGGAAGGGAACAAAACAACGACCTAGTAGCACAAAGGCAGTCGGGGTCCAACTCCCAACCCACTAAATGTATTTTATCAAACCCTTTTTTTTTAAAACAACACAACTTTTTTAGCCTAAATAACGGGGTATTTTTAGTTTTTTTCCCACTCACCAAAACTCTGTTACCCAAACCAGTGCTCCCCCCCCCCCAAATACCCCTTCCTAAATCAAATTTTTTCCCAAACTTAAAACCATTGCTAAGTCCCTGTCGGGCTAAAAATTTTAAGCACGTTAAATTTACTTTCCCCTGTATTTTTTTCCTGTTTTCCATTTAAAACCCCCCTTTTCATATCCCCCCCTAATTCTACGCCTTTCTAGAGTGCAGTTTCGGGAACCATCTACCTCATGGGGAAAATTTTTCCCGATACAATGGATCAACTTTGCCCATCCCTCCTTGGATTTTTCCCAAAAAGCTTTTTATATCCATTCTATAATAAGGTGAAAAAAAACGTGCAGCAAAATCTAAATGGGGCCCAAAACCAAGGATAAATAGAGTTGAAGAACAACCTGGGGACCCCCTATTATTTATGTTTTCGTGATATGAACCAAAGGATTCTTTTAAGCTTTATTGCAAACCCACTTATGCACGGGTTGTCTGGTTTCGGGTTTTCTGCAAACCAAACCCTAAATCTTTTTCGAAATCCTAAAAATTAAATCTACAAAATTTAGTTTATATGGGGATGGTTTTTTTTCCTGTCCAACATTTAGAATTTCCTTTTGCCCCTATATTAAACGGGCTCTGCCATTTTCCCGACCACTGCATAAAAATCTTCCTTGATGCTCAAAATTCCCGTCAGAAAAAATTTCCCGGGGCCCTTTTTTTGGTGTCATCGGCAAATTTGTTTAAATGTCGCTTTTTTAGGGCCCCCCATCAATGTCGTTTTTAAATTTTGTAAAACAACGGGGGCCCCCCAACACTGACCTTGTGGAACACCGCTCGTGACGCTTTCCCACCTAAATTTTTTCCCCTTTTAATGCAAATTTCTCTGCTCCCTAATTGCAAACCATGCCCCCAATCCGGGAAAAAAATATTTCTCCTCCTTTTCCATGGGGCCTTTAAATTTTTCCCCCTCAATAGCCCTCGGATGTGGGCCCCTTCCCAAACGCCTTACTAAAGTCCTATACACAAATCTTTTTCTTTTAAAAAATGATCTACCTTCTAAAATCCCTTGGGTAAAAAAAGTTAAAAAATTCGAAAGGGGCGGGAACGCCCCTTTCGAAACACCATGCTGAGATTCGTTGAAAAAATTTGTGCTTTTCAAGGGGGCTAGGGAACTGCCTCGGCAATTACTGATTCCATAAAATTTTCCCCAATGGAAAATTAGGCTTACTGGCTAAATTCGAAGCAAAGGACCTGTCCCCCCCCTTGTTTTTGAAAATAGGAAATCCCCAATTTGCCTTTTTTCCACTTATCTGGCCCCATCCATTTTGGAGTGATATTTTGGGAAAAAGATTAGCCAGGGGTTTTGCTAAGCCCCCCCCTTTACTTTTCCTTTAAAACCCCCTTGTATACAGTTCATCGGGGCCCCTGAAAATTTTTTTGGTTTTTTAATTTTAAACAATTTGCCTAAGAACCATGTCCTTGTGACCCTAATCGGGGCACATTTTATTATCATCCTGTTCTACAAAATTTTATTTCTGGAATATCGCAGTTTTCTTCCTAGTAAAAACTGAGGAAGTATGTTTTTAAAAATTCTACAAAATTTCCTACCCACGGGAAAGTGATTTACCCGAGTAATTTTTGATGAGCCTATCTTGCCCCTTAATTTTCCCCTTTTCTTATCCCTGAAAGAATCCTTTTGGGTTACCCTTCGATTCTTTTGAAACCCTTTAACCTCAAAAACCTTTTTGTTTTTCTTTTCCCCTTTTTTTTTTCTCTCTTTAAAACAAATATATTGATTTTTTAATTTTAAACCTCTCCTTTTTGATTTGCCTAATATGCCTCTCTTTTGACCAATGAGATTTTTTTAAATCTATTGTTCATCCTTTTAAATTTTCTTTTTTTGCTTGATCTATTTCCTTTTTTGGGGAACGAAAAGTTGTCGGGGGCAGCTAAACTAGTTTTGGAAAATTTTCAAAATCGGCAATCATCACCACCTACCTAAACCCTATAGTCAGGTCTTCCAGTTCAGCCCCAACCCAAAGGGTAAATTTTTTTAGTCCTAAAGAAATCAGCCAAGCGGAAGTCAAAGGGGCAGAGACTTTTTTATTTTCCATTATTTTGGGGAAATCCCCCGATATATTAAAACTGATGTTTTTTGTCATTTCCCCCCACTCATCATTAATCTCAAATTTTTAATTAGGGGTTTCCCCTTTTTCCCGCTGGCCCGAAAACCCCGTCAAGAGGTTATTTCCTCTATTTTGGGTCGTCAAAACCCGCTTTAAAAAACAAAACCTGAAAACGTATCAAAAAGTTTCCCTTTTTCTAAAAATTTTCCCGCCAAATTTCCCTTTAAACTGTCTATAGTTGAAATCTCCCCCTTTTTCACCCAAAATTTTCTATGAGGGCCTTTTCGAATTTTTATTTCCCATAGAGATTGGGATGGAGACCAACCCCCGCAAAGGAGACCAAACCCTTGCATGGGAGACTAACATTTCATGGAGACCAACATTTCAAGGGGACAACATTAAATGAGACTAAAATTTCATTGGGGACTAACATTTCATGGGGGACCCAAAATTGCATGGAGAAAAAACATTTCATGGGACCAACAAAAACATGGGGGCCCAAAATTGCATGGAGACTAACATTGCAAAGGAGACTAAAATTGCATGGGGACTACCATTTCATGGAAACTAACCCTTGCAATTTGGGACTAACATTGCCTGAGACCAACCCTTTCTGGAGGGCAACATTGCCCGGAGACTAACAATTTTCATGGAACTAACATTGCCCGGGGACTAACATTGCAGGAACCAACACTGGGATGGAAACAAAAAATTTCATGGAGAAATAAAATTGCATGGAGACCACCCTTGGGCCTGGGAAACAACATTGCATGGATACAAAAAATTTTCTGGAGACTAACATTTCAAAGGAGACCCAACATTGCAAAGGAACTAACCCTTGCATGGAGACCAACACGCAGGAAACAAATTGCATGGAGACTAAAAATTGCATGGGGGACAAACATTGCATGGAAACTAACATTGCATGGAGACTAACATTCATGAGACCAACATTGGGAAAGGAGACTAAAAATTGGGATGGAGCCAAAATTGCATTTGGGAAATAACATTGCTTTGGGGACTAACATTGCATGGAGACTAACATTGCAATTTGGAAAATAACATTGCCCAAAAGGGGGAAACTAAAATTGCAGGAAACTAACATTGCATGGGGACTAACCCTTGCATGGAGACTAAAATTGCATGGAGACTAAAAAATTTCATGGAGCCCAACAAATTCCTTTTTACTAACATTGCAAAGGGGAAAAAACCTTTCATGGAGACCAACATTGGGATGGGGAAACTAACATTGCATGGAGACTAACATTGCATGGGGGACTAACTTTTCAAAGGGAAAAAAAAACATTTCATGGAAACTAACTTGCATGGAGACTAACATTTGCATGGAAACTAACCCTTGCATGGAAAATAAAAAATTATGGAGACTAAAAATTGCATTTGGGGGGGCTAACACTGCATGGGACTAACATTTCAAAGGAGGAAATAACATTGCATGGGGGACTAACATTGCAGGAAACTAACCTTGCATGGAGACTAACATTCCCTGGGGGACTAACATTGCATGGAAACTAACATTGCATGGAAAACAAAAATTGCATGGAGACAACATTGGGAAAGGAGACAACCCTTTCATGGGGGACTAACATTGCAGGAAAAATAAAAAATTGCATGGAAACCCAACCCTTGCATGGAGAAATTAAAAATTGCACGGAAACTAACATTGCATGGGAAAATAAAATTGCAAAGGAACTAACATTTCATGGAGACTAAAAACTGCATGGAAACTAACATTGGGATGGAAAAATAACCCTTGCATGGGGACTAAATTGGGAGGGGGACCAACATTGCATGGAAACTAAAATGCATGGGGGACTAAAAATTGCATTGAGACTAACAATTTCATTGGGGACCAAAAATTGCATGGAGACTAACATTTCATGGAAACTAACATTGCAATTTGGGGACCAAACACGCATGGGGGACTAACATTGCATGGAAAATAACATTGCATGGATACTAACATTGCATGGGGACTAAAATTACACGAGACAATATTGGGATGGAGGACCAACATTTAATTTGGGGACCAACATTCCCTGGAAAACTAACATTGCAAGGGGGGACTAACATTTCATGGAGACCAACATTGCCCTGGAGGGCCAACATTTCACGGAGACCAACATTGCACGGAGACCAAAATTGCATGGGGGACCAAAATTTCATGGAGAAACCCAAAATTTCAAAGGGGACCCCAAAATTGCATGGAACCAAAATTGCATGGAGACCAACAAATTTCATGGAGACCAAAAATTGCATTTGGGGACTTTAAAATTGCAGGAACCCCCCCTTGCATGGAGGGCCAACATTGCATGGAGACTAAAAATTTCATGGAGGGAAACCCAAAATTGCATGGGGGACCAACATTACAAGGGGAAACCCAAAATTGCATGGAGACCAAAATTGCCCTGGAGACCAACATTGCATGGAGAAATAAAAAACTGCATGGAGAAAAAAAACGAAAAGGGGACCAACCCCTGCATGGGGACCAACATTACATGGGGGAAAACCCCAAATTGGGTGGAACCAAAATTGCATTTAAACCCCAAAATTTTCCCTGGAGGGCCAAAAATTCATGGAGACCCCCAAAATTTCCTGGAAAACCAACATTTTCAAAAGGGGACCCAAAATTTCCCGGGGACCAACATTTCAAAGGAACCCAACCCTTGCATTGAGACCAACATTGCATGGGGACCAAAAAAGCCTGGAGACCCAAAATTTTCTCTAAGGGCCCCCGAAATTACAAAGCCGCTGTAATTGGTCCCTCAAAAAACATTTTGTTGCTAAAAATAAAATTTACAAAAACCTCTCATTTTTTTTTTTATTATATAAACAAAAGATGAAAAAAAGGTGACTGCAGAAGAAAAGATCAGAAGAAAAAATGCATCAATAACCTTTTTAAAAAATCACTTTACAAAACATATACTGAGAAATAATTTTTTTTTATAATGAATAAAAAAATAAAAAAAATTACGAACTGAATTTTCCCCAAAAACTGGAAGACACCCCCCCCAGTACCTTCGGTCTTATAACCCCTTTGTGGGCAAATTTACAACTTTATACCCTTTGGGTTTGGTTTTAATTAACAAATTTTAGATTTAAACCCCAAAATTTTATGATAAGGCGAGGGAGGGGTGCCCGGCCGCGCACAAAAAAAGGTCATGCATATCATGGCCCCCTTTCCCCGAGCACCAACTGTACCGGTTGCTTTTCCTGTAGACATTTTCCCCAAAGATTCGGTTTTCCCCGACCCCGACCCCAGGGTTTAAAAAGCCTGATCAATCAAATTATTTTTTCTGGCCGCATTCAGTCCAAAAATTGGGCCCAGCCTGACTGATCAGGGGAAAAACCAAGGAACTTTCAAGGGTTTCCCCCCTTTAAAAAAAAAACAAGGGTTCTGTTGGTAATTTTTTCCTTATATGGGGGGAGGATGTTTAAAAACTTGATCCCCCTTTATAAATTAGCAGGTTGACTTATTTTAAAACAAATTTTTTTTTAGTGTACACATTGCTTAGTGTACACAATTGTCTTAGTGTACACATTGTCTTAAATGTACACCCAAAGTCTTAGTGGGACACATTGTCTTAGTGTACACATTTTTTAGTGACACATTGGCTTAAATGTAAACATTGTCCCTTAAATGTACACATTGGGCTTAGTGTACACATTGTCTTAGTGTTTCACATTGCACCTCGCTCTACATCCCCCGGTTTTTCTTGCAAATTTTGTCCGCCTCTGTCTTTACTGTCTAGTAATTACCCCGGGGTGCAACTTTTTTTAGGGCAAAAATTTTTTCAGGAACCAAAAAACTGGGTTGCCGGTCTAAAGGAAAAACCCCCAGAGAGGACCCGTTACACTTAAATTGTTTTCTATGACAAAGAAAAAAAAACCGAATCATAGGATTCTTAAAAGGGGGTTTTTTAAAAATAAAAAAGATAAACCACGGGGGTGGGAAAACTTTACTCAAGTTTCTTTTTAACTTCTCGTACATCGTCAGGGGCTGTGCAAATTTTTCAAAGGGAGCAACAGGAAAAATGAGGAGAAAATTTTTTTTAGAGTATGGGGAGCATGAAGGGACCCGCCATTAAACCCCTCTCTGAAAGGCATTCAGAGGAGGGACTGGGGGTTTTCCATTCATTCAAATATACTCCCTTTAAAAACAAACCCCCCTCATTTTTCCGTTTGGGGGGCCTTTTTCAAAAATTTCACACTCCTGAAAGACCCCAAATTAGAAGTGGAACGGACTTGAGCTAGAGAATTTCCCAAAAATGTGTGGGGTGTGTGTGTGTGTGTTGTGAATTTTGTGTGTGTGGGGGTGTGGTGTGTCGTGCCGAACAGGGAAAATTGGCCCAAAAAGCAAGAACTCATTTTAAAAATTTAAAACCTTTCTAAAATTTTTCTTTTTTGTTTTTTTGATATATAAAATTTTCCCTTAAATTTTAAATGTTTAAAAAAATTTTAAAAATTTTTGGGACCCCAAAAACCTTAAAAAAAACCCACCCCCAACCTTATTATAACAAGAGCAATTTTAAATTTTGCTTTAAAGCAACCAAAAAATTTTTTTTTGATAATTTACATTTATTTAATAAAAAAACACAATTTTTAAAATATTTTTTTTTTGTTTGGTTTAAAAAATGATTTTTGCGAAATTATTGTACAAAATTTTTTGCGTTGCCATTTTTAAGGGCCCCAAAAAAACAATTTTTAAAATAATTTGGCAAAGATATTAAAATATATATAGATAAATTTTTATATATATTATATAAAATATAATAATATATATATATATTATTTTAAAATAAAATATATATAAAAAACTGTTAAATCCAAAAAGCAGAAATTGAACCCCGCACAGTCTGCATCAAAGTACGCAGCAGTTTTTTCTATTTTAGGGGCCACCCCCTGTTTGGGGGGTGCAAAAAAAGCTAAAGTCCGGGACTATGGGAGGGGAGTCTAAAAGGTTTATCTTTTTGTGCAAGATTTTTTTTAAACCCGACTTTGGAAAATTTTTAATTTTTGGTTCGTGCCGGGGAAAAATAATGATGCTTGTTATATTAGTTTTAAAATAACCCTAACCCTTTAAAATTGTTTAAATTCCCAAACCCAAACCCTTTCTTAAATATAAGGTAAAAAAATAAATTTAAAAAACCAAATTTAAACTACATTATTATTTGTGACTGAATTTTTAAGTCTACATAACTCCCTTAAATTTGTAACCAGATATAAGGGTATAAACACTTCAGTACCACTGTAACAAGTTTGGGTTAAAAAAACTCTGGAACCCCAAATCTCTCGAAACCCCAAAAAGTCCCTAATTTTTTTGACTACCCCCCACAGGATTTGGGGTTAAAAAGGGGGCATGAATTTAAAGGGTAATAAACTTAACTAAAAAAATTTACATTTTAAACCCCCATTTAAAATATTATTTAGAAAAAGAAAAAAAAAAAAGTTTTAAAACCCCTTCCGTTACCCCCCCGTTCCCAGTCCCCCGCACTAAAACCAGTTTTAAGCCTTTTTAAACTTGCCAAACTAAACCCTGTTTTTTGTTCTTGTTGGTTTAAAAGAATTATAAATTTTCGTTTTGTTTTTTTTTTTAAAATAAAATCACTTAAAAAAATGTACACACCAAAGGCCTACTGACAAAAATAAGAACGTCATGTATGTGTAACAATTTATGAAACGTTTTTCCTAGACAGTAGACTTAATCAGTCAAATACAGAGATTAAATACGGAGACAGTTGTAGTGGCGAGGTAAAGATGATGTGGTCAGTCCCTCAGGGACTAACTGCCTCAAAAATTACTTCAAGGTTAATGGAATGATTACATCTTTACCTCACCACTACTGTGGTGAGGTAAAGACTGAACACATTCCTTTGTAATTTACAGTAAATAACCTGAGCAACCTTTTAATTGAGTCTATTTCCCCCCTGATCTTACCTTCTACCTAAAAAAAAACCTTCTGGGTTGGATTCTGATTTCACTGAGACTTCAATTTCATAATATTTTGACTTCCATATACTTTCTTTTTTTAATTTTTCTTTAATTGAATATCTTGATTCCTCAAGTGTCATTCTCATTTTTCTGAGTCACATGTCTATGCCTAACTTATGACCTACGAGATGTTTTAATATATTGTTTATCCATCTGGGGTCATTTCTACTTTATCTAATTTTACTATTTGGAACATATGTAGCTTGGACTGCTTGAACTATGCTTTAAAAATATCATATTGGCAACCGTCTAAATCTACCTGACCCACAGCATAATATAGTGTTTTAAAAATTGAGGTTAGTGTTTTAAAAATTGAGGTTGGAGAGTTGAAGGAGGAGGTTTGCTTCTCCAGGAGGAGATAGGAGGCTGAAGGTCCACCTCAATGGGTCTGGGAGAGAGTGTGAGGTGGCTGGAGTTGTGGGGAATGAGGCTTCAAGTGAGGTGCAGTCTGTCTCTCGCTGTGAGGAGGCTGTAGTTGGGGAGGTAGCAACGGCTACCAGCAGCGAGGTGCAGTCCAGCACTGCTACAAGTGGGAGTGGTTCACAGTATGGAAGGCGCATCAGAGTAAGGAAAGTTAAGAGTGAAGATCTGAAGGTGGAAATCGCTTCTCTGTTCTTCAGGATGAATGTACTTTTAGTGGCCAGTGAAGGTAAGGGTACTACTGCCCCTGCTAATGGAGGTAAGCGCATTCTTGTGGTTGGTGACTCTCAGGTAAGATATATTGACCGTGCTTTTTGTGTAATAGGTATAAGAAGATGAGAGTAGAGTGTGTTCCTGAGGCTGGTGTTGGGGACTTTGTCACAGCTGGATATTATCATGCAGGTAATGTGGAACAAGCCCATTATCTGTCTCAGTGCTGGTGGAATGATATTGGGAGGGTAGGAGAGAAGAGCTGCTAGATAAGTACAGGTCAGTATAGGATTCCATTAAGTCTAAGGGAGGGATCCCAATCATATGTAGCTTCTTGCCTCAGAAGGGGAGTAGGAAATGGAATGGTTGTTAGGGCAATTGGGGTAAATTGCTGATAGACAGATACTGCAAGGAACCTTGCAATCCCATTCATTGGACAAATGGAACAACTTTTGGCAAACATGATTTGTATGCAAGGATGGGGTACATCTCTCTGGGGCTGGGGTGTGGTAGCACTTGCAGACTCGATTGACGAAGGCCTTGGTGAAATGCTATGATTTTAAATTATGGAATGATAGAGGTATGGGTTCGTGTGTGGGAAACAAGCAGGTTGCAACCTTGGGTTGGAACAGTAAAATGTATTTATAAGGCCATTCAGCATGAAGTATAAATAAATGACAATAGTTCAGGTCAGCAAACAAAGGGGGACAGAAGAGGGCAGCAAGGGTCTAGTCCTTAAGGTGTTCTTTTTACTAATGCAGGAAGTGTAAGAAATAGATGATGAGCTAAGATTAATTTGCAGTGCAGAAAACATAGATATTATTGCTATAAAGAGACTGATCAATTGAAGATAGAGAGATGCCCTATGTTTGTCAATACAAGGGCTATTAAATTATTCCACATGACAGGGTCAACAGGGAAGGTGGTGGAGTAGCGGATGTATTTAGAGGACATTTAAATTGTTGTGGTAGCACAAGATACTTAAAATTAGAAGCGTCAGCCACTGAATCTGTGTGGTTTACAGGCTTTCGAGGGCCCGAGAAAAAACTAATTTTGGGTGTGATTTACAGGGCCCCAAATATTGTTTGGCGAGTGCAGTAAACTTCTATGGATGAATATTCGTGAAGCATTACATACGAAAATGTTTCTGCTAATGGGAGATTTCAACTATAGACAGATGACTGGAGCATTTGACAGGAATTTTAGAGTCAGGTGACTTTCTTGTACGATCCAGGATTGTTTTTTAAAAACAGTTTGTGACGGAAGCCAACTAGGGAAAATAACCTCCTGACTTTGGTTCTTGCCAGTAGGGAAACCTAATTATTAATCTTGAGGTTAATGATGAGCTTGGGGAAAGTGATACAAATCACTCAGTTTTAATATATCATGGAATCCCTAATATGTCAATCAAGTCTCGTCCCTGACTTTCGCTTGGCTGTTTTCATAGGACTGAAAATTACTTAGGTGGGCTGAACTGGAAGGACCTGACTAAGGGTCAGGTAGGTGTGTGATGGTGCCGATACGATGCTTGATCCAGGGCATAGTTCTAGTGCTCAGACAATTTATGTTCCAAATAGGGAAAATAGACTCAAAACAAAAAATGTTCTTATATGGATGAACAATAGATTAAAAATATCTGATCGGTCAAAAGAGAGGCATATATAGGCAATCAATAAGAGGAGAGAGGGGCAATTGAGAAATCGATATATTCTGTTAAAGAGAGAGAATGAAAAAACGGGTATTAGAAAAGGCAAAAGAGATTTTGAGGTTAAAGTTGTGCAAGAGAAGCGAAGACTAACCAATAGGATTCTTTCAGGTATACAGAAGTAAGATCAGGGACATGATAGGCCCTCTCCAAAAGTTCCTCGGTCTGCTCTCTGACAGTGATAAGGAATTGTGTAGAATTTTACACATATTCCTCTCAGTTTTTACACAGGAGGATACCAGCGATATTCCAGTAATGATAACTTAAGTAGAACAGGACGAAATATAAACTGTGCACTATTAGGGTCACAAAGTGACATGGTTTAGGCAATAGTAAATTTAAAACCTAACAAATCCCCAGGCCAGATGAACTGTATGCAAGGGTTCTAAGGAATGTAAAGAGGAGCTTAGCATCACCTTTGGCTAAGCTTTTCAATTATCTCTACAAACTGGCATGGTGCAGATAAGTGGAAAAATGGCAAATGTGATACCTATTTTCAAAACAGGTGAACAGGTCCTTAGCTTCGAAACTAGAGACCAATAAGCCTAACCTCCATAGTGGGAAAAAATTTATGGAAATTCAATTAATTGCCGAGGCAGTTCGTAGGCCACCTTGAAAAAGAAAGTTAATCAACGAATCTCAGCATGGTTTTACCAAGGGGAGCGTATCCTGCCTTACGAATTTATAACTTTTTTCCTAAGGTATTTGAGGGAGGTAGATCATGGTAATGGAATATGATATTGTATTGGATTCAGAAGGCTTTGGACAGGGTCCCACATCAGAGACTATTGAGGAAATTAAAGCACTGGAATAGGAGGAGATATTTTTTCCTGGATAGAGCCATGGTTGACAAATAGGCAGCAGAGAGTTGCATAAATGGGGAGATCAGAGTGGGGAAGTGTCACGAGCGGTGTTCACAAGGGGTCAAGTGTTGGGCCCCTGCTTTCACAAATCTACTTAAACGACATAGTAGAGGGCAAAAGAGCGACATCGGCAAGTTTGCCGAATGGACACCGAAAATAGGCCGTCGAAAATTCATTCTGACGAGGACATTCGAGCACTCCAGGAAGATTTGAATAGATGATGCTGTGGTCGGAGAAGTGGCAGATGCAGTTTATATAGACAAATGCAAAGTTTAAATGTTGGACATGGACTATAACCAAGCCACATCTATAAAACGAATAATGTGATCATTAATATTACGGATTGCGAAAAAGATTTAGGAGTCCTGGTTAGCGTAATCTGAAACCAAGGACAACAGTGCTAAGTGTTCGCAATAACGTAAATAGATTCCTTGGGATTTCATATCAAGCAGCATAAATATTAGGAGTCCTCAGGTTGTTCTTCAAACTCTATACATCTTGGTTAGGCCTCATTTAGATTATTAGCTGGCCACAGTTTTGGTCACCGTATTACAGAATGGTATAAATTCTCTAGGAAAATGTACAAAGGAGGATGTCAAAGTTGATCCCATGTATCAGGAAACCTTCCATATGAGGATAGGACTAAGGGCCCTGAAACTAGCCTCTCTAGAAAGACGTAGAAATTAGGGGGGATATGATTGAGGGTGTATAAATGGAAGACAGGAATAAATAAAGGGGATGAAAAGAGTGTGCTGCTGATGGAAATATCTAGCCTAGACAGGACTCCCTGCCATGGTTATAAGTTGGCAAAAAATCAGTCAGGAGGATATAGAGATAAGTACTGGTTTGGTAATAGAGTTGTGGATGAGTGGAACAAACTCCAAGTACCGTTATATAGGCAGAACTGTTGTGTTGCTTTAAAAAAGGTTGGTTATAATACATGGAGTAGATGTCCCCGGGTAGGGTGTGAGTTCGACCTGATTAGGCTTGTGCTACCAGGTCGGTTGCCGTGTTCCTCCCTTAAGTCAATGTGACCTGACCTGACTAGGTTGGGTGCTTGGCTTAAGCGGTAGGAGGACTCTGGACCGGCCTCGCAGGGCCAGTAGCATTCTGCAGTGTTCCTTCGTTCTTATGTGCTTATGTTCTTTAATCACCGGTCAGAGTCACCCCGGTCACACTCCACCTTGATAAACCCTCAGCTCACAAAACTCACAAAAATGTTTGTGAACTTTGAATTTATTAGGGTTTGACAATTCTATGATAATTTAAATGCTCATTCATTAGTTATAATTCCAAGTCAAGAAGGTTGTTTCCTCTGATTCTGTCACTGTTATAAAAAAAAATCCTGGACTGTATCTAGAGTCGCTGACTAAGTACCCTTCTCGTTAAAATTATTCCCTCAATTTTGTTAATCTTTCTTAAAAACATTTTCGAATCTAGATGCCTTAGTATATTTCATCCATAGAGGTTTACGGTGTTCTAGTGTTGTCACGTCCACTTTTGGAGTTAAATGGTATACAATACCGACAGCCTACCCTACCAGCATTCTACATCTGGTCTCCACCCCTTATAATATATACTCGTGTAGATTTTTTTGTTGACCTGTTAAAAGCCCACTGTGTGGGCGAAACGTAGTCAATAAGGATCACATTATAAGAACATCCTTGGTTAGGCTTCATTTGATTATCCTGCACGATTTGGTCACCGTATTACAGAAATGGATATAAATTATTCTATGGAAAATGTACAAAGTGAAGGATGGACAAAGTTTGATCCCATGTATCAGAAACCCTCCTATGAGGATAGTATAAGGGCCTGAATTCTGCACTCTTGAAAGACGTTGAAGTAGGTGGGGATATGATTTGAGGTTGTTTAATATGGTAGACAGGAATAAATAAAGGGATGTATAGTGTGCTGAAATATCTTACCCTAAACAGGACTCGCAGCAATGGTTTTAAGTTGGAAAAAATCAGATTCAGGAAGGATATAAGGAAAGTACTGGTTTGGTAATAGAGGTGTGGATGAGTGGAACAAACTCCCAAGTACATTAATAGAGGCCAGAACGTTGTGTAGCTTTAAAAATAGGTTGGATAAATACATGAGTGGATGTGGGTGGGTGTGAGTTGGACCTGATAGCTTGTGCTACCAGGTCGGTTGCCGTGTTCTTCCCTTAAGTCAATGTGACCTGACCTGACTAGGTTGGGTGCATTGGCTTAAGCCGGTAGGAGACTTGGACCTGCTCGCATGGGCCAGTAGGCCTTCTGCAGTGTTTCCTTCGTTCTTATGTTCTTATGTTCTTAAGAAGGAACACTGCAGCAGGCCTACTGGCCCATGCGAGGCAGGTACAAGTCTCCTACTGGCTTAAGCCAATGCCCCAACCTAGTCAGGGCAGGCCACATTCATAAGAACATAAGAACGAAGGAACACTGCAGCAGGCCTACTGGCCCATGCGAGGCAGGTCCAAGTCTCCTACCGGCTTAAGCCAATGCACCCAACCTAGTCAGGTCAGGTCACATTGACTTAAGGGAGGAACACGGCAACTGACCTGGTAGCACAAGCTATCAGGTCCAACTCACACCCACCCACATCCACTTATGTATTTATCCAACCTATTTTTAAAGCTACACAACGTTCTGGCCTCTATAACTGTACTTTGGAGTTTGTTCCACTCATCCACAACTCTATTACCAAACCAGTACTTTCCTATATCCTTCCTGAATCTGAATTTTTCCAACTTAAAACCATTGCTGCGAGTCCTGTCTAGGGTAGATATTTTCAGCACACTATTTACATCCCCTTTATTTATTCCTGTCTTCCATTTATACACCTCAATCATATCCCCCCTAATTCTACGTCTTTCTAGAGAGTGCAGATTCAGGGCCCTTAGTCTATCCTCATAGGGAAGATTTCTGATACATGGGATCAACTTTGTCATCCTCCTTTGTACATTTTCCAGAGCATTTATATCCATTCAGTAATACGGTGACCAAAACTGTGCAGCATAATCTAAATGAGGCCTAACCAAGGATGTATAGAGTTGAACAACCTGAGGACTCCTATTATTTATGCTTCTTGATATGAAGCCAAGGATTCTAATAGCTTTATTGCGATCACTTATGCACTGTTGTCTTGGTTTCAGATCTACATTATTTAGTTTATATGTGGCATGGTTATTGTCCTGTCCAACATTTAGAACTTTGCATTTGTCTATATTAAACTGCATCTGCCACTTCTCCGACCACTGCATCAGTCTATTCAAATCTTCCTGGAGTGCTCTAATGTCCTCGTCAGAATGAATTCGACGGCCTATTTTGGTGTCATCGGCAAACTTGCTGAAGTCGCTCTTTATGCCCTCATCTATATCGTTTATGTAGATTGTGAACAACAGGGGGCCCAACACTGACCCCTCTGGAACACCGCTCGTGACGCTTCCCCACTCTGATTTCTCCCCATTTATGCAAACTCTCTGCTGCCTATTTGTCAACCATGCCTCTATCCAGGAAAAAATTTCTCCTATTCCATGTGCCTTAATTTTCCTCAATAGTCTCTGATGTGGGACCCTGTCAAAAGCCTTACTGAAGTCCATATACACAATATCATATTCATTACCTGATCTACCCCTCAAATACCTTATGAAAAAAGATAAAAAATTCGAAAGGGCGGGAAACCCCCTTTGAAAACCATGCTGAGATTCTTGATAATTTTTATGCTTTTCCAAGGTGCTACGAACTGCCTCGGCAATTATGTTTCCATAATTTTTCCCACTAGGGAGGTTGGGCTTATTGGTCTATATTTTCGAAGCTAAGGACCTGCTACTCTTTGAAAATGGGTACACATTTGCCATTTTCCCTTTTACTGTACCAGCCAGTTTTGTAGTGAATGTTGAAAAGATTACCCAAAGGTTTGCTAAGCCCTTTACTTTCCTTTTAGAACCCTTGAACATTTCATCTACGTTCATGAGGGCCGGGGGATTTTTGGGTTTTAAATTTATAAATTTTTCCAAAGGACCATGTCACTTGTGACCCAAAATCGTCACAGTTATTACGCCCCCTTTCTACAAAATTTTATCTTTTCGGGAAATTTCGTTTGGTATCCTCCTGTGTAAAAACTGAAAGAAGTATGTGTTAAAAATTCTACCATTCCTTACACTGTCGTGAGAGACCCAGGAACTTTGAGTGGCCATCTGTCCCTGATCTTACTTCGTATACCTGAAAAAACCCTTTTGGGTTAGCCCCTTCGATTCTCTTCAACTTAACCTCATAACTCTTTATGCTTTTCAAATTTCCCCTTTTTTTTATTTCTCTTTTTAACTGAATATATCGATTTTTTTAAATTGCCCCTCTCCTCTTTTTTTTGCCTATTATGCCTCTCTTTTGACCAATAAATGTTTTAATCTATGTTCATCCATTTAGTTTTTTGCTTGATTTGATTCCTTATTTGGAACGAAATTGTCTGAGCAGCTAGAACTATGCTCAAAAAACGTCATATCGCAACCACACCACCTACTGACCCATAGTCAGGCTTCCCCAGTTCACCCCCCAAAAAATTTTTTTCAGTCCTGTAAAATCACCAAGCGAAGTCAGGGCAGAGACTTGTTTGCCATTATTAGGGAATTCCATGATATATTAAAACTGAGTATTTTGATCATTTTCCCCGACTCACATTAACCTCATTTTTAAATTTTAGCTTTTTCCCTGCTGGCAAGAACCAAGTCAAGCAGGTTTTTTTCCTCTATTTGGGCTCTGCACAAACGCTTTAAAAAAAACCCTAATCGTACAAGAAAGTCATTTATTCTAATTTCCTGTAAAAATTGCTCCAATCTGCTAATTGAAACTCCCATTATCACGACTTTTTTCGTATGTAAAGGGCCCTTTTTCGAATTTCACCCCATAAATTTCCCCGCACCCCCTATAAAATTTTGGGGCCCTGTAAATCACACCCAAAATTATTTTTTCTCGGCCCTCGAGAAGCTGTAACCAAACAGATTATGGCTGATGCTTCTAATTTTTTTATCTTGTCTAAAACAACACTTTTTAAAATTTCTCGCTACATCGTTACTCCCCCACCCTTCCGTTGACCCTGCAGGTGGGAAAAATTTATGCCTTGTTGTGAATCAGAAGGGATCTCCATCTTTCGATTGAGCCAGGGCCCTGTTATCAAGATATCTAGTTGCCTGACTTCAATTAATCTTTGCTCATCATCTTATTTCTTTCACTCCTGCTATTAGTATAATGACCTTAAGGGGGGCGTCCCTTCTGCTCTCTACTGTCTCCCTTTGTTTGCTGACTGATAAAACATAAGAACGAAGAACACTGCACACCTACTGGGCCCCGCGAGCAGGTCCAAGTCCCTACCGGCTTAAGCCAATGCACCCAACCTAGTCAGGTCAGGTCACCTTGATTTTAAGGGGAAAACACGGGAACCCCTCCTGGTACACAAGCTAATCAGGTCCACTCACACCCCCCACACCCCCTCATGTATTTATCCAACCTATTTTTAAAGCTACACAACGTTCTGGCCCTATAACTGTACTTGGGGGTTTGTTCCACTCATCCCCCAAATCTATTTCCAAACCATACTTTCCTTAAACCCTTCCTGAATCGAAATTTTTTAACTTTTAAAAACCCTTGCTAAAACTATTGTCTTTTTTTATAACTTCATAAATGTCTTTATACATTTACTGTTTACAACGCTAGTGTTTGCAACCTGACTGTTTCCATCCTCTATCTTTTATCATTTAAAAAACCCCAGGCATTTCAGCAAAGGCCCTCTCGACTGATTTTGCAAGAGCTACCACCCCTGCCCCCAAAATGTACCCATCCCTTTCATACATATTATGTTTGCCAAAAAGTTGTCCCATTGTCAATGAATGGGTTTGCAAATTCCTTGCAGTATCGTCAGCCAGCAATTTTACACCAATTGCCCTAGACAACCATTCATTGCCCACTCCCCCTAGGCAAGATGCTACATATAATTGGGACCCCTCCCTTAGGCTTAATTAAATCTATAGCTGACCTGTACTTATCTAGCAGCTCTTCTCTCCTACCCTTCCCAATATCATTTCCACCAGCACTGAGACAGATAATTGGCTTGTTCCCATTCCCTGACATGATATTATCCGATCTGTCGACTAGGGTCACTAACACCAGCTCATGGAAAGCACACTTTATCTCTACCTTCTTATTCTTATTACAAAAGGGAAAACGGTCCATATATCTTACCTGTGATCACCAAAAACAAGTACGCTTACCTCCATTTGCGGGGGAAGTAGTACCTTTACCTTCACTGGCCACTGAAGTACACTCATCCTGAAGAACAGAGAAGCGATTTCCTACCTTCAAATCTTCTCTCTTAACTTTCCTTATCTTGATGCTCTTCCCATTACTGGGAACCACTCGCCACTTGTAGCAGGTGCTGGACTGCACCTCACTGCTGGTAGCCGTTACTACCTCCCCACCTACAGCTTCCTCGCAGCGAGAGACAGAATGCACCTCGCTGCTGGTAGCCTCATTCCCCTCCACCATATCAGCCACCTCACACTCGCTCCCAACCCCATTGAGGTGAACCTTCAGCCTCCTAATTTCTTCTTGGAGAAGCAAGACTTCCTCCTTCAACTCTCCAACCTCAATTTTTAGAACACTGCAAAAGCAAACCATGGCTTTGTAACCGTCCACACTAATCCCCAAAGCAGCTCAGGGCCTGTGACCTCACACCTCACTCTCTGCCTATATATATTGTGTTTCAAGCTCTGTATGCTAGAAGTGATCAAGATCCCATGACCGAAACGTTTTCTAATAAATATGTCTTTAGTGTTTTTCTGAACCATGTTAGTTTAATATCTTTATCATGCACCCCATACCCATCCTGTGGGCGGTAGTCAAAGATTACAAAAGGGACATAATGGGTCCGGGGCTGGACCCCAAAGTTATGATAGCTGAACTAGTTACAAAGGTAATGAACTCCAGGTAGAGCTGGTCACAATCATGGCAAGTTACAGAGGTAATGAATCAGCTTCACTCCTGTCAGACACTGCAACACAAGGGTATCTTGGTACAGACCTGAAATCAACTTCGACAACCTCTACTAGTGAGAACGGCTGGATTTGAGAGGGACCTGACCTCCCAACATCTGCGTTCTACTAGTGACCTACGTCTCACCTCCTGGCGCTATAAAAGGCTCCATCCTGTCACTTCAACTCCATATTGTTTCAGACTATGGAACAATGCTCTTCTCCAGACTGAGGGACTGACCACCTCAAAACTTTAAGGGTGATGGACTGATTAAAATGGGTCTTCAAGTCTCTTCTGCTTCTATCAACTTTTCTGTACTCGACTGAAGAAGCCTACTGTGTAGGCGAAACGTTTCGAAATAAAGATACCTAACTGTTACATATGTCTTACCTAACAACCTGTCGGTATTTTATACCATTTTAATGCTCACTCCTAAAACATGGTTACAGTCATGAACAAATTACAAAGTAATGAGCCACTGATACGTCCACACCTGGTCACAATTGAAAATGAGTTATAAATACAAATATTAAGTGGGTCATACACCCACACGAGCGCGGGCGCGTGCACACACACACGAGGGCGCATGCACAGAGCGTACAAATATATGCATACACACAAGCACGCCCACACATATAACAGGCCTAATGTCTAATCGACATGTGCCTAGGACAAAATGGCAACACACACACACACACACACACACACATGGTTTCAGGGACGGGAAATCCTGTGTCACAAACCTACTGGAGTTCTATGACATTGGTGACAGCAGTAAGACAAGAGAGAGAGGGGTGGTGGATTGCATTTTTTGGACTGCAAGAAGGCGTTTGACACAGTTCCACACAAGAGATTGGTGCAAAAACTGGAGGACCAAGCAGGGATAACAGGGAAGGCACTACAATGGATCAGGGAATACTTGTCAGGAAGACAGCAGCGAGTCATGGTACGTGGCGAGGTGTCAGAGTGGGCACCTGTGACCAGCGGGGTCCCGCAGGGGTCAGTCCTAGGACCAGTGCTGTTTCTGTATTTGTGAACGACATGACGGGAAGGGAATAGACTCTGGGGTGTCCCTGTTTGCAGATGACGTGAAGTTGATGAGAAGAATTCACTCGATCGAAGACCAGGCAGAACACAAAGGGATCTGGACAGGCTGCAGACCTGGTCCAGCAATTGCTCCTGGATTCAATCCCACAAGTGCAAAGTCATGAAGATTGGGGAAGGGCAAAGAAGGCCGCAGACGGAGTACAGTCTAGGGGTCAGAGACTACAAACCTCACTCAAGGAAAAAGATCTTGGGGTGAGTATAACACCAGGCACATCTCCTGAAGCGCACATCAACCAAAAACTGCTGCAGCATAGGCGCCCAGCAAACCTCAGAACAGCATTCCGACATCTTAATAAGGAATCATTCAGGACCCTGTACACCGTGTATGTTAGGCCCATATTGGAGTATGCGGCACCAGTTTTTGGAAACCCCCACCTAGCCAAGCACGTGAAGAAACTAGAGAAAGTGCAAAAAGGTTTGCAACAAGACTAGTCCCAGAGCTAAGAGGTATGTCCTACGAGGAGAGGTTAAGGGAAATCAACCTGACGACACTGGAGGACAGGAGAGATAGGGGGGGACATGATAACGACATACAAAATACTGAGAGGAATTGACAAGGTGGACAAAGACAGGATGTTCCAGAGATTGGACCTAAAAGGG
>NC_069415.1:31390545-31468554 GCF_026875155.1 Cherax quadricarinatus
GGAAAAAAGGACATTTAGGTGCAATTTCACAAGTACAGTTCCAAATTTTGTGTGATTACAGTTGATAAAAATGTTGTAAAAACTTGCAATCCCATTCATTGACAACGGGAACAACTTTTAGGAAACATGATATTATGCAAGGGAGGGGGTACATCCTCGGGGGCGGGGGGTAGCACTTGCAGACCCGTTGAGAAGGCCATTGGTGAAATGCCTATGATTTTAAAACTGATGGAAGATAGAGGTATGGGTGTGTGGGGGAAAAACAAGCAGGTTGCAACACTTGGGTTGGAAACAGTAAATGTATAAAAGGCATTCAGCATGAAGTTAAATAAAGACAATAGATCAGGTCAGCAAAAAAAGGGGACAGCAGAGGGCAGCAAGGGACTAGCTCCCTTAAGGTTTACTATACTAATAGCAGGTGTAAGAAATAAGATAGATGAGCTAAGATTAATTGCAAGTGCAGGAGACATAGATATTATTGCTATAACAGAGCCCTGGCTCAATCTGAAAGATAGAGAATGCCCTCTGAATGTCCACATACAAGGCTATAAATTATTCCACATTTGAAAAGGGTCAACAGAAAGGGGGTGGAGTAGCGATGTAATGTCGGAGACAATTTAAATTGTTGTGTTAGACAAGATATTAAATTAGAAGCGTCAGCCACTGAATCTGTTTTGGTTACAGCTTCCGAGGGCCGAGAAAAAACTAATTTTGGGTGTGATTTACAGGGCCCCAAATCTTGATAGGGAGTGCAGTAAACTCTAGGGGACGAATTCGTAAGGCATCTACATACGAAAATGTTGTGCTAATGGGAGATTTTCAACTATAGCCCGATTGATTTGGAGCAATTTGACAGGAAATTTAGAGTCAGGTGACTTTCTTGATCGATCCAGGATTGTTTTTTAAAACAGTTTGTGACAGAGCCAACTAGGGAAATAACCTCCTTGACTTGGTTCTTGCCAGTAGGGAAACACTAATTAATAATCTTGGGGTTTAAATTTGATGAGCTTGGGGAAGTGATCACAAATACTCAGTTTTAATATATCATGGAATTCCCCTAATAATGGCAATCAAGTCTCCGTCCCTGACTTTCGCTTGGCTGATTTCATAGGACGGGAAAAAATTACTTAGGTGGGCTGAACTGGAATGACCTGACTAAGGGTCAGGTAGGTGGTGATGGTTGCCGATATGATGCTTTCCGGGGCATAGTTCTAGCTGCTCAGTCAAATTATGTTCCAAATAGGGAAATCAATCAAACAAAAATGATCCTAAATGGATGAACAATAGATTAAAATATCTGATTGGTCAAAAGAGAGGATATATAGGCAAATCAAAAAGAGAGGGGGCAATTGAGAAATCGATATATTCAGTTAAAGAGAGAAAAAAAAAAGGGAATTAGAAAAGCAAAAAGAGATTATGAGGTTAAAGTTGCAAGAGAATCGAAGACTAACCCAAAAGGATTCTTTCAGGTATACAGAAGTAAGATCAGGGACAAGATAGGCCCACTCAAAAGTTCCTGGGTCAGCTCACTGACAGTGAAAGGAAATGTTTTAGAATTTTTAAACACATACTTCCTCTCAGTTTTTACACAGGAGGATACCAGCGATATTCCAGTAATGATAAATTATGTAGAAACAGGACGATAATAAACTGTGTACTATTAGGTCACAAGTGACATGGTCCTTAGGCAAATAGATAAATTAAAACCTAACAAATCCCCAGGCCCTGATGAACTGTATGCAAGGGTTCTAAAGGAATGTAAAGAGGAGCTTAGCACACCTTGGCTAATCTTTTTCAACAAAATCACTACAAATGGCATGGTGCCAGATAAGTGGAAAATGGCAAATGTGATACCTATTTTCAAAACAGGTGACAGGTCCTTAGCTTCGAACTATAGACCAATAAGCCTAACCTCCATAGTGGGAAAATTTTATGGAATCAATAATTGCCGAGGCAGTTTCGTAGCCACCTTGAAAAGCATAAATTAATCAACGAATCTCAGCATCCCTTTTAAAAAGGGGGCGTTCCTCCCTTTAACGAATTTATAAATTTTTTCACAAAAGTATTTGAGGAGGTAGATCATGGTAATGAATATGATATTGTGTATATGGACTTCAGTAAGGCTTTTGACAGGGTCCCACATCAGAGACATTGAGGAAAATTAAAGCACATGGAATAGGAGGAGAAATTTTTTCCTGGATAGAGGCATGGTTGACAAATAGGCAGCAGAGAGTTTGCATAAATGGGGAGAAATCAGAGTGGGGAATGTCACGAGCGGTGTTCCACAGGGGTCAAATGTTGGGCCCCTGCTGTTCACAATCTAAAATAACGACAAAGATGAGGGCATAAAGAGCGACATCGGCAAGTTTGCCGATGACACCAAAATAGGCCGTCGAATTCATTCTGACGAGGACATTCGAGCACTCCAGGAAGATTTGAATAGACTGATGCAGTGGTCGGAGAAGTGGCAGATGCAGTTTAATATAGACAAATGCAAAGTTCTAAATGTTGGGGCAGGACAATAACCATGCCACATATAAACTAAATAATGGGAGATCTTAATATTACGGATTGCGAAAAAAATTAGGAGTTCTGGTTAGCAGTAATCTGAAACCAAAACAACAGTGCATAAGTGTTCCGCAATAAAGCTAATAGAATCCTTTGGGTTATATCAAGAAGCATAAATAATAGGAGTCCTCAGGTTGTTCCTTCAACTCTATACATCCTGGTTAGGCCTCATTTAGATTATGCTGCAGTTTTGGTCACCTTATTACGAATGGATATAAATTCTCTGGAAAATGTACAAAGGAGGATAAAAAGTTGACCCATGTATCAGAAAAAACCCTTCCCTATGAGGATAGACTAAGGGCCCCTGAATCTGCCTCTCTAGAAAGACGTAGGAATTAGGGGGGATAGATTGAGGTGTATAAATGGAAGACAGGAATAAATAAAGGGGAGTAAATAGTGTGCTGAAAATATCTTAGCCTAGACAGGACTCGCAGCAATGGTTTTAAGTTGGAAAAATTCAGATTCAGGAAGGATATAGGAAAGTACTGGTTTGGTAATAGAGTTGTGGATGAGGGAACAAACTCCCAAGTAACGTTTATAGAGGCCAGAACGTTGTGTAGCTTTAAAAATAGGTTGGATAAATACATGAGTGGATGTGGGTGGGTGTGAGTTAGACCTGATAGCTTGTGCTACCAGGTCGGTTGCCGTGTTCCTCCCTTAAGTCAATGTGACCTGACCTGACTAGGTTGGGTGCATTGGCTTAAGCCGGTAGGAGACTTGGACCTGCCTCGCATGGGCCAGTAGGCCTTCTGCAGTGTTCCTTCGTTCTTATGTTCTTATGTTCTTTACACAAATTAACATGAAGTGATTTGTTTCTATTGCAGTCCTTAGTATATAATATTTAGCAACCTAACTGTTAGATATAATAAGAATATTTTATTTCAGCATTTTTTTTTTTATATTGAAAATCTTAAGTACACAAACCAGAAACATATAGGCAAAAATAACAAGTAGAGATAATAAATAAGGGACACTTGCCCATACAATCCACTCAAGGAATACATAGTTAAAACATGTCAAACCACAAACAAAACATAGCTACCTTGAAAGGTAGTCAGAAGCATTACTTTGGTAATAATGATAATCCCTTGTAGAACATATAGTGAACTTCCCAAAAGTCCCACCAAACACAATGCAATAATTGACTTCACTCAACAAACCATATACAGTGGACCCCCGGTTCACGTTATTAATCTGTTCCTGAGAGCTCATCAACTTAAGGCACCTAAAATGGAGGAATATAGCAAATAATATTGTTGCAGTAATAACACCAGGAGGCAGCTCTGATGAAAACTCACACTCACACGAGCTTTTAAATCTCTGCACAAAATTCAATTTAAACCAGCAAATAATAGAGCCTACTAGACTGGAGAATACACTAGACCTCATATTCACTAACAATGATGATCTGATAAGAAATGTCACCATATCAAAAACAATATACTCAGATCACAACATAATTGAGGTTCAGACATGTATGCGAGGAGCCCCAGACTGACAAAAATGAGACTAGTCACGAGGGAGCATTCACCAAATTCAATTTCAATAACAAAAACATAAAGGGGGACCAATAAACCAAGTCCTAACCGATAAAAGCGGGGAAGAAATACTAAGCAACACAGACCCAAACTTATGCCTAGAACAGATTAACTCGGTGGCATCGATGATATCACAAGGCTTATTCCTCTAAGAAAAAGGAGGAGTAGATGTAAAATAGAAAGAGAAAAGGCGCTCCCTTTACAGGCGACGGAAAAGAATAACAGAGCGGCAAAAGAGGTCAATATAACTGAAATCGCAGGGAGACACTGGTCAGAGAAAAAGCAAGCATCGAACTTAAGCTAAAAGAATCCTTTAGGAGTCAGGAATCGCGGGAAGAACTAAAACTATAAATGAAATCGAAAGAAAAACCCAAAGTATTTCTTCTCCTATGCCAAATCAAAATCGAGAACAACGTTTAGTTTTTGGGCCCCCACTTAAAACAAGATGGGTCCTACACAGATGACAGCAAGGAAATGAAATGAGCTACTCAAGTCCCAATATGACTCAGTTTTAGCAAGCCGCTAACCAGACTGAGAATCGAAGATCAAAATGAATTTTTTAAAGAGAGAGCCACAAAAATTTTATTAACAAAAAGCCATCCGATGTTATCCTGACGCAAATGACTTCGAACAGGCGATAAATGACATGCCCATGCACTCTGCCCCAGGGCCAGACTCATGGATCTTGTGCATCAAAAACTGCAAGAACCCCCTACACGAGCCTTTTCCATCCTTGGAGAGGGAGCTGGACAGGGGGGTCGTCCCTCAGTTACTAAAAACAACAACTAGCCCCATCCAAAAAGGGGGCAGAAAAGCAACAGCAAAGAACTACAGCCCAAATACAAAACATCCCTATCAAAAAATTTTTGAAAGGGCCCTAAGAAGCAAGATCACCCCCCATTAGAAACCCATCAGTTACACAACCCAGGGCAACAGGGGTTTTAAACGGGTCGCTCCTGTCTTCTCAACACTGGATCACTACGACAAGGTCCTAAACACTAGAAACAAAAGGAATGCAGATGTAAAAAATACAAAATTTGCAAAAGCCTTCGACAAGTTACCATGGCGTAATGCGCACAAAATGCGCGCAAAAAGGGAATAACGGGGGGAAAAGTCGGTCGAGGGATCAAAATTTTTCCTCACAAACAGAACACAGTAGTCGTCAACAGAGAAAGTCCGGGGCAGCTACGGTAAAAGCTCTGTTCCCCACAAGGCACAGTACAGTCCCTCTTGTTCCACCTCTATCCGACATAGCAAGGAGTCACCCAAAGCCCCGGGTTTTCTTCCTTTGCAAAATGCACCCGAATCTGCATGACATGTCTTCCTTTGCAGCACGCAAGGCCCCCAGGCGGACACAACCAAACTTTCAGTGGCTGCAGAAAAAAATAGAAGTTTCAAGATGAAAATTTCAATTTACTCAAAAATTGGAAAACATGAGGAAATTAAACTTCATCAGAGTAAAAAACAAATTCGGCCACAAAATAGAGCGAAACACCAACGTAAAAAGACCGGGGATGTTATGTCGGAGGACTCACCTTCAAGGCCCATAACATTGTATCAATCGCTCTGCTAAAAATGACAGGATGGATAAGAAAACCCTTCAAAACTAGGAGGCCAAGCCCGATGAAATTCGGGGTCACGTTCTATCTAGGCGGAATTTGCTGCACTCTAACAGCACCTTTCAAGGGGGGTGAAATTCCCGACCTAGAAAATTACGAAAATTTTTCACGGCGCGCAAACGGAGAAAAAACCCCTAAATTATGGGAGCGTTTGAGGTTTCTAAACCTGTATTCCCTAACCGGGGGGGAGAGATACATGATTATATACCCCTTTAAAAATCCAGAGGGACATACCGAACTTGCAACACAAAAATCACTCACTACAAAAAGCAAAAATTTTGGCAACGATGCCCCATCCCCCAAAATGAAAAGCAGGGTTTGTCCAAGCACGTTAAGAGACCTACAATAATGTCAGGGGCCCGAGATTTTCAACTCCCTCCCACCCACAAAAGGGGGGGTTACCAACAGACCCCTGGCGTCTTCACGGGATGGACAAGCACCTAAAGTAGTTCCTGATCACCGGGCTGTGGCTCGTACTTTGGGTTTGCGTGCACCCCGCAGAAACAGCCTGGTTGTCAGGCGCTGATCCACCAGGAGGCCTGGTCACAGCCCGGCCCCCGCGGGGGTTTTTGACCCCCGAAACTCTCTCCAGGAAAACTCCAGGAAAGAAAAAATTATCGGAAAGCAATAAATTTTTTCCCCAAAAAGAAATAATGAAATCAAATTAATCCGTGCAAAAACCCCAAAAAATATGAAAAAAACTTTTTTACCACTAAATATTAAAATTTAATGCAATAAATAATTACAGTAACAATAATCACAATAGAAAATTGCACTAACCGGGGGCCTGGGGGCTAAAACTCCCGCCAACACCGGAGGGCCCAGGTTTGATTCCCGGGGGGTGAAAACCCCCCCCCCCCCCCCCCCCCCCCCCCCCCCCCCCTTTGACACTTTCCTTCACCGTTGTCCTGTTCACCTAGCAGCAAATAGGTACCTGGGTTTAGTCGCTGGTGTGGGTCGATCTGGGGACAAGATTAAGGACCCAATGGAAAAAAAGTTAGACAGTCCTCGATGACGCACGACTTTCTTGGGTTTCCCGGGGGGGCTAACCCTCCGGGGTTAAAAATCCAATGAAATTTATTTTTCTTATTTATTTATGGGATGGGGGAGGGGAAGGTGCCTAGCCTTTTCACAAATGATCGCTTGAGAGATGCATCTCCCGCTATCTTTTTTCATTTACCACACCCTAACAGTCTCTCAACATTTTCTAAAAACTTGCGATCGCTGTTTTGTAAACACATTTTCACCTTTTGCAACAACAGCTTCCTTTTATTGCCGTTTTTCCCCCGCTCACTAAGTAGAGTGGTTGATTGGGATTTCAACAACTTGGCCAGGTCCCCACACCACACTCCACTTTTTATTTGCAATTACTCTTTTTCATTTCAATAGTCATTTGCCCCTTGGCTCGTGGGGTTTGGGACAAAAAAGCTTTTTTTGGGGACTTATTTTGCAGAGACAAGCACCAAAAACAGTGATACAGTGGACCCCCGCATAACGATCACCTCCGAACGGGACCAATTATGTAAGTGTATTTATGTAAGTGCGTTTGTACGTGTATGTTTGGGAGTCTGAAATGGACTAATCTACTTCACAAAATTCCTTATGGGAACAAATTTGATCAGTACTGGCACCTGAACATACTTCTGGAGTGAAAAAATATCGTTAACCAGGGGTCCACTGTAATATGGATAATATAGGATGTACCGAATGTATCCTTAGATGCGTGCACACTGGCTGGCTTGTGAACATTGGCACACACGGACAGTTCAGGCCCCACTGGATACGTTCGATGAACGATTGCAACCCGGGGTTTGTAACGGAACCGAGGCAAATTTTTTGTGATATAAGCTTCGGATACCGGATTTATCGGTACCGATACTTTGTAACCGTGGGTCCCCCGTAATTCACATGATTAGAAAAAAAATTAGGAGCACTGAGATACAAATAAGAAAACCCCAGGTACATGGGAAAAGTAACATATTTCAAAATAACCAAGGTCGATGATAAAAAAAAAACAATGCTTCTGTCCATGCAATGAATGCCTATGGAAAAATGAGAAAGTTTTCCCTACACTCGGGAATATATGTTTCGACATATCGGAAATGCAATGAAAAACACACACCTGTAACTCACCCATTTTTTCTCCCCCCCCCCCCCAAAAAAACCCGGCCACACACCAAAACCCAACTCTTCCTTTACATTGCACATCTAGGGGCTTAGTACCGCATGTATCAAGGGAATAAAACATTGTTGGGAAAAAAAATTTGTTACAGTAAATAGTGACTTCCTCATAGGTCACACCAAAGACAACACAAAAGTGTGCTTTTCACAACAAAATAAAAAAAGTTACTGGGGGGTATAAAACAGGAATACATTAAACGTAAAGCCCAAAACCAACTTGTCTTGGTACCCTAAACTAGATTTTCCTAAAGTACAATACGGTATCTAAAACCCACACAACGAACTAATTTTTGCTAATGGGATCAAGGTTTCCTTTTTCTGCCCCTACTTCCACCATTACATAATCTCTGCCGAGAGTAATACTCTCGCAATCACACCTTACACCCCCTCCCCCATTTGCACGCGCTCGTGATCGATTAAAACTTGTCCTCGGCAAACATACACCACACACTCCAAAATGTCATGTCCTCTGGGAGACGAGCCCATTTCTACCCCTGAAACTACAGTCGCCACAAATCCCCCACTGTAAAAGCTCTGTAACTTTCCAGAAAATCTTGCTCCCACCTACCTCTGTATATCCCTTTATTGCGACACTTGGTTTTATAAAAACTTGCTGCTAACGCCCCTAGTCTTTCTCGTACTGTCCTTTCTCGCAACATCCATGACATGTAAACAAAATCAACAATTACGTAAGCCAATGCCCGTTGAATCCTGTCCTCCGTCCCACCCAGATCCAAACTTAAAGCCCTTAGAACTGACAGTCCCCCCCCCCTCCTACAAGTCGAAATACTTTCCCCAACCATTCCCTCACGACTCCTAAATGCTCCTAGAAATAAACGAACATGCGCCACTCTCTCGAATTCGTCTGGTCTTTAAGACCACCCCTCATGGTAGGATGCCATGTAAGAATCGAAACATCACTTCCCTCACACGTGAACGTAAGTGCAACCCCTTCAAACGCTGCCAAATGCTTTTCCATGCATACATGGGGTAAGCTCCCTCCACAGGGACCATCATCTGAGGCCAAACCCTCCTTTCTACTGACACAACCCTCATTTTCGTTGTTGCACGGGCCTGCAAAAATAATATCTGCAAAATTGCTTCACAGTCTCGTAGATCCTTCCCCCTCCACCACCTCTTGAATATTTTCTATCACTTTACACAGCCCCATCCCCCTTCCCCATGTTTCAGCATATTAGTGTTTTTACAGAGATGGGTGACATTTTAGTTGTGCATGCAGAAAGCCCACAGTTATGCAGAGTATTTTGGGCAAGCTTAATTAAGCTTAACTGAAGACTACAATGTCATTAATAAATTAAATGCTTATATCTAAGGACATTAAGGGTATATAAATAATAAATTTAACACTTAAGGTTGGATTATGATTGCAGGTAATAAGAATAAGAATTTATAGTGTTTCACATGTTTGTGGTTAAGAGAATTGTTTAGCATATTAACATGTTTTTTAACACATTTATCATATTTAATTCTTAGCATATACGTATTAGGTAAAGGTATTTGTTTTACAGTAGCTTTGAAGATGCTAGCAGTTAGAGAGACTGGAGATTTCTGGCAGGGGGTTCCAGATTTTGGGTTCTTTTATACACACAAGTTTTATACAAAGTTTAAACTGGACACTGGGTATGTCAGAGATTTTTTTTTCATCACGACTGCCATTTCCCACCAAAAAAAAAAAAGAAAAAGCTTTTACCGTCATTCCAGATATGTAGACAGTAAGCCTACTGCTACTTCTCAGTCTTCCTTGGAGCAAGTTGTTTTCTCGACAGATATGAGTTTAGATGTCGCTACAAACAACCAATATTCCAAACTACTCCTTTAGAGTGTAGGCATTGTACTTCCCACCTTCAGGACTCAAGTCTGGCTAACCAGTTTCCCTGAATCCCATCACAAAATATTACCCTGCTCACACTCCAACAGCTAATCGTAGAGATATAGTACAGCCTCTTCTCGCATAGCGATGTACTTGTTTACTGACGCCTTGGACTTACGACGGGCTCTCTGACCAGTATGCATACCTAAATAATGTACAGTGTATATATTAGAGCTGATTTCCTCTATTCTCTTTATTACAATAAATTGTACACTACTGTATAAACATTTAAAAATATATCAAATGTTATAAATGATGCAAAGGTGACATTAAAACAATGTTAAAGATGGTTGATGCAAACCCACTACCATTATAGTATGCTCCACACTTAGTGATGAAATTCGTTTACCGACATGGTCTTAGGAACAGAACTCTGTCGTTAAGTGAGGAGAGGCTGTAATTTATACAGGAGAAGGAATTACTAGCCCCTTGCTTCTGGCATTTTTGTTGCCTCTTATGCATGGCTTACAGAGGAAGGATTCTTCTCCACTTCCCCATGGAGGTTACCAATAATTATAAATACGAATTGATGTACATAGGCTCTAATTTATGAATATACATGTACTGTACAAGATATAATTTTTATCTGTAATTATGCAGGATTCTCTTGTGTACTGTTACTATATATTGTACATAAAGTAGAACCCCCATATCCATGGATTCAGTTTCTGCAGTTTCAGTCATCCACGGTTTACCATGGCCTGAAAATAACCTTTAATTTTGTTTAATAATGACACCAAAGCACAAAGTAGTGATGCTAGCAATTCTTCAAAGTCTAATAAGAGAAGCTGTGAAGTGCTTTCCATCAGTGAAAAAGTGCTAATTCTCCACTTATTGTGCATAATTTATCAAACATTTTCATAGGTATTCATGCAAACAAAAAGCAACTGTAGGGTTCGCTACTATCCACAGTTTTGGGTATCCATAGTAAGTCTTGGAACATATACCCTGCAGATACAGGAGACTACTGTATTATAATGTGTACATGTGAATTTTGGGCCCTCAAAGGATGTTCTGTGATTCTCGTAAAGGCTCTTGATGTAAGGACTTGGATCAAAGGACTTACATCAAAGCTGAATGCCTCTCATTTCCCCAGGTGCAACTTGACCCCTACAGGTTGTGCTCAACACACTTCATGTGTGTTCATCACCACTTGCAGTGGACATGCATTCAAAATAATTACCCTTTCCCTACCTTGTACTGAATTTAATGGATAAATTTTTCCCTATAACAGCCTGAGGATGGAGCCCTGGAGATAGGGCTCACTGAGGATGAGGAATATGACGCTCTTAATGATGAAACATTTGGCTCAGCGGCAGTGGATGGGGACTGGGAGGAGTGCCACGAGCAAATGGTAACTCTTACTGAAGCTAGACGTATAACAAATAAACAACAAGACTTTCACAATTCTTTACATCAGGTGAGAGATACAATATCAAAGAATTTTTTTAACATGATATTGCTGTGGAAGATAAGGTTAAATAAGAGTTGAAGGGTGAAAGAAAACAAATAGCCGAGATGCCATGAAAGCTAAATAAGAGTTTGTGCACTGTTGTAGTAATCTTAGAGCAAAAAAATTAAAAAAATAAAATTCACTGACATTGTGCAAATACAAATGATAAAGATGTGCAGTATTAAGGATTAAAGGTAGTATATGGTAAGGTGTGATAAAACAAAAAAATTGTGTGCATAAGTTGTGATAAGTGTGGATGTTCAGCAGGGAAGTAAATTGCAAAGGAATGATGAGGTTAAGACTGGGAGAATCTTGTAGGTTACAAAAAGTTAACGTGAGTAGAAGGTAATTTCCACCAAGATCATTGAATCGATGAAAGTACTAAGCAGACTTAATCCTACTTTATCATGTGAGAATGATGATACAGCACATTTATGTGAAATACAGAGTGCCCTAACTCCTTCCCAAGAAAAGTGAGGCATTCAGATGTGTATCTGTGCTGCTCCTGACTTAGGAGAGGGTGTTTTCCAATCATTTTCAGTCACTCATAAGTGGGAATAATGACTATTTGGACTTGCTGCGGGTGTACTCTTCAAGGGAGGTCGTATATTTCCCCGTTCCTAAGTCCACCTTGAGAGGAACCCTGTTAATATTGATTGTAAGTCCATTGGAACAGGAGTTAACATTCGTTGAATTGTACATTTAATGAGCTTGGGGGGAACAAAAGCTGTTATTTACCTGCGATTTTTTTCTTTTTTCTCTGTTGATAATCTGCTTAACTAGGCTGTAGCTGTTGGCAGCCTGCTGGCCTGCATAGCACCTACATCCTGGGTGATGTGGCATTTTGTGGAGGTAGTGGTCCAGTGTCCTCTAAAAGGCTTCTACACTTGGTTCAGTAATGTGTGTGTGTGATCTGGTAGCAGGTTGAATAGCCTTGGAAAATGGATATTGACACAATGTGCTCTTAGTGTCTGCATGTGGTGATCCCCATGCATTTCACTGGATTTAATTTACACTTCTGTCTCTCTCATTCCAGTAAGCTATTATCGTAATGTGTAGGTTTAACAAGTCAACTACAAAATTGTTCTAATACATGTCTGAAAAATTTTATTTTTTAATGAGTTGTGAACTGCTGAACCTGCCTTGGCTTATAAGGTACAGTTATGGACTGGCCAATAATAGAACACGATTGCAAACAAATGATAAACAGGTGCAGCGTGAGCCCCTGTTGGATGACTTTTATTAAGAGCCAGCTGGTCTGGTAAATGCTCTCTCTTGTGAGTTTATGGACTTGCCAGCCATGGGTTCAAGCCCTACCTGTTCTGTGATTTGATTTAAAAAATAGAGCTTTTGTCCATAAATATACCTCTGCATAAAAGATATGTTTAGTGCGAGAACTGCATATGCAGTAATTAAATAGTGTATCCCTCTTGTAGTACCTTTAAATGGTTGCTTGATTTTGTCTTCCTCTAATTTTTGTTTATAACTTTAGAATTCCTCAGTTGGTTGACTTATAAGCTGGTGTACTGTGATTAGGGGAAAGGTTTATGCAGTTGTTGCAGGTGTAGATGTTCTCTGGTTAATTTTATATAAAACATTCTTGGATTTCATTGCCGTGTGATAACTTGAAAGCCTTTTTTGATTGGCCTCAAACTTTCAGCACTGGTGTATCTTACATACTCACATAGGCAATAATGGAGTACATTAAAATGGAACCTATGGGAAGCACCAAGCCTGACCTGCGTCTCCGCTCCCTATCCTTCGACTGACTCACGAGATGATTCCTAGAGGGTGAGCGGCATTCAAAACATCTTAGGGTCAGCTGTAACAGTGAATAACAAGTGATTCACACAGACGGTTGGTAGTGAGTCATACTACTGGTAACTGGTACTGGTACTACTGAGTGCTCGGCGACGCTGGTACTACTGAGATGCTGGGAGGCAATTGAACAGTCTTGGGCCCCGGACACTTGTTGTGTTGTCTCTCGGTGTACTCGTGGTGCCCCTGCTTTTCATTGGGGGAATGTTGCATCTCCTGCCGAGTCTTTTGCTTTCATATGGAGTGATTTTCATGTGCAGGTTTGGTACCAATCCCTCCAGGACCTTCCAAGTGTATATATTATCATGTATTTCTCTCACCTGCGTTCAAGGGAATACAGTAAGGCCCCGCTTTACGGCGTTTCGCTTTATGGCATTCCACTAATACAGTCATTTCAAATTATGACCAAAACTCGCTATACGGCTCCCCCACCTGACTTCCTAATACGGTCACCACGCCCCACCTGGTTTGTTTACATTCTCTGTGAGATCCGTAAGCACTAAGTCTCTCCATTATGTCTGGAAACTCCAAAATTTCAAGTGTTTCTAAAAGTTTTCATATTTTATATACACCTACCATCCGACTTACGACCTGCTCGGCTTACGACCACTCGACTTATGACCGTGTTTTTTATGCCAAATTTCTGGGAAATAAACAACTATTTTTGTTGTACACAGTGTTTATCCTAAACCTTACAGTATAAAATGCAGTACTAACAACATAAAAAGTAAAGTAAAACATGAAATACCAAAATAAAGCAATAAAATAAAGTCATTACAAAAATGTTTTGTTGATATTCAGTAGTAAAGTTCAACTTACGACCATTTCGACTTACGACCAGTTTCTCGGAACCGAACTCGGTCGTAAATCGGATGGTAGATGTATACTCTGATAATTATAATTATGTATACCTGTACCTAAATAAACTTACATACTGTGCTGGCGTGCAGGTACGCATTAAAATCAGTAAGAGTGTCTTGTGTCTCGATATGTCACATTAGTAATGATGATAATCACCGAGTCTCATTTAAATGTCATATATTACGTTAATATACACATTTTTGTTAATCCATCTATGATATTTTTTAAAAATTATGTAATAAACACAATGCATAACATATAAAGATGATAAATACACTCCACAGTAGAATAAATAAACAAATATGAGATGTGGTAGCCGGCCGACTTGCACAAATGATGCCATATTAGAAATAATAATAATAATAATCACCGAGTCTCATTAAATGTTGTATATTATGTTAATATACACATTTTCATTAATCTATCATTGATATTTTTTTCAAAATTATATAATAAACACATTACATAACATAAAGATGATAAATACACCCCACAATGGAATAAATAAACATAAATATGAGATGTGGGAGCCAGACTTTTACGAGTGACAGCAAGAATAACATTTTCTCTAGTCCAACATCAAAGAAAATGTGTTACTGGGGGTAACTGTAGAAAATTATTCCTTTCGTATGTAAGTAAGTTTATTCAGGTACACACAGATACAGTTACATAGATTATCATACATAACAGCATATGTGTAGAGAACCTAGGATAACCCAAAAAAGTCAGAGTGACTTATTTCCATTGCCTTCACTCAGAGCGTCATTTCTTCTAAAAATGGCGTTACATGAGAATAGGAGTGTTTTTCTTTATTTATTCTACTGTATCAATGTAGAGACAACTTGTACACAATGTAACTTGTACACAAACCAAACGTGTACACTTTGCTTACAAAACTTGCGTTCGCCTGGTTTGTTTACATAACTCTGCGCCTGTCCTCTCTCATGTACTCATTCTTTCTCTCTCATTTATTCGTTTTATCTCGTTTAATCCTTTCAGGGTCCGTCCCGTAGATCTACGGCTTTTTGGTGAGTGTCCAAACCGTAGATCTACGCCAAAATTCTAGCGCCGTCAAATTTAGCGCGAAAGCGCTCATAGGCCTACATGTGAGAGAATGGGTCTGCGCCGTGGGTGTGCGCCATAAACAAAAAATCTAGGCGCCTGCATAGCATTGTGGGAACGCTGGCTCAGTCACCCTTGTTCACCTTGCCTCGTCGCAAGTCAGCTCTCACTCCCCGGAAAATTGGGACTCTCCTCTTCCTGTCTGATAGTTCTGACACTGATGGAAGTGCAAATGAAGACGAATTCTACGGCTTTGATAAGTTAGTGACCGAAAATAATGAACAGGATATCGATAATAGTGCAGAAAACCCCGACGATCCTCGATCTTCTACCTCTGGTGTGGGCACTCGTGACTCACGGTCGGGTGTTCCTAAATGTAAGAGAAAACTAATATTTTCGCGTGGCCAGGCCTCTGACTTCAGTAATGATGATGATTCTGACGTGGATTGTGATTTTATTGCGCTCGACGATCATTCGAGTAGTGATAGTGAGGAATCATATTCACCAGTGAAGCGTCGGTATGTTCGCCGCCGCATGCGCTCGGGTAGTGTACCCTATGCTGTGCCCAGGGGACGGAGTTCATCCCGGAGTACATCCCGGAGTACATCCCGTGGCCCTACACCCGTTTTAGGTAGTGATAGTGAGGATGATGTGGCTACACTTGGCATGGATGGGCCACAGGCATCAGTGGATGGTGTTAGTGGTGCTGGTGGTGGTAGTGGCACCGCCATGCGTGACTCACCGTGCCACGCGGGGACCCACGCTGCTGACTCGTCAGTTCAAGGACAAAGCGGAGCGTCAGCCACCAGCCCGCCACAACCACAACCACCCGTACAACCAGCCTATGATGTCCAGTATCCACCACAAAACCGTATGTGGGATTGGCAGCAAAATCCCAATTTTGTTCCCAAGCCTCACCACTTTGATGACTCTCAAAGTGGAATTCTACCTACCTTTCCCCTTGGAACCACGGCCAATGAACTGGAATTCTTTGAATTATTCTTTGACCACCCATTGATGGAAATTATTGCCAGGGAAAGTAATAAGTATTTTCAGTACACCATGGCAAATACGATCTTATCACCACAGTCAAGACTACACAGGTGGAAAGAGATGACTGTTGCAGAAATGTATTTGCTTTTTGCAACAATAATGCTTATGCCTCACGTCTATAAGCATAATATAAAAGCATACTGGTCCACAGATCGGCTAATTTCTAATACCCCATCCTTCAGTGAAATAATACCAGTGAACAGGTTTATCTTACTGTTACGTATGTTGCACTTCTCTGACAAAACCAGGCCTGACAGAAGTGACAGGTTATACAAGATTAGAAATGTTTTCATGTATCTCAAACAAAAGTTCAGGATATACTTTTATCCATTCAAGAATCTTGTAATTGACGAGTCTTTGATTTTGTTCAAAGGTAGACTGTCATTCAAGCAGTATATACCGAGCAAGAGGAACCGCTTTGGTATAAAATTGTTTGTACTCTGTGATTGTGACAGTGGCCTGGTGTTGGATATTGTTGTATACACGGTAGTAAAACATTGAAAGATACCAAGATGTTATTGGGTATCTCAGGTGACGTAGTGAGAAACATGATGGCACCTTATCTTGGTAAGGGCCATACATTATATACCGATAACTGGTACACAAGCCCATTACTCAGTGATTTCATGCGAGTGAACAAGACAGATGTGTGTGGCACAGTGCGTTCTAATCGTAAACATATGCCCAGGCTCAATGCAGGTGTTCGTGGTGATGACGTGCAGGTGTTTACTGCCAATGACATCATGGCATTACGGTGGCATGACAAACGAGATGTCACATTGTTGACAACCATTCACCGTAATGAAATGCAAGACAGTGGCAAAGTTTGATCGAGTGACTAATGAACGTATTCGAAAACCAGTGTCAGTGATTGATTATACACAAAACATGCGCTTGGTTGACAAGTGTGACATGCAGATTGGTTTTGTTGACTGTGTTCGTAAGAGTTACAAGTGGTACATGAAACTTTTCTTCCATCTCATGGACATTTCAATGCTGAATGCATATAATATGTACCAAATAAAGACTGGTAACAGACCACCGTATGGTGAATTTTGTTTGTCTGTTGTCAGACAACTCATAATGAAGTACCAGGTAACAACACCTGCAATACAACATGGTCCTCGAATTCATCACGATATACCCAAGCGTTTAAGGAGAGAAGGTGATCATTTCATAATACAGCTTCCTTCAACTCAAAAGAAATTTGCTCAGAAGAGATGCATTGTCTGTGCACAAACAAAACGACGGCAACAAAGACGCAAAGACACTCGGTTTATGTGTGAGGAATGTAAGGTGCCTCTGTGCATGGTGCCTTGTTTCAAGGAGTTCCACAAGCTCCAGCAGTTTTAAAACCATGTCCAGTGATTGTAAATATGTAAATATATGATAGAACATTAGTATTATACAATATTTGTGCATGTTTATTGTAATAAACAACAGTGGTAAACAATAATATGATAATAACTTTAGTGCGGTTATTGTGTTCAATACAGTGAGTTTATATATATCAATTATATACAGTATTGGTCTCTCATGCCCCAAATGATAGTAGGAATAGAAAAAAATTGGAAAAGAAAAGAAAAAACAACTAAAACAACAAAATAATATAATACGCATATGTGGAATTCGTCGATGTTGCCACCACCACATCATTTTCTATAAACTTATTGGCACTGTATCTCGGTAAGTACTGATCAGATTCTAATTTTTTTTGTTTTATTACCTTCACAAAAATATGCTCTTTAATTCTGTAAGAAAAAATAATTTTTTTTTTTTTTTCAAAATTTCTTGGACACTGGTGCGTGACTTCAGATTTTGGCCTTGGACCCTGAAAGGGTTAATCACCCCTGACCCTACATTATGACTACAAATATTTTAAGGTAAGTAATGAGTGAACTGTATATGCATTTTATCGCTCTGGGATGCTTAAATTTCATAGAATATATGTGGGTGGAATGGCCTGGTATGGTAGCCCGGCTGGCTACCATACATACCACACTTGATTTCTTAAAATAAATACTAGTTGTCTCACCCTAGATTAAGACTTGATACTGGAGTTCCACAGGGAAGTGTCCTTGGACCCCTGCTCTTCCTCATTTACATCAATGATCTTCCAAACATATCCCAACACCTGAAACCCATTCTCTTTGCTGACGACACGACTTACGTCATCTCCCACCCTAATCTTGCCACCCTCAACACCATTGTTAATGAGGAGCTGCTCAAAATATCGACTTGGATGACAGCCAATAAACTTACACTTAACACTAGCAAAACCTGCTATTATGTTTGGTAGCAGAGCAGGTGTTGCACAACTTAACATTAAGATCAACAACACTCTAATTGCCAGACATAATGAGAGCAAATTCCTTGGCCTATACCTCGACAATAACCTGAACTTCAGCACCCATATCCAACACATAACAAAAAAAGTATCCAAAACGGTGGGGATCCTCTCCAAGATACGATACTACGTGCCGCAAACTGCCCTTCTCACACTATACCATTCACCTATATATATCCATACCTCACCTATGCTATCTGTACTTGGGGTTCAACTGCAGCAACACACCTTAAGCCAATAATAACCCAACAAAAAGCCGCAGTAAGAATAATCACTAAATCCCATCCCTGGCAACACACCCCCCCCACTCTTCATAGATCTAAACTTACTCCCTGTTCAGAACATCCACACTTACTACTATGCAATCTATATCTACAGGACATTAAATTCCAATATTAACCTTGACCTAAAATGCTTTCTTGATAGTTGTGACAGGATCCACAGGAATAACACCAGACACAAACATCTCTATGACATTCCCCGTGTTCAACTAAACCTTTACAAAAATTCAATGTATTTCAAAGGACCTAAAATCTGGAACACCCTACCTGCAAACTCTAGAACTGCAGACACATTCATCACTTTCAAAACTACAGTTAGAAAACATCTTATCTCTCTGATCCACCCCAACAAATAACTACATGATAACCACAATTACACTCACTCACCCACTGACTATAAACCCAGAAATGCTAATCTTAAAATAGTAAGTCCTAACTAGTCATAAGTTTGCCTATGATACTCCATTATAAACACCTTGTATTGTGCCAAAACAAAAGCATTCACATTGCTAAACTCACAAATTATGATGTAGTCACTTAGCCTTAATACCATAATCTGTAAGGATTTAATGTTAAGATTTAATCTAAGTCTGCTCGAAATGCCTAGGCATGCTAGGTGTCCTAGTGGACCCCTCTGTAATTAGTATTTTATAACATGTAAACCACACAATACCCAAAACCTGTAAACCCCACATTGTAACCCTTATAGAGAATAAACTTGAATAAAGGCTTCACTTTGCAATCACCACTAGCATTGGCACACATCAGAAGAGTAATCCTGTCTTTCATAGGCTTATGTCCTGGGAGTGCCTTTTCCTCCTGAGTAATGTAGGTCCTGTTTGGCAATTTCTTCCGGAACAGGCCTGTTTTGTCACAATTAAACACTTGTTCAGGTTTCAATCCTTCAGCCTCTATGTACTCCTTGAATTCATGCCTATATTCTTCAGCCGCTTTGTGGTCCGAACTGGCAGCCTCCCCATGCCTTACCACGCTGTGTATGCCACTACGATTCTTAAATCTTTCACACCAACCTTTGCTGGCCTTAAATTTACTCACATCACCATTAGTTGCAGGCAATTTCTTTACCAAATCCTCATGCAACTGCCTAGCCTTTTCACAAATGATCGCTTGAGAGATGCTATCTCCTGCTATCTGTTTTTCATTTATCCACACCAATAAGTCTCTCTCAACATTTTCTAACACTAGCGATTTCTGTTTTGAAAACAAAGTTGCACCTTTTGCAACAACAGCTTCCTTGATTGCCATTTTCCTGCTCACTATAGTAGAGATGGTTGATCGGGGTTTACTATACAACCTGGCCAGCTCACACGCACTCCACTTTCGTACTTTGCAATTATCTTTCTTCACTTCAATAGTCATTAGTGCCTTTTTCCTCGAAGGCTTGGCAATAGAAGCTTTCTTGGGGCCCATGGTTACTTATTTTGCAGAAACAAGCACCAAAAACAGTGATAATATGGTATGTACCGAATGTATCCTTAGACGCGCGCACACTGGCTGACTTGTAAACACTGGCACACACGGGGCAGTTAAGGCCACACTTGGACACGTCTCGTACGAATCGTATCGAATGTCGGGTTTTCCATCGAATGTCGAGGTGAAATTTTTGCGTTAAAATGCATCGAATGTCGGATTTATCGAATGTCGATGCCATCGAATGTCGGGGGGTCCACTGTATTTGTATGCATTTATAAGGGGAAAAAGAGGGTGTTCCACTTTACGGCGATTTCCGCTTTATGGCAGTAGCCTGGAACCTAACCTGCCGTATAAGTGGGGCCCTACTGTACAGATAAAGAATCTTCATCCGTTCCCAGTAGTTTAGATGCCTTATCGCACTTGTGTGTGCCGTGAAAGTTCTTTGTACACTTTCCAGGTCTGCAATGTCACCAGCCTTGAAGGGGGCCGTTAGTGTACAGCAGTATTCCAGCCTAGAGAGCACAAGCGATTTGAAGAGATTCATCATGGGCTTGGCGTCCCTAGTTTTGAAGGTTCTCATTATCCATCCTATCATTTTCCTAGCGGATGAGGTAGATACATTGCTGTGGTCTTTGAAGGTGAGATCCTTTGGCATTATCACTGCCAGGTCCTTCACATTACTTTTCCGCTCTATTGTGTGGTTAAAATTTGTTGTATACCCTGACACATTTTTAATTTCTTCAGGTTTTCCATATCTGAGTAGTTAAAATTTCTCCTTGTTGAACTTCATATTGTTTTGAGTGGCCCATTTGAAGATTTGGTTAATGTCCGCTTGGAGTCTTGCGGTGTCTTCGATAGAGGTCACTGCCATGGTGATCCGGGTGTCATCCGCAAAGGAAGACATGGAGTTATGGCTTGCATCTCTGTCTGTCAGAAATGAGGATGAGGAATAGAATGGGAGCGAATACTGTGCCTTGTGGAACAGAGCTTTTTACCGTGGTTGCCTGGGACTTTACTCTGTTTGCTATTACTCTTTGTGTTCTATTTGTCAGGAAGTTGTAGATCCGTCTACCCACTTTTCCCGTTATTCATTTATCCCGCATTTTGTGTGGTATTACACCATGGTCACACTGTATGGTGTAATATTACATCATGATCACTCTGTATATTACATTTGTATTTTGTTTATCCTCTACAACATCCAGTACCTCATCATAGTGGTCCAGTATCTGAGACAGGCAGGAGCGACCTGCTCTAAACCCGTGTTGCCCTGGGTTGTGTAATTGATGGGTATCTAGGTGGTTGGCTATCTTGCTTCTTAGAACCCTCTCAAAGATTTTTATGATATGGGATGTTAGTGCTATTAGAAGTCACCTTGAAGAGCATAATTTGATCAATGAATCTCAGCATGGGGTTCACGAGAGGTCGTTCCTGCCTGACACATTTACTGACATTCTTAAGTAGAACATTTGAGGCAGTGGACAGTGATAAAGAGTATGATATTGTTTATTTGAATTTTAGTAAAGCCTTCGATAGAGTACCTCACAAGAGACTCTTTAAGAAAAGTGGCAGCTCATGGTATAGGAGGTAGTTCTAGCATGGATAGAGGCATGGCTTACCAATAGAAAGCAGAGAGTTTCCATTAATGGGGTCAAATCTGAATGGGGGTTAGTCACTAGTGGCATTCCACAAGGATCAGTTTTAGGCCCTCTCTTGTTCATAATTTACATTAGCCCTTTGACTGTTTTGGTCATATATATACGTCTTATGAGCCACCGTTTTTGACGTATATATACTCAAATTATAACAGCTTCAAATCAAGCAGGAGAAAGCTGGTAGGCCCACATGTGAGAGAATGGGTCTGTGTGGTCAGTGTGCACCATATAAAAAAAAATCTGCAGCACACAGTGCATAATGAGAAAAAAAACTGACCGTTTTTTTTTTTTTTTTTTTTTTTTAATTAAAGAGCCGACTTTGTTTTCTTGGTCTCATTTGATAGAATGGAAAAGATATTATAGAAATAGAGGTGATTTTGATTGGTTTCACTATGAAAAGAACCTTGAAATGGAGCTTAAAGTAGGGGAAATGTTTGATTTTTGCTGATGTTCAAAAGTAAACAAATATCATTTTCCAATAAATGTCCAAGTAGCCATTCTGATGTGCAGTCATGAATGGGTTGACATTATTTGTACAATTATTACAATATTGCGGTAGTCTGCATAACAGTAAATCTTCTATTTTTTGTTTGAATAAAAATTCAAAATAGAAAGCAAGAGTAATATCAGAGGGGCCTGGAGATGTGAGTGATGAACAAAGAAAATGTTATTTTAGAGCCAGGAATGTCTGCATTGTTCATTGTGGACCCTGTTTTGAAATTGTCATATTTTTTAATTTTTGTGAAATTGGCCAAATTCCAAATTTCTGACCATGTTATTGTGTAGTTGAAATCGGTAAATGGGTAGTTTCTTGTACTCAATCAATAGAAAAAAATGGAGTTCTAAAGAAATAGCTATGAGTTTGGTCGACTGGAACAGTGGAATTAGCCGAAAATATGGCTCAAAGTGGGCGAAATTGCCGATTCGTAAATATCGCTGAGGTCGCTAACTTCACAAGAGCGTAATTCCATCAGTTTTCCATCAAATATCATTCTTTTGGTGTCATTACAACCGGGAAAAGATTCTGTCATTGTGTTTGGTGCTTGTAGATTGAGTGTGACTGGAGTGGTAGAGGCAGTGATTGAGGCAATGGTATTTAATAACATACATGTTAATAATAATAATACATGTTATTAATAATATGTACTATTATTATTTATAACATATATGTTATTAAACACATATGTTAATAATAATACATGTTATTAATAATAACATGTACTATTATTATTTATAACATACATGTTATTAAATACCACTGCCTCAACTGCTGAATTATTGTGAAATGTTTGGAAGAGCAGGGAGACTAATATTCACTCCAGCATAAACAAAGTCACACTGACGATGTGTCAACCAATCCCTCGTATTTTTGTACAATTTCCTTCTTCAATTATATCATATTTATTATTATTATTATTATTATTATTATTACTATTGTTATTATTAGCAATAGCAGAAATGTTCGATTCTTTGCTGTGTTCAAGAGTAAATACATGTCACCGTCTAATACCTTTCCTAATAGCCATTCCAATATGCAGTCATGAATGGGTTTACATTATTTATTCTGTAGTTTAATAGCAAATAATGAACAAACAAAACACCACACTGAGTGGTGGGAGGGCTGGCTGCCAGTTGCGGGGGTCGGAGGGAGGGTAGTAGGGACTCGCAGTGGTGGAGGCATTGGTGGAGGCAGTGGTGGAGTCTGTGGTATTTAATAACATACATGTTATTAACATACATGTTATTAAATAACATACATTATTAAAGCATAACATGAGAAGGAGGGGTGTTAATGTTGCAGTTTAAAAACTGTAGTGTAAAGCACCCTTCTGGCAAGACAGTGATGGAGTGAATGATGGTGAAAGTTTGTCTTTTTCGGGCCACCCTGCCTTGGTGGGAATCGGCCAGTGTGATAAAAAAAAAAATGTATATATTTAGTACAATTTACGACGTTTTCATGTATTTTATGATTATTCATGGTTCAAGTTAAGGAAGCAGTATTGTAATATATTTCCCTACAATATATTGGGGCACCAAACATTCACGGTTTTTCAACATTCATGAGGCTCTTGATCCCCTAACCCTCGCGAATGTTGAGGGAGACCTGTATAGGTTAAAACATCCAACACAATACCAGTCTCAGTCACACATAACAAAGAGTTTTATACCAAAGCGATTACGTTTGCTTGGTATATATTGTTTGACAGTCGTCCCTCGAACAGAATCAAGGACTCGTTGACAACAATGTTCTTGAAAGGATAAAAGTAGGCAGTGAATTTTTGCTTCACATACATAACCAATTCCCAGATTTTGTGTAGTTCATTTCTGTTGGGCATATTCCTGTCTGAGAAGTGCAACATTCGTAGCAACAGAGTGAATCTGTTGCAGGGAAGGAGGTCACGGAAGACTGGAGTGCTGATGAAGTAGTCTGTGGACCAGTAGTGTGCTATATTGTTCTTATATGTATGTGGCATAAGCATGACAGTGCCAAGGAAGAAATATATTTCAGCCACAGTTGTATCCTTCCCCCTGTGCAGCCGTGACGATTCTGCAACAACTGTATAGTCCATTGTGTACCGATAGTAAATGTTGGTCTGGGTAACAATCAGGTTCATTATAGGCTCATCAGAGAATAGTTGGAAATAGTCTAACTCTGTAGATACATTTGTGATGGGACATTCAGGCCTGATGACACTTCCACTAACATCAAAATTGAAGAGATGTGGCACGAATCGTGTACTGTCTGTCTAGTTCCATTCGCAGTCACATGGTGCAGGGTGAACCTGTGGCATGGGGCGTGGGGGAGCAGGAGGGGGGATGGGAGTGGAGGCAGCACATGGTTGAGAGAGTGCTGGGCAGCCCTTTGTCTACCCACCTACCGTGCTGTAAGGTCCAGGCACCGTGCCACCAACCTCCTCTTCCTTCATCCCAGCATATTCTCCTTCATGATCACTATCAGTGGCTGGGGTTTTGGATCATGACCTGCCACCACCCTTGCTGCCGACTGCATATGGCATACTACTGCCTGAACGTAGGTGACAACGCCTAAAAGTACATTTCACTGGGGAATAATGCAATTCGCTTTCACTCGACGAATCCTCTATGGGCATAAAATCAATTTCATCATTGTCACTTACATCACTTTCACTATCGTCAACACCATAACGCATGGAAAATGATAATTTCCTCTTGCGGAGTTACCTTTGGGTAGTGACACTAGGAACCCCAGAAGTGCTGGGCTGAGGGTCTGTTGTGGTCACACTGGTCACATTAGCCACACTGGCCACCTCAGAAGTGCTGAGCTGAGGGTCTGTTATGGCCATACTATCCATACTGGCCACCCCAAAGGTGATGGGCTGAGGCTCATCTGGGTTATCATCAGTAGTTTCACTAATTCCTTGATCATTAGTGGCTATATCGGTGTCAGAATCACTTAACTCACATCCTTTATCACTTTCCGAGAATAGTAGTGTGTTAATATGACGAGGCATGAGTGAATCACGGGGGTTTGCCATGATGATGACCCAAGATCGAGCTGAAACTAACTGGTACTACTACGCGGTACACCGGCGTCTCTGATTTTTTCATACTACGCAGACCCATTCCCTCGTGTCTGGGTGACTCAGGCCTATCTCGCCAATTTTGAAGGAATGAAAAATAAAACATAGATCTATGTTCGGAGTGCTAGCGGTGCAAATGTAGATCTACATTTGGACAGTTTAAGGGTTAATTTTGTCATTTTCATTTAGTATTCATTTTTACAGTTTCTGTGTGTTGTATAATTTTATACATTGTTTTATGTAGTAGTTAATACATTATTATTAATAAATTATTTTGTCATTTTTGGAATGAATTAATTCTATTTACATTATTCTTGTAAAGTAAAAGGACACAAGTGAAACTAACGTGACATTTTATTGTGGCAACATTTCGCTCTCCAGGAGCTTTGTCAAGCTGATACAAACAGTATAGGGACACAGAGGGTATATAAAGGCTCAGAGTGAGGTGCAATACTAGTGAGGTACCATTTTGATGTTCACTAGTGGTAGTAGTAGTAGTGACAAAAGTTGTAGTAGTAATACAATATGGTAGAGCAATTAATTCGTACATGGGTAAAAGGATATAAAAGCTATTACATACTTGGGTAACAAAAATAGGTTGGACAAATATAGACTGAATAGAGAAGGCCTGTTTCAGTGTTCACTCTCTGTAATGTGCTTTGTGTAGTATAACAGGAGAGACTGTGTGATGGCAGGGTTTACTGTTTTCAGGAGGATTCTCGCTAAGACTTCAGAGATGGTGAAGCTGCCGTTGTTTTGTTTAATTGTATTCGAAACGGCGATCAGTGCTGATTCGAGGCACTTGCGTCTGCAGAAATTAGTTTCTTTGATCACTAATTGGGCGTCCCTGAATTTCATGAGATGATTGGTGGAATTTCGGTGTTGTACACAGGCGTTGTTCAAGTTATCGTTCCTACATGCGTAAATGTGTTCATTGAGGCGGGTGTCGAGGTTTCTTGCTGTTTCACCTACATAAATCTTGTCACAGCCTCCACAGGATATAGTGTAAACCCCTGCATTGACTGGATTGTGGTGCTTTGATTTTGTTCTGGTTAGATCCTTTATTGAAGTGCTAGAAGCGATAGCGACTCTGGTGTTAGCTTGTGAAAGTACTTTAGAAACGTTCAGTGCAACCTGGCTGTTGGGAAGAATTATAACTTTGTTGGGAGTGGTGTTGGTGCGTGGAGAATTAATGATCTGAAGAGCTCTTTTCTTGCAGTCTTGGATGAAAAAGGAAGGAAAATGTAACTCAGTGAAGGTTTGGTGAATGTATGTACATTCCTCGTCAAGAAACTCGGGTCTACAAATTCGGTATGCTGTTAGGAAAAACCCGGTGATGATGCCTCTTTTGGTCTTGGTATCTTGACTGGAATAGAAGTGTGTGAGATCATTTTTATTGGAAACCTACCAATAAAAATGATCTCTCTCACTTCTATTCCAGTCAAGATACCAAGACCAAAAGAGGCATCATCATCGGGTTTTTCCTAAGAGCATACCGAATTTGTAGTCCTGAGTTTCTTGACGAGGAATGTACATACATTCGCCAAACCTTCACTGAGTTACATTTTCCTTCCTTTTTCATCCAAGACTGCAAGAAAAGAGCTCTTCTCCATGCACCAACACCACTCCCAAGAAAGTTATAATTCTTCCCAACAGCCAGGTTGCACTGAACGTTTCTAAAGTACTTTCACAAGCTAACACCAGTCGCCATCGCTTCTAGCACTTCAATAAAGGATCTAACCAGGACAAAATCAAAGCACCACGATCCAGTCAATGCAGGGGTTTACACTATACCCTGTGGAGGCTGTGACAAGATTTATGTAGGTGAAACAGCAAGAAACCTCAACACCCGCCTCAATGAACACATTTACGCATGTAGGAACGATAACTTGAACAACGCCTGTGTACAACACCGAAATTCCACCAATCATCTCATGAAATTCAGGGACGCCCAATTAGTGATCAAAGAAACTAATTTCCGCAGACGCAAGTGCCTCGAATCAACACTGATCGCTGTTTCGAATACAATTAAACAAAACAACGGCAGCTTCACCATCTCTGAAGTCTTAGCGAGAATCCTCGTGAAAACAGTAAACCCTGCCATCACATAGTCTCTCCTGTTACACTACACAAAGCACATTACAGAGTGAACACTGAAACAGGCTGCCTCTATTCAGTCTATATTTGTCCAACCTATTTTTATGTTACCCAAGTACGCAATAGCTTTTATATCCTTTTACTCATGTACGAATTAATTGCTCTTCCATATTGTATTACTATTACAACTTTTTTTTTTTTTGCTGCTGCTGCTGCTGCTGCTGCTGCTGCCGCTGCCGCTGCTGCTCCTGCTCCTCCTCCTCCTCCTCCTCCTCCTCCTCCTCCTCCTCCTCCTCCTCGTACCTCACTCTGAGCCTTTTTTTATACCATCTGTGTCCATATACTGCTTGTATCGGCTTGACAAAGCTCCTGGAGAGCAAAACGTTGCCACAATAAAATGTCACACTAGTTGCACTTGTGTTCTTTTACTTTACATATTGTCGACAATTCTACCAACATTATTCTTAATGGGAAAAATTTATTTGGTTGTCAACCATTTTGGTTGTTGGACCGACATCTGGAATGAATTAAGTTAACAGCCGAGGTTTCACTGTAAATTGTAGACACTGTAATGACCCTATGAACACTAAACACTGACCATGGCAGTGCTGCAAGATCATGCCTTCATTTTCTCATTTGATTATGCTACTTTTCACAGTTCATTAATTATCACTAGCATATTCAACATTTGTATAAATACACCTAGGGTAAGTAAATAATTGAAAAGGGCATAGGAATGAGGAGATGCAGTAAAATTACAGGTTACTAACCTTCGTGTACTGAATTTTAGCTGTTTTCCCATAAACAATTTGCTTCATGCAAAATACAACATGCTCATCAAAAATATGCAATTTTTCAACTGTTACTGCAAAAGTGTTAAAAAATTGTGTTTAATCGAAGGCCTACTCTACATGATAGTGGATATTTTAGCGTAATTACTTATCGTTTTTAGATTTTATTTCAGAGGCTGCAGTTGGTGCTAAGTATAGGTATTTAATTGTTTTAAAATTAATTGTTCTGATCTGATGTTGGTTGTAGATCTCTGCAAATATTGTTTTCTAGAATATTCTGAATGGAATAAATTAGTCAATTTTTTTCTAATTTCAGTAATTGAGAATGAATGTTTAGTCTTTATTTTAAAGTTTCTTTGTTTTAGAAGTTGAGGGGCATTTTCAAAGTGTTTAATACATCAGCCATCTCCCACCAAGGTAGGGTGACCCTTTAAAAAAAAAAAAAAAAAATGTAGCTGTCTTGCCAGAAGTGCATAGTACATAATCATTTTTATAGCTACTTTATAAAGCAATCGAAATATGCTGTTCGAGCTTTGCTGATTCGTCTGATGGTTACCCATGATGCTACTGAGCATGTAGTATCATGCAACAGGTGTTACTGTAAATATCCATGATATATTTTAATTTTGTTTTTCTTGAAATGCTTTTGCCTTAGGTAAGCACCTTTCCCTCTCATGAGAGGATTAGAATAGCTTTTGTTTTAATATTGAAAAAAGGCCATGACAATACAGTAATTTATTTTTTTTTATTTTTATTCCTGATAGGAAGAAACAGGCTTTGTCAGGGAGTTCCAGAATTTGAGCCTCGGAAGACATGACAGCCAAGGTGGCAGAATTTTAAACCAAAGTAGTATGCCCATCAATATCATTGGGTACCAGTCTGTTCCAACCAGTCACTCCCATATAGGGTCATCTTTGCTAGGGGGACCCGATCTACCAGGCTCTCCGTCCAATAGTATATGGACTCCCTCTCCCGGTGTGGACAAACTACGACCAGTTATTCAACTTTCTCCGTCTAATGGTATGAGTCATACTTTAGGACAGATTCCTGGACTCTCCCAACCTGGCATCCCTCCATGTTTGGGCCTTCCAACAATCAAGACTGTAGATGAGGTTGAGGAGGAGATGAAACTTCAACATGCAAGGACGCAGTCATCTCTTACTCTTCAAATAAATGTAAGTGATCAAGTTACAGGCTACTGCCAAGAAAATGCAGTAATTATTCGCTTGTTTCTTGAAGTTTCAAACCTTTTGAATCTTAGAGGCTTAAATAGTATCTCGTCCTCATGGTTTTTGTTGTCAATATAATTGGGTTGTGATTGTTGCAGTATTCATTTTCCCCATCACTCCAATTTCTGCAAAATATCCTTTGGCCTGTTCTTCTCACAGACTTCAAAACTTTAAAGAGTTATAAATCTGCATATTGTCTTTGGGTGCCATGAAACACTTAAGAAAAGCAACCTGTCTGTATAACCTCTATAGCACCAAAATTTGATCCCTTAGGTCATTTTTTACCCCATTAGTAAGTGCTGTTTACCTCTTCTGTGCCTGAACACACAGGCTAACTCTAGCACCTACTTCAGACACTACTCAGGATATCACCCCTTCAACACGGAGAACTTGCATTGTTTACTAGCTTTCCAGTGTGCTGTCATTTCTTAATTCTTTTTAATACGTTCAGTTGAACCTACAGTGGACTTGAATTTTCGGTGTCAAAAGAGCTCTTTGTCATGGTGTGGTCATCACTTAGACATGCCCTTTCCAGTCTAAACTAACCCATATTCCCATAAAGATGTTTAATTTACCCTCGGTGCTTTTTCCCATCTTGTTCTGCCATCCACTTCTTATTTTGGGGCTGATAACTGTTCAACAGTTTCTACATCTAAGTGTCAGCTCTCATTCGCTGCTTACAACCCAGCCACACGTCGGTGCAGAAAGACTCAGTATCTTGCTTGAAAGAATGATGGGATTTTATATGACTAGAATAATTTTTTGGTTAGATTGTACTAAATTAGTTACAATGCCATAATGTAATTCAAAATTATACTGATATCACCCATTTACAGGGCCAGCGAAACTTTGGCAGTAACTGTCTTATTTACAAGGCCTATTCATAGTTTCTGTTCAACAGTTAACCCCTTGACTGTTGCAACCCCAAATCCTGAGGTGTCGCAAAATTTCTGAAAAAAAAAAAAAAAAATTATGAAATAGAGAATCTTTTCCCGATTGTAATGACACCAAAAGAACGAAATTTGATGAAAAACTGATGGAGTTACGCTCTCACGAAGTTAGCGATCTCAGCGATATTTATGAATCGGCGATTTTACCCACTTTGAGCCTTATTTTCGGCTAATTCCGTTGTTCCAGTCGACCAAACTCATAGCTATTTCTTTAGAACTCCATTTTTTCTATCAATTGAGTACAAGAAACTGCTCATTTACCGATTTCAACTACCCAATAACGTGGTCAGAAATTTGCAATTTGGCCAATTTCACGAAAATTAAAAAATATGACAATTTCAAAATAGGGTCCAGAATGAACAATGCAGACATTCCTGGCTCTAAAATAACATTTTCTTTGTTCATCAGTCATGTCTCTAGGCCCCTCTGATATTACTCTTGCTTTCTATTTTGAATTTTTATTCAAACAAAAAATAGAAGATTTACTGTTATGCAGACTACTGCAATATTGTAATAATTGTACAGATAATGTCAAGCCATTCATGACCGCATATTAGAATGGCTTCTTTGACATTTATTGGAAAATGACATCATTTGTTTACTTTTAAACATCGACAAAAATCAAACATTTCCCCTACTTTGAGCTCCATTTCAAGGTTCTTTTCATAGAGAAACCAATCGAAATCACCTCTATTTCTATAATGTGTTTTCCATTCTATCAAATGAGGCCAAGAAAACGAGAATACATCCATAAATACTATACGAAAATAGACCACAAAGTTGGCATTTTAATTTAAAAAAAACGGTCAGGTTTTTTTTTTTCTCATTTTGCACTGTGTGCTGCAGGATTTTTTTTATATGGTGCACACTGACCACTCAGACCCATTCTCTCACATGTGGGCCTACCAGCTTTCTCCTGCTTGATTTGAAGCCGTTAGAATTTGAGTATATATATGTCAAACATGGTGGCTCGTAAGACGTATATATACGATCGAAACAGTCAAAGGGTTAAAGGGAGTTTTTCAACCATGTCTGTCTAGATGTTCCTTAAGGGTTTCTTGGCTTATATTCCTACAGACTTGGCCTCTTCTCAAGTTTGTTCTTGCATGATGTTTCCTGCATGATCACAGTACTAGTCATTCAAGTATGCTGGGTTAAGGGATGTAGCACACATTAATATCAAAGTTAATACCTGGCTCTATTAGGTGTTTTGATGTGACTTGTCAGAATACCCTAAGGTCACTGGCCTCTTCCTCAGTGAATTTCAGGCTTGTGTAGTGGATAAATGTGTATCCATTGTCCTGCACCATGTGGTTTTGAGTGCTGAGTTTGTTGGACATTTTTGACTATAGACGAATTAATATGGGCAAGAATGAGTCGCTGACATGAGACAATTTCACAGATCATTGGATTACATTACGCAGGCCATCAAATGAAGGAAATTATAGAGCATGTGATCATTCAGTGAGGAACTTGTGACATTGGTTCTGGGCTGCTGTGAACTAGCTCCTTCACATGCTTATTACCAGTTCCAATACAGCCTCTTCTCACTTAACAACGGAGTTCCGTTGCTAAGACCATATCGGTAAACGAATTCATTGCCAAGCAAGGAGCTTAGTATAATGGTAGTGGGCTTATGTCAACCATCTTTGATATTGTTTTACTGTCACCTTAGCACCATTAATAACATTTTTAGTATATTTTTAAGTGTTTATACAGTACATAGTGTAATGTATATTGTAATACAGAATAGAGGAAATCAGCTCTAATATACATTATTTAGGTATGCATACTGGTCAGAGAGCCCATCGTAAGTCCGAGTCGTCAGTAAACTAGTACATCGCTAAATGAGGAGAGGCCCAAAATTAACCCTTTTACTGTCGAGGTCGTATATATACGTCTTACGAGGTACCATGTTTGACGTATATATACTCATAAATTCTAGCAGCTTCAAATCAAGCAAGAGAAAGCTGGTAGGCCCACATGTGAGAGAATGGGTCTGTGTGGTCAGTGTGCACCATATAAAAAAAATTCCTGGAGCATGCAGTGCATAGTGAGAAAAAAAAACTGACCGTTTTTTTTAAATTAAAATGCCGACTTTGTGGTGTATTTTCGTGTAGTGTTTATGGTTGTATTCTCGTTTTCTTGGTCTCATTTGATAGAATGGAAAACATATTATAGTAAGATTGATCTTACAATAAAAAGAACCTGGAAATGGAGCTCAAAGTAGGGGAAATGTTGGATTTTTGCTGATGCTCAAAAGTAAACAAATGATGTTATTATCCAATAAATGTTGAACTAGCCATTCTAATGTGTAGTTGTGAATGGGTTGATGTTATTTATAGAATTATTACAGTATTGCAGTAGTCTGCATAACAGTAAATTTTCTATTTTTTGTTTGAATAAAAATTCAAAATAGAAAGAAAGAGTAATATCAGAGGGGCTTGGAGACGTGACTGATGAACAAAGAAAATGTTATTTTAGAGCCAGGAATGTCTGCATTGTTCATTCTGGACCATATTTTGAAACTGTCATATTTTTTAATTTTCGTGAAATTGGCCAAATTGCAAATTTCTGACCACGTTATTGGGTAGTTGAAATCGGTAAATTGGCAGTTTCTTGTACTCAATCGATAGAAAAATGGAGCTCTAAAGAAACAGCTATGAGTTTGGTTGACTGGAACAATGGAATTAGCCTAAAATAGGGATCAAAGTGGGCGAAATCACCGATTTGTAAATGTCGCCGAGGCCGCTAACTTCGCGAGAGCGTAATTCCGTCAGTTTTCCATCAAATTTTGTGTTTTTGGTGTCATTACAATCGGGAAAAGATTCTCTTATCATTTCATAAGTTTTTTTTTTTTTTTTTTGAAATTTTGCGACACCAGGAGACACTTCAGGATTGGGGGTTGTGACAGTCAACGGGTTAAACACGCCTCTAATCTTGTATAATAATAATCTTGTATAATATGTCTCTTCTGTTGGGCCTTGTCTTGTCTGAGAAATATAGTATGTGCAACAATAGGATAATGTGTTGATGGGGGATGAGATCACTGAGTGCTGGGGTACATATAAGGCAGTCAGTCAACCAGCATGATGCAATATTGTGCTGATATACATGTGGCATAAACATAATTGAAGCAAAGAAGAGAGACCACAGTTTTGCTTTTCCAAAATAACAAAAAGGCACAATACCATGACTGGAACAATACACAATATCTCTCTTGTTCCTGTCAGTCTGCTGGCCTATATATACTCCCTCCTCCTCTGTGTTTGTGTGACTTTGAAAATGGTCAAAATTTGATACAAAAGTCGTTGTAAGCTCCTCTCTCCTATATGCAGGTTATTTGTGTATGCTTTTCCACTTGTGAAGCTGTCATTGGGATGTAATCAGTGTGTTTGCTGTCATTGTACACTTGAAGTATCTGTTGGTTTGTCACTTTCATTTGCATCGGGGGTTCATCGAAATAGTTCATAGAAATCAAGCTTAACAGAGTGTTTCCTAGGGATACAGTTTGGCTGGATTCCACTGTGTTGTCAAATTGATATAGATTGGTAACAAAATGTGCATTTTCTCTCCTGCCAGTATTAGATGCAGTCTGGTAGTGGTTGTTAGATATTTGCAGCTGGTTGAGGTCCGCGTCCCCACGCAGGCACCGTGAGCAGTTTAGCTTTGTTTATGCTTGAGTGAACACTAACCTGCGCTCTCATTCACGCATTTTACGATTATTTCGTTGTGTTTAGTGCTTTTGGGACTGTGAAATAAGCTGCCATGGGCCCAAAGAAACTTGCTAGTGGTACCCCTGTGGTAAAGAAAGTGAGAAACGTCATAGATGTGAAGAAGGAAATAATACAGAAGTATGAGAGTGGTGTGAGACTTGTTGAGCTTGCCAGGATGTATGGGAAAAACAAGTCGACCATCGGTTCTATCCTGTCAAAGAAAGAACAAATCAAGGAAGCTGATGTTGCGAAAGGTGTTAATATAGGGAGTGGATGAGGTGCCTTCTTCAAAGATTAAAGAGATTTGTGCCAAGTGGAATGATGTCCAAATGTTTGTGCAGAAGTACCACCCTGAGCAAGCTGAAACAAGCCATCTTTGCAACAAGTTCAGTGACAGAACCATGTCCCATTTTAGGGAAATGTTAAAGAGGCACCAAAAACAGAGGATTGTGGACAGTTATTTTGTGAGACAGGGGTCCAGTGACTCTCAAGCTGGTCCTAGTGGCATTAAAAGACAGAGAAGGGAAGTAACCCCAGAGAGGGCTTTACCTGAAGTCCTCATGGAGGGGGATTCTCCTTCCAAACACTAACCCCAACTCCCTCTCTCTCCTCCTCCCTATCTTCCAGATGCCATCACCAGTCTTCAATAAAGGTAAGTAAAAATGTTATTTTATATGTACTACTACACATAATTAAAAACTATAGTATTTATTGTATGTAAAACTGTAATTAATCTCTATAAAATGTATTTTTTGTGTGAATATTTTTGGGTTTCTGGAACGGATTAATTGTATTTCCATTATTTCTTATGGGAAATATTGCTTCGAATTTCAGACTTTTCGAATTTAGAACTAGCTCCTGGAACGGATTAAGTTCGATTTTTGAGGTTCCACTATGTATGTATGTATGTATGTGTATATATGTATGTATGTGTATATATGTATGTATGTGTATATATGTATGTATGTGTATATATGTATGTATGTGTGTATATATATATATATATTTTTTTTTTTTTTCAACAAGTCTGCCGTCTCCCACCGAGGCAGGGTGACCCAAAAAAGAAAGAAAATCCCCAAAAAGAAAATACTTTCATGATCATTCAACACTTTCACCACACTCACACATTATCATTATCACTGCTTTTGCAGAGGTGCTCAGTATACAACAGCTTAGAAGCATATACGTATAAAGATACACAACATATCCCTCCAAACTGCCAATATCCCAAACCCTTCCTTTAAAGTGCAGGCATTGTACTTCCCATTTCCAGGACTCAAGTCCGACTATATGAACATAACCGGTTTCCCTGAATCCCTTTACTAAATATTACCCTGCTCACACTCCAACAGATCGTCAGGTCCCAAGTATCATTCGCCTCCATTCACTCCTATCTAACACGCTCATGCATGCTTGCTGGAAGTCCAAGCCCCTAGCCCACAAAACCTCCTTTACCCCCTCTTTCCAACCCTTTCGGGGACGACCCCTACCCCTCCTTCCTTCCCCTATAGATTTATATACTTTCCATGTCATTCTACTTTGATCCATTCTCTCTAAATGACCAAACCACCTCAACAACCCCTCTTCTGCCCTCTGATTAATGCTTTTATTAACTCCACACCTTCTCCTAATTTCCACACTCCGAATTTTCTGCATAATATTTACACCACACATTGCCCTTAGACAGGACATCTCCACTGCCTCCAACCGTCTCCTCGCTGCTGCATTTACCACCCAAGCTTCACATCCATATAAGAGTGTTGGTACTACTATACTTTCATACATTCCCTTCTTTGCCTCCATAGATAACGTTTTTTGACTCCACGTATACCTCAACGCACCACTCACCTTTTTTCCCTCATCAATTCTATGATTAACCTCATCCTTCATAAATCCATCCGCCGATATGTCAACTCCCAAGTATCTGAAAACATTCACTTCTTCCATACTCCTCCTCCCCAATTTGGTATCCAATTTTTCTTTATCTAAATCATTTGATACCCTCATCACCTTACTCTTTTCTATGTTCACTTTCAACTTTCTACCTTAACACACATTCTCAAACTCATCCACTAACCCTTTTGCAATTTTTTTTTAGAATCCCCATAACCCACAGTATCATCAGCAAAAATAACTGTGTTTAATTCCCAATTTGAATTTTTTCCCCCAATAAAATAACCCCCACCCCTCTCCCCGAACACCCTAAAATTTAACTTTTTTTTAAAAACCCCCCCAATTTAAAATATATTAAACAACCATGGTGCCCTTAACACACCCTATCTAAGACCAAATTTTTTACCGGGAAGTAGCCCCTCCCCTCTTCTACACACCCTAACCTGAGCCTCACAATCCCAAAAAAAACTTTTTCCCAGCATTAGAACTTACCACCAATAATTCCATATATTTGCAACATCCCCACATTGCTCCCGTCCATCAACCCATATGCCTTTTCAAAATCCAAAAATTTAAATAAAAATTTCCCCCTCCCTTTTAAATCAAAAATACGGGTTCCCCATATTTGCTTCAATTTTAAACACTTGATCAAACACATCCCCTACCCACTCTGAAACCCCCTTTTGCTAAACCCAATCCTACTTCTGTCTTACCTCGAATTCTTTTAAATTTATAACCCTACCAAACATTTTTCCTTTCTATACTAAAATTAAACTTACTCCCTATAATTTTTTTAACAATCCCCTTGCCCCCCGGGCCCCTTTATATAAAGGGACAATAAAAGCTTTCCTCCCCAATTTCCCTGGGTCCCTTTCCCCCTTTTTCATCCCATTTTTTAAAACCCAAAACCCCCAAACCCACTCCAACACTATACCCCCCCCTGCTTTTTAACATTTCTGCATGCCCCCATCAGTTCCACTGTTTTTTATCCCCTTTCTTTCTACGTAATGCCCCATTTCCCTTCTCCCACCCCTTTCATTCTCCCCATCTATAAATTTTTTAAAATATATAAAATTAATATATTATTAATATATATATTAATATATAAAATATATATATATAAAATTATAAATATATATATATTTATTATTTTTAATTTTTTTAAAATCCCCGGGGGGCCGATTCCCCCCAAAGGGCAGGGGGGCCCAAAAAAAAAAAACTTTCCCCAAATCATTCAACCCCAAACCACTGCCCCTTGCCAGAAGGGTGCTTTACACAAACTTTTTTAAAACTGCAAAAATTAACACCCCTCCTTCGAGTGCAGGCACTTACTTCCCATCCCCAGGACTCAAGTCCGGCCTCCCGGTTTTTTCCCCTAAACCCCCCTTCGTAAAGGGTTACTTTGCCAAAACTCCAACAGAAACGTCAAGTTTTTAAAAACCTTTTTGCCCCTCCATTCACTCCTATCAAACACGCTCAGGGCATTTTCTGCGGAAGCCCCAACCCCTTTCGCACACAAAACCCCCTTTTTCCCCCCCCTTCAACCTTTCCAGCCACCCCAACCCCCCCCCTTTCCTTTCCCCACTACAGACTAAATACACTCTTGAAGTTATTCTGTTTCGCTCCATTCTCTCCACTTTCCCCGAACCACCTCAAAAACCCTTTTTCCCTTTCACCCTCGGGAAACAACATTTTTTTTGGAAACCCCCCACCTCCCCTAATTTCCCCAAACAAACAATTCCCTGCTTAAAATTCACACCACAAAATTGCTCCAACTGACATCCCCCACGGCCTCCGGGCCTTTCTCCCCGCTGCAACATTCTTTCACCCCAGGGCTTCACACCCATATAAGACTTTTTGGAAAAACTATACCCCTCATACATTCCCCTTTTGGGGGCCCCCAAAGGGACAAAGTTCTTTGTCTCCACAAAACCATAAGAAAAACCACTCCCCCCTTTTCCCCCCTCATAAATTCCAAGATTCACCTCATCTTTTATAGCCCATCCCTGAAAACCCCACTTCCCAAAAATCTAAAAACATTCACCTCCCCCAAACCTCTCCCCCCCAATCTATATTCATTTTTTCATAAACCTAATCTTTTTTTTTTATCCTCAAAAAAACCCCTTAAACCCCTTTCCGTTATTCACTTTTTCAATTTTCTTCTTTTGCACCCCCCTAGCCAAATTATCCACCAATCTCTGAAAACTTCTTTTTCAGAATCCCAAAGCACAGGGGCCCATCAGCAAAGACCCAACGTGACAACTCCCATTTTGTGTGTTTTTTATTTTTTAAACTCCAGGGCCCCCTCTTGCCAACCCCCGATTTATTTCCTCTTAAAACCCTTCTAAAAATATATTAAACAAAAAACCCCGGTGACATCCCCACATCCTTGTCTAAGGCCTACTTTTACGGGGAAATAATTTCCCCCTTTCCAAAAAACATACTCTAATTTTGGGAGCCTCACTATCCTCGAAAAAACTCTTCACGCTTTCAAAAACCTCCCTTCCTACACCATACACCTGCAAAAAATCTCCCACATTGCCCCCCCTATCCACCCTTTCCAAAAACCCCTTTTTCCCAAATCCATAAATGCCACCAGACCTTTTTAACCTTATCAAAAATACTTTTTCATTTTTATTTTTTTTCACTGAAAAAACCGGGTTCCCCACACACCCCCCTCCCTTTTTCCTAAAGCCTCCTTGTTCATCTGCTATCCTATTCTCCTTCTTACTCTTAATTTTTCAATAATAACTCTACCAAAACACTTTCCGGGTAAATAAACCGGGATTTAAACCCCCCTATAATTTTTGCACTCTTTTTTTATCATTTTTGGCCTTTATAAAAGGGAACTATGAAATTTTCCCCTCCCCAATCCCTGGGAAACCTTACCCTCCCCATCCCTTTATTAAAAAAATTGCCCAACCACCCCAAAAACTATATCCCCACCTGTTTTTAAAAATTCTATCTTTTTTCCCATCACCCGGCTGCCTTACCCGTTTTTCTTTTAACCTACTGCCTCACAAAATTTTCCCCCACACCCCCAAAACCTGGCTCTTCCCATTTCCTACAAAAATGTTGTTCCCCCTTTCCCCATAACACAAAATCACAGCTTCCCTATATTCATAAACCCTTTTAAAACAATTCCTAAAAAAATTCCCTCCCATTTTCCCAATACCTTCCAAAACCCCCCTCCATTTAATAACTCTCCCCTCCTTTTTTTTAAACTGACAAATCCATTTTTTCTCTGGGGCTTTTTTAAATTTTTTAATCTCACTCCAAAACTTTTTCTTGTATAAAGTATATATATATATATGTATATGTTATATGTCAAAATGTAAATAAAATTTTATGTATAAAAATGGATATATAAAATGAAAAAATATATATATGTAAATATATATATGTATATGTATAAAAGTATTTTAATATTATAAAATGATATATATATATTTTTAAAGGAAATTTTTAATATATAAATAATATATAATATATATATATAATATATATATAATTTTATATATATATATATATATATATAAATATAATATATATAAAATAATCCCAAAACAACCACCTGAAAAAATAGAAAAACCCCCAAGGGGCTTTCGTACACCACAAAATCAAGGAACTATAAAAATTGAAGCACCCCAAGGAAGCAAATATAAGGGGCCCGGGGCCGCACCTCACTTTTTAGACCCCACAATTTTTAAAACCCCCGGACCGGGCGACCCAAACGGGATGGGTCCTTTGCACAACTCGCCCCCAAGGCATTCAAACCCAAAAAATTTTAAAAAATTATTTGTCCATGTTTTTATTAAATTTTTCCCCAAAATTTCCCAAATTAATTATAAATGGATCAAATTTACAAAACCAAAGGAAATATTCAATTGTCAAAACTGTTTTTTATGAAACAAGATTCAATTATTTTCCTTCGCCATGATTTTGCTGGGATCCCAATTTTCCCTAAAACTTTTTAAAAATAAATTGGAGGGTTAAAATCTCTTACATGAATAAATAGAGCTTTGGGAAATCTTGCCCCTTCCCTAATGCTAAAATTTATGTTTTTTTTAAAAACTGAGTTCGAAAATTTTTCCCCATTTTAAAATCTAATAAATTTTATCGAAAAAATTTTACAAGGAATTTTAAAGACACACCCCATCAGCTTTTTTGGGGGAATTCTTTATAAAAAATTTTTTTTTTACTGTATCAAGTTTTTTTGAATACAACTTTAATATTAAAATTTTAAAGAAGAAAAGGGCCCATATCAACCAAGTTTTCCTGGTAAGGGAAAAAACAAGTTTTTTATTTTAAAAAGGGCGGGGTTGCCCCTTTTTTGGGTTTTTTAAATAAAAAGTGTTTCTAGCATTTTAAAAGATTTATAAATTACATTTTTTTTTGGGGTTTTTTTAAAATTTTAAAATCTTTTCCAAATTTCAAAATTTTTTGGATTTTTCCCATCTATAAAACCCCGGGACAAAAATTTCGTAAAGCTCTCAAAAACATTAAATGAAAAACAACAGTTTGACTTATCTTGATGTGAGGAATAAAAATTGGGACATGGGGAACAGTTATTTGTGGGTTTTTCTTTTAAATTTTTAAATTTTTAAATTTCTTTAAATTCCCCTTAAAAATTTACTGTTGATTTGAAGAAAATAACCATTCCCTTTTTCCCTAGATTTTTTTTAATTTTTTAAAGGGGTAATAAAAATTTCCCAAATTTAAAATTTCCCAGAAAACCTACAAATAACTTTTTTCCTATTCCCCCAAATTAAATTCCCTCACATCAAGAAGAGTCAAACTGTCTTTTTTCTCATCAATGTTTTTGGGGGTTTTAAAAAAATTTTGTAGTCCTGATTTTCATAGAGAGGAAATATCCAAAATTTATAAAATAGGTAATGATTTAAAATCCCCAAAGAAATGAAAATTGGATAAATCTTTCAAATTTGTTTAAAACACTTTTTAAACCCAAAAAGGGGGAAACCAGCATTATTCAAAAATAAAAATATTTTGGTTTCCCCCCTTACCATGAAAACTTGGTTGATATGCCTTCTTTTCTTAAGACTTTTAATTTTAAAGTTGTTTTCAAAAAATCTTGATACAGAAAAAAAAAATTTTTTGAAAAAGGGAAATTCCCCCCCAAAATCCCTGATGGTTTCCCCCTATAAAAATTCCTTTAAATTTTTTGGGTTTTTAAAGTTTTTTTACGGTCAAACTGGAAAAAAATCTCGAACTAAAAATTAAAAAACAACATAAAATAGCATTAAACTGGACAAGATTCCAAGCTCTATTTTTTCAGTAAGAGTTTTTAACCACCCAAATTTGATTTTCAAAAATTTAGAAATAGTATAAAGCAAGCCCCAGGGTCGAAAAGGGAAAAAAATTGAATCTTTTTTCAAAAAAAAGCATTTTTGAAAAAATTATAAAATTTTTCCCTTTTTGTTTTAAAAATTTAAAACCATTTAAAATTAATATAATTTGGGAAGAATTTAATAAAACCCTGGACAAAAAATTTTTTTAAATTTTTTTGGGTAAAATAGTTTGGGGGGTATTTGTGCAAAGGACCTATCCAAGTTGGGCCCCCCGCGCGTCCCCTTTTTTAACCGTTGTGGGAAACTTATATGAGGTGCGGGCCCACCCCTTTTTTTAAAAGGGTTCCCCTTTGGGTGCTTTTACTTTTTATAGTTCCTTGATAATGTGAGTAGTCATAAACGCTTGGAATTTCCCTTTTTTCTTTTAAAGTGGTTGTTTTGCATGTTTTATAAGTATATGTATATAAATGTATATAGTAAAAATAATTTATATAAATTTTTTATATATATTTGTATATATGTATAGTATTTTTAAAAATGTTATAAAGTATATGTATATATATGTATATTGTAAAATGTTTTAATAATGTAAATTTATATGTATATATATGTAAATATGTATAAATTTTTATATATATGTTATTGTATATAAATATGTATAAAAGGGGGGTTTAATTATTATATGTAAAAGTAAATATAGTATTTGTATTTTATGTATATAAAATATGTATATGGGATATGTATATGTATAAAATATTTATGTTATTAAATGTATATTTTTAAAATATTTTGTATATGTATATATAAAGTATAAAGTTTTATATTTTGTATAAAGTATATAATTTTATGGGATATTGATTAAAAATATGTTATAAAAAAAAAATATTATATTATTTTAAAATTGTATATATTTTATGTTTTAAGTAAAATGTATATTTTAAAAATGTTTTATGTAAATGTATATGTTTTTATATTGTATATGTTTTTAATATATATTTATATTTATTTTAAAAGATATTATATTAAAAAGTATATTATATTGGGGTTTAAAAATTTTTGTATATTAAAATGTAAAATATATTTTTGTTTAATATATATTAATATATGTATAGTAAAATATGTTTTTAATTTATATATATAAAGTAAATTTTTGTTTTATGTATAAAATTTTTATATATATATATGTATATAAGTATAGTTTTAAATATGATATATGTATATGTAATTTTATATTGGTTTTAAATGTAATTTATTTTTTATATGTATAAAATGTAATGGGAAAATATTAATTTTTTATATAATAGGGGTTAAAATATTATATGTATATATATTTTGTAATTTTAAAATTATTTATGTATATAATATTGGTTATATGTTAAAATTTTATAATATGTAATATGTATATTTTATAATAAAGTTTTATATAATATATGTATATATTAATGTAATTTTGTATATATATATGTTTTTTAATGTAAAAAATATTTTGTAATGTATTAAAAAAATATGTATATTTTTAAAAAATATTTTGTTTTTTTTTTTAAAAAATTAATATTAAATATTAATTTGTTATAAAATTTTATGTAAAATTTTTTATTTTATATATGTATAAAGTAAATATTTATGTATAAAATTAATATGTATATATGTATAAAGTATATATATATGTTAAAATGTTTTATAAATAATGTATATATGTATTTTGTATATATTGGGATATATTATATGTATATTTAAAATTTTATATATTTTTAAAGTATAAAAATGTATATTTTAAATGGATATATGTTAAAAGGGAATATTATAAATAAATAATATTGATATGTTAAATAAAATTTTATATATGTTTTATTATATAAGATATATGTATTTAATTTTATATGTATATATGTATAAATTTTTAATATAAATTTTAAAAATGTATATGTATATATATATGTAAAAATAGGGATATTTTATAGTATGTTTTATGGGAATATTTTTATAAATATATATGTATATTTAATATATTTTAATGTATATTTTTATATGAAAAAAAAAAAAAAAAAAAAAAAAAATTTTATATATAGTATAAATGTATATGTATAATATATATGTATAAAATTTTTATATTATATAATAATTTTTGTAAAAATATGTTTTAAGTAAAAATATAGATGGGATATAAAAGGGATATGTATAATATATGTATAATAAAAATTTTATGTTTTATATATATGAAAATATGTAAAATGAAAAATATATTTAAAATATTATATGGAAATAAATGTAAATAAAGTATAAATTTTTAAATATATGTATATAGTATATGTATAAAAAATTTTTATGGATAAATATGTTATATGTATAATTTATGGGTTATATGTTTAAAATGGTAAATATATTTTTATATATGTATATTATAATTTTATTATAAAATAGTATATATATAATATTTTTTAAATGTATTGTATATTATATATGTATATATGTTAAGTATAAATATATGTTTTAAAGTATATTAATTTTAATTTTATATTTATTTTAAATTTTATGTATATATTTTATGTAAAATTATTTATATATGTATATTTTTATAAATTTTAAAATAAGTATATTTTAATATATTTTATATATGTATAGTAAATAATGTATATAGTATGAAATTTTAAATTATTATATTGGGATAATTTAAAAAATAATATATGTATATGTATAATTTTTAAATGAAAAAAAAATGGGAAAAATGTAAAATAAAATAAAATTTTTAAAAAATTATATGTATTAAAAAAGTATATATTTTTTAAAAGTTTAAAATATATTTATATATGTATATGTAAAAAATATTTTTTAAGTATATTATTTTAAAAGTATATATATTTTAATATATAAGTATAAAGTATTAAAAATATGTATAAAATGTATAAGTATTTAAAAAAGTATAATGTATATTTATAAATATTATAATTTTATGTTTTAAAAATATGAAAATATGTATATGTATAATATATATGATAAAAGATATGGTAAAATATATAAAGGGAAAATTTTTGTATAGTATACTATTATAGTGTATTTTGTATATATATTTTTAAAAAATATGTATATTATTATATGTATAAAAGAAAAAAAAAGTAAAATGTAAAAAAAATTTTAAAAAAAAATATATAAAAGTAAAATTATATTAAATTATATGTATAAATTTTAAGTAATATTTATTTTAAATATATGTATAAAATATATGTATATTTTATATGAAATTGTAATGTAAAATTTTATATGTTTTATGTATATTTTTAAAAAATTTTAATATTGTATATTTTTAAAAAATAAGTATAATTTTTTATAAGTATCAAAATATGTATATATGTATTTTGTTTAATAATATATGTATTTTAAAATATAAAGTAAATATATATTTAAATTGTATATTTTATAAAAATATGATAAATATTTTAAAAAATAAAAAAATATTTTTTTCTTTTTTATGTATAAGTTTTTGTAATTTTTAAGTAAAAAAATATGTATAAATGTAATTTAAATATAATATTTATATAATTTGAATATTAAAAGGGAAAAAATTTAAATATATTTTGTATATAAATTTTTAAAGAATACAAAATAATATATTTTTTTGAATATTAAATATTTTTATTATATTATATATTAAAATATAATTTTATATATTATAAATTTAAAAAATTTTATTTTAAAATTAAAATATATTAAATTATATAAAGTAATAGTAATTAAAGTATATAAATAAGAAAAATGTATTTTTATAAAAATATGGTTTTAATAAGTTTTAAAGTAAATATATAAAGGGAAGTTAAAATGTAATAAAGTTTAAATAAAAATATGTTTTAAATGGTTTTAAAATGTATATAATATATGTATAAAAGTAAAAATTTTAAAAAAAAACTTTAAATATGTATTTTAAAATTTTATTTATAATAATAATATCAAAATTTTTTGAAAATAAGTATAAAGTAAATTTTAAAAAATATAAATAAAAGTATATTATATTTAAAAATATTTTAAAAGTAAATAAGAAATGTAAAAAATATATTTTAAAAAATGTCACACAAAGGTACACGGAAAAAACACTTTTCAAAGTAAAACAAGCCCCCAACACATACACTTAACCCTACCCCCATAAAACACCCCGCACACAATTCACACAAACATTACACAAACATACACACAAACATACCACACCATCATACAACATACACATTTCACACACACAAACCCCACATACCACCCTAACACAAAAACAAAAACCAAAAACACACATAAACAAAATGAATACAACACCATTTAAAAACAAAATTTCACAAACCAAAACACACATTTTCACCACATACCAAAACACACACCATACACCCCCAAAAAACCAACAAACCACATACACACCCTACCCCCAATAACACTAAAACACAATAAAACCATTCACATACACAGCACGACACAATACACCATAAAACAACACAAAAACAACATACACAAACAACACAAAAAACCAAAACCCCCCACAAAACCACAAACCCATAAAAACACAAACACATACACACATACACATACACAACCCCCATCAAAAACCACCCCAAAAAAAATACACACAAAACATACACCTTTCCCTTCACATTAAAACACACACAAACACATCACACATAAACACACACAAACACACAAAAACATTACCCCACACCAAAAACACACCTACACCAGACCAAAACACATACACAAAAGACACAAACAAGAACCCATTTCACCGCATACACAAAACCCCACAACACATACACACTACACGGGCCCACACACAACACCAAAATACCATACACAGGGGAACATTACAACATACTACATACACAAAACACATACACACATACAAAATAACCCCCCAGACACACATAAAACATAACACACTTTTTACACATAACCCCACATACACTACAACACAAAACCACATACAGCACAACTAACCCCAAAACGAACACACACCGAACACACAAAACATACACCCATAACACAAAAATAACACCCCCAAATTTAAAAATACAAATTACACACATACACTCATACACATAAACAGCCACCCCTTTCACAAAAAACAAAAAAACAAAACAACCCTACACAAAAATAAAACTATAACACACCCCTTCAATACACAAATCATACACAACACAAAAACATACACAAAACACAATACACAAAATTTTCACATACACAAAATACACTTTCACACAGGGCAAAAATTCCCTAACATAAAAACACAAATAAAACCCATACCCCATACCCCAAAAACACCATACACCAAACTACACACACACAATACACACATACCCAATTACACACACAAAATACACACATAACACTTTGTAAAACACAAACCACATACACAAAGACATACCCCCATACACAACACACATTTCACATACCCACACACATACACACATACACAATACACACAAGCAACCCTACACAACCCAACAAAAACCCCTACACATTCACACCCCAAAAAAACCACATACACATACACACACACAAATTTTCACACAATAAAACAAAACACACAACAAATCACATACAAACCCACATACACACAACCCATACAACACACCAAAACCAAAAACATACATAAAACACACACACAACACCCCAACACAAAACCAGTACACACTACAAAACACCAAACATACACACATACCCTTTTCACACAACAGACAACACCCCACCAACAACTTACACAACACCACACCACATCCCCCATACCAAATATACACGGAAAAGACACACAAAACCCATACAACCCCCATAACACATGAAAAACACACACCTATTTCACAACCCCCAAAACAACACCCAAAAACACCATACCACACAATACACACAACACATACCACAACCAAACACATACAAAAACCCCCACATACACCATACCCCAAAAACACCCACCACAACCCCACATACCATACACCTAAAACACATTACAAAACATACACCCCTAAACCTTTCACACCTACCACAAACCCAAAACACACACATACCCCACATACACAAAAAACCCCACCGACATTCACAATTTTCACATACACACACGACTATACAAAAACATACACACCCCCCCCATACACACAAAACATAAAACCCCACACACTCCCCTTCTCCAACCCATCCCTAAAAATTTTTTTCCCCCTCCCCCTCTCCCTTCCTCCCCCGTAAAAACCCCCCAAAACACCTCCCTATCCCAGGGGCCTCACCCCCCCCCCCAAACCCCCCCATCCCCATCACCGGCCCATACAAAATTTCAATACCACCCACATTAACCGCCCTCCCAAAACCCCCTTTTTTCCACATTAAAAAATCACCCGCCAAGGGCACTTTTTGACAACACAACCCATCACTACAACCCCACAAACATTGGGGGGGGGCCCCAAAACCTCCAAGACATACACGAATCCTTAACAACTTTCCCCTTCACTACACCCAATTTTACTTAAAAAACATTTTAACCCCCCTCCCAAAATACAAAACACCACAACCTCCCATAAAAACACCCAGGGGCCAAAGCTCACATACAATCCAAACCATTAAACATTTAATCACAAAAACCAACCAAAAACAAATACCAAATACACATCCCCCCATTTTTAACCATTAAAACCCTCTCCCCTTTTTTCCCACAAAACAAACAAGGACCCCATAACAGTTCCTCCCCACTAACACTCCCATCACCCCACCCAAATTTTTTACCAAAAAAAAACCCAACCAACAGAAAATTCCATCAAACCATAATTTTTTGCAACCACTAAAAATTCCACACCTTCAACCCCAATAAACCCCAGACCCCGATTCCCCACCAAAAAACACCTCACATAAGCCCCCCCAAAAAAAGGAAACAAATACAAAACTTCCTTTAAAACCACCACCTAAACCCATTTCTTTTTTCAACCCGGCTTTTGGGGGAAAATTTGCCCCCCCCCCCTTTTTGTTTATTCCCCCCACCCCATTTTTGGGGCCCCAATTCCCCCATAAACATTGACACCCCCCCCCCCCCCCCCCCCCTCGAACCTTTTTAAAATGAATATTTCTCTATTTTTTTGCCCCCTAGAAGGCCGCCCCAGGGTCCCGTTTAAACCCCAAACAGGAGCGTTTTTCTTTAAACCCCGTTGGGCCTTTGGGTTTTGTAAGGGGTTTTCCTAAGGGGGTTCTTTCCCCCCCCAAAATTTTTTTTTTGGGGGTTTGGGGGCATTGGGCTATTTTTGATTTGTAGTGAAATTGAAATTTTGATGAAAAAAAAGGGATAATTAGTTCTAAATTTTTTAATTTTATAAATAAGTAATCTTTATGGGTTTTAAGGAAATAAAAAAGGTTTTAGAAATAATGTAAAATTAGGGGTTTTTTAATTAAAATTTTGGTTCCAAAAATTTTTAAATTTTTAATTTAAAAAATTTTACCTGTTAAATAATTTTTAGAGTGGCCCCCCCCAAATTCCAAGCCTTTAAAAGATAGGGAAAAATTTTTTTCCCAAAATTTTTCCCCCCCATGGGCTCCCTTTCCCCAGGTTTTTGAAGTTTTCCTTTCCCACCGTCATTTTTTGGCCCGTTCATTGGTTTTCAAGAGAACCTTTGGGTAACCTCCGCATAAAACAAAATTTTTGTTTTTACGATGGGGTTTTTCCCTAAAAATTTTTGTGGGCCCCCGAAAGGTTTTGAATATCGAAAAAGGGTTTTTAAAAAACCCCATGGGGGGAAAAATCGGTAATTGAAAATTTTCTCTCGTTTCCAATTGTTTTTAAAAACCCCCTAAAATTTTTTTTATGTCCCGGCCTGGAAACCTTGCCAATTTGTCTTTTCAAATTGGAAGAAATTTAGAGATTTGGGGGTGGATCGAAAAAACAGGTGGGGGGTGCATCTTTTCTAATGGTGGTAAGGGAAAATTTTAGGAAAAGAAAAAGGCCGGAACTTAGTATGGGTTTTGGGAAAGGGTTTTAAAAGAGGGGTGTGGCTTTCTTGTTTATAACTTGGGTGGTTTAATATATATATATGTTATATTATGAAAATTATAATTATATATGTATATAAAATTTTGTATTTAAATGTATTTATGTTATTAATATGTATATATATGTAAAAAATGTTTTAAATTTGTATATATTGTATATATTTTAATTATTTTTATATATTGTTTTTATATATATATAAAATATAAATTTTATATATTTTATATTTTATTTTATATATATATTTTTAATATATCCAGTGGACCCCCGCATAACTTGGGAAAACCCCCATAGTGTTAAATCCCCCATAGCGATAAAAATTTTAAACGTTTAAAAATTTTGCCTCCCCTTTGGTGAAAAAAAAATTCCGCTCAACGCGATTCGTCCGAGACACGTCCGGGGGCCCCTGGGGCCAAAGCCCCCCAAAACCCCCTTTTTTCTCCCAAAGTGGCATTTTTTAAAGCCAGCCTCGGCGGAAACATTCAAGCATACAATGGGAACTTTTTGTATTATTAAAAGCCTTTTTATAGTGATTTCCCCCGGGAAAAATAAGTGACCAGGGGCCCCAAGAAAGCTTTTAGTCCAAAACCCCTACGGGAAAAAGGGTGAAAAATTATTTATGGAATGAAAAAAAGAAAATCATTGCAGTATAAAAAGGGGAGTGGGCCCCTCTGAGTTGGCCGGTTGTATAGTAAACCCCAACCCAAACCTTTCGTTCTATTTGCCCAAAGGGAAGCGGCAATAAAGGAAGCTGTTCTTCCCCAAATTTTTTTAATTTTGGGGGCTTTTAAAAACACGGGTCTAAATGATGAAGATTTTTAGAGACTTTTAAATTGGTGGGGAAATAAAAAAAAAACGATAGCAGGGGGGAATAGCATCTCTCAAGCGATCATAAGGAAAAGGCTAGGAAGTTGCCCCAGGATTTAATTAGAAAAATGCCTCCCAACTAGTGGTGTTTGCAGTAAAATTTAAAGGGCCGGGGAAAGGTTTTGGTTTTTAGAGTTTTAAGAGGCGTAGGGGCTTTAAATGGGTTTTAAAAGGCATGGTGGGCCCTGCCAGTTCGGCCCCAAAAAGCGCTAAAATAAAAAATGTGAAAATTTAAAAGGAAAGTACATAGACTTAAAGGGGCCCTAAAACCCTTTAAACAAGTTTTTAAATTGTGATAAAAAACACGCCTGTTTTGGAAGAAAATGCCAAGCAAGACTACATTACTGGGGGGAAAAAAGGGCCCTTTTCCTGGACAAAAAGGCCTTGAAAGACGGGTTTTACCTTTCATGTGTGCCAATGTAGTGGTGATTGAAAAGTAAAGGGCCTTTATTATGTATCACTCTGAAACCCCCCAGTGTGTTCATGCAAAAGAAAAACCTCAAGGAATTTCCCCCCGTGGGCTGGGGTAGGGCAAACAAAAAAAAAGGGGCAGGGGTCACTAGGGGCTTTTTCATAGGGTTCACCAAGCATTTGCCCCACTGAAAAAAATTTTACCAAATAAAAAGAAATTGCCCTTAAGGGGCCTCCTGGGGTTTTAAAAACAAGGCCCCTGGTAAACCTCCCAGCTTGGCAGAGCGACTTTGGGGGGACATTAGCTTCATTAAGGCCCAAGTTTTGCCCCCTTTAATCCCCAACCCCCTTTCCCTGCACCCCATGGACCAGCAGGTTTTTGAAAACTTAAAAAAAACTGCACACAAAAGCTCTGTTTAAAAGGGTTTTGCTTTTTTATGCCCTCAAAACCCCAAATTTTAAACTTTTTAAGAAGTTTTGGAGAGTTTCACTTTTATATCCCAATTGTGAAAACCCTTTATGGGTAAGGTTGGGAGGGAGTGACTAAGGGACCTTAAACTCAGTTTGGGAAGAAATGTGGCCAGAATATGTAGACCAAAGGGTTTTTAAAAGGGGTTTGAGGCAAACCCCTGAAATCCAGGGCCCAGTTGAGGAAATTCAAATTGGGGCCCATTGGGGAAACCCTTGGGGGTTGGAGGTTAGGGGGGAGGATGGGGAAAAGAGTTGGTGAGGGGACAAGGGAAAAAACTAAACCACTGATGGCCCCTAGATCAACTTAAACCCAGCAAGGGGCCCACCTGGGGGAAAAATTGGCTTTTGGAGGGGGAGAAAAGAAATCGAAGTTGCCTACTTAAAAAGATTAAGGAAATCTGTGAAAAAGGGGTTTTGGAAGGGGAAAAACCTTCAGGGTTTTGGAAAATCCCCCTCAGACAGTATTGCAACCGTGCTATGACAAATTAAAACTAAACATTTGTTTTTAAACACTTTAGGAAAAGTCAAAAAGGAAAACGAGAGGTACGGGCCCCACTATGGCCCGATATGTTGTGTGACAGAATCCAGTGACCCGAAGTTGGTCCTAGTGGTTTTAAAAAGAAAAGGGAAGTAACCCCAAAAGAATTTTGCCCCCCTCAATTTCCTTTTGGAAGGGGATTCCCCTTCAAAAAACCAAAAAAACCATCCGGGTCCCCCCTCCTCCCATCCCTCAATCATCACCAGATTTTTTCAATAAAGGTAAGTGATGAAAACCTGTGCATGTTTTCCCTAAGTTCGGGTTTTAAAAAATTAATATTTCATGGGGTAAAAGTTTTTTTTTTTTTTCTTACTAAAAGGTGTTTTTGCACTTTTTTTTTGGGTTTTCCATTTTTTTCTTAGGGGGAAAAATTTTAAATTCCCCATAACGATAATTTCCCCTAAAAATTGACTTTCGGAACGGTTTAAAAGCATTTTTGAAAGGGGCCCACTGGTGTGTGTGTGTGTGTGTGTTTTGTGGTTTTATATTAATATATATATATATATATAAAATACAGGGGGGGCCCACTTATACGGGGGGTTTAGGTTCCAGGCTTACTGCGGTTAAAGCGGAAACCCCCGGGAAAGTGGAACCCCCTTTTTTTTTTCCATTTTACAAATGCATACAAACACTAGATAACAATTTTACACTAACTAATTATTTAGCAATAAAAACCAGGCATAAAAAACAAAAAAAAAAGTACAATAAACACATAGTGCACCATTATTTACCTTAAAAAAATTTATAGCCCTTAAAAACCCTTTGAGGGTTTTCGTCTCCTAGTACTCTTAGCGTGGGGGTTTTTTGACGTACTAAAACCCCATAAATTCTAGCGACCTAAAAATCTAGTGGGAAAAAGGGCTGGTAGGCCTTCATATGAAAAAATGGTTCATGTGGTCAGTGGCCAGTCAAAAAAAAAACCCTTTGCAGCACAGGGTGATAATGAGAAAAAAAAAATTTTTTTCCTTTTTTTTTTAATTTAAATCAGCGACTTTGAGGAAATTTTCGTATAGAAATTTATTGTTGTATTCTATTTTTTCTTGGTCCCCATTTTATAAAAGGGAAGACTTTTTACTAAAATTTAAAATGATTTTTAAATGGTTTTAAAAATAAAAGGGTTTGGCCCTTAAAATTTTGGGGCTAAAGTAGCAAAATGTTCGTTTTTTAAACCAAATTAAAAATTTAAACCCAATCGTCCCCAAAGCGTGCAATACGGGGTTCAACGGTTTGAGTCAAAAAATTCTTTCACAAGTGCCCCAAAAATTTTTATACCATTTTTACACTAATGCAGTGTCTGCATAACGAAAAACTTATATTTTTTTGAGAAAAAAAAAAAACCCAAAGTGGAAAGAAAAAAAGAATAAAAAAGGGGGGCCTTGAACGTGTTTAAGACTAGAGGAAAATGTCATTTTAGTGCCGGGAATGCCCTTTTTTGTTTATTCTGGACCCTTTTTTCCAAAATTGGCATCTTTTTAAAAATGTGTGTAAAAAAATTTGCCAAAATTGCTAAATTCTGACCACTTTTTACTGGATATTTAAATTTATAAATTTTTTGGTTTCTTTGCACCCATTCGTTTAGAAAAAAAATGGATTTTCCAAACCCAAAAATTTTTCATTTTTTTTTGTCGACAGTACAGTGAAATTGGCCAAAAAAGGGGGTCAAAGTGGGCAAAATCGCCGACCCGTAAAAAAATCGCCGAAAACCGCTAATTTGCGAGAGTTTAATTCCGTAATTTTTTCTATCAAATTTTCAAATTTTTGGTGCCCGAAAATTATCGGGAAAAGATTCTCTATTTTTTCAAAAAGAGAAAAAAATTTTTTTTTTTTTTTTAAATTTTGGGCCGAACCCTGAGAACGATTTCGGAGGGGGCCCGGGGGGTTTCCCCCCTCAAAGGGTTAATTGGGGGTGAGAAAAGGTTTTATTTATTTTTAAGAAATAAAAGTGTGGTATGATGGGAGTCAGCCAGGCTACCATCCCCGGCCCACCCCCACCCACAATCCCATTCTAAAATTTTTTAAAAAGCATCCCAGGGGCCGATAAAATGTAAATACAGTTCACTCATTACTTACCAAAAAATATGGGGTTTTAGATGAGAAAGTATTTATTGTAAAAAAATCAAGTGGGGTTTTGTATGGTATCAGCCGGGCTCCCAAACCCAAAGGGGAAAAGAAGGGTTGCATAAAGGGAGGACAGGGCCAGAGTTATGTAAACAAACCGGGGCGGAAGGGTAAGTTTTGTAAACAGTGTACATTTCTGGTTTGGTACAAGTTACTTTTGTGACAGGTTGTTTCCTTTGATACTTGTTAGAAAAAGGGGAAAAGAAGAAAAATCCCATTCTCTTTGTAACATATTTTGAGAAAAATGATGCTCTGATAAAGGGCCCAAGGGAAAGAAAGGGTCACTCGGGATTTTTTTTGGGTTTTATCCAGGTTTCCTTTTACACATATATTTTTTTTATGTATTTATGTCATTATCGTGTTTTTTAATTTTAATTTTTTAAAAAAATATATGGAGGGTTTAATAAAAAATTTTTTTTGGTTATATTAACTTTAATATACAACATTTAATATACCCCGGGAGTTCAGCCCAGCTTTAAAAAAACCCGAACGGGTTTTGGGGACGATAAACTCGGTCGGGGGCGAAATAGACGGTATTAATACTGTCCATTTTAGTTCATTCATGTACTTTTGTAATTTTTTTGTAAAATTTTTCCCTTTTAAAAAAAATTTTTTTTTTTTAAAATTATTAAATAATTAAATCACGAAAACAAATCCTTTTTACACTGTGTACAATTTTAGTACAGAATTATACCCTAAAAAGTAAAGGCCCATACGAAAGGAATATTTTTCTACACTTATCCCTATTTAAAAGGGGGCCGGGCTAGGGGAAAACTTTAATTTTTTTCCCGGACCTTCAAAAAAACCTTTTGGGGTTAAACATCTCATAAAATTTTTTGTATAAATTTTTATATGTGGGTGCATTATCATGTTTGGTGTTACATAAGGGGTTTTTTTATATAATTTTTGAAAAAAATATAGATAGATTGGGGAAAGGGTCTATATTAAACGAAATATGCGACATTAATGGCCCAAGAATTATTATTATTAATTTTTATTATATTATTATTATTTTTTTTTTTTAAATTATTATTATTTATTATTACTTTTATTTTTGGCATAAAAGAGTAGAGAAAACTTTTAGTGATTTTAATGTGTCCCCTACATGCCAAGCACGGGTTGGGTAAGTTTATTTAGGTACAGGTGTACCAAGTTTAAATTAAATCCTTTTACAATACAATAAAATTTTAAAATAACTTTAAAAAACACTTGAAATTTTGGAAAGTTTCCAGACATAAAAAGGGAATGTGCCAGGGAGAATTTTAAACCCAAAACTCGGGGGGCCCCCGGTGAGGGGAAAATTAGAAAACGGGGTGGGGGAGCCGTATATATAGGGGAGTTTTGGTCATAATTTTGAAATGTCCGAAATTAGCGAAACCCGAAAAAGGGGGGCCCCTCCTGTGTGTGTTTTTGTGTGGTAAAAAATTTATATATATATATATATATATATTTTATATATATATATATATATATATAAAATATATATTATATATATAATATAATACAACATACATACATAAACAAATAAATCACATTAAACAGGTGATTTCAGAATATGCAAAACAACCACTCTGAAAGAAAAAGGGGAAAATTCCCAAAAGGGGCTTTCGTGACTACCACTTTATCCACTATTATCCTCACATCAAGATAGCCAAATGCCGGGTTTTTTCTTCTTTGTTTTTGAGAGCTTTAGAATTTGTAGCCCGGGAGTTCATAGATGGGGGAAAATTAAAAAAATTTTAATGAAATAGGAAAATGTTTTAAAATACCCAAGAAATGAAATTTGGGGAAAAAATCTTTTTAAAGTTGCTAAAAACATTTTTTAAAATTTCCAAAAAAGGGGGCCAACCAGCCTTATTCAACAAAAAATATTTTGGGTTTTTCCCCTTACCATAAAAAATTTGGTTGAATGCCTTCTCTTCTTAAGCCCTTTTAAATATTAAAGTTGAAATTCAAAATCTTGTTTACAGAAAAAAAACTTTTGATAAAAAATTTCCCCCCCAAAATGCTGATGGATGGGGGTCTAAAAGATTCCTTTTTAAAATTACGGTTTAAAAATTAAATTTCCCGGTCAAATTGGTAAAAACCCCCTCAAAACTAAAAATTAAAAAACAACAAAATATAGCTTTAAAAACTGGACAAGATTCCAATGCTCTATTTTTTTCATGTAAGAGTTTTTGCCACCCAAATTGTTTTTCAAAAGTTGAAAAAGGTAGAAACAAGAAAGGGCCCCGGGTCGACAGGAATAAATTGAATTTTGTTTCAAAAAAAGCTTTTTTGACAATAATATAAATTTTTTCCTTTGGTTTATAAAAAAATTAGTTTCCTTTTTTAAAATTTAAATTTAAATTTGGGAAGTTTTTAAAATACACTGGAAAAATTTAAATTTTTAAAATTTTTCTTGGGTAAAAATACCCTTGGGGGGGGGGAGTTGTGAAAAGGCCCTATCCAATTTTGGCCTCGCCGCGCTTCACGTTTTTAAAAAAACCGTTGGGGGAATCTGATATTTGGGGTGCTGGCCCGGACCCCCTTATATAGTTTCCTTCGTTGCTTCATTTTATATTTCCTTGATTTTGTGAGAAAGCCCACAAAAAGCGCTTGGAATTTCTCTATTTTTTCCAGAGTGGTTGTTTTCATATTTTTGAAATCACTTGTTCACTGTGATCAAAATTGCATATTTATTTTTAAAATTGGTATTTTTTTTTTAATTTTATTTTGGTTATATATATATATTGTATTTATTTATATTTATTTTGTATTATTTATTATTTATTTTATATTTTATATTTATGTTTATTAATTATTTGTATATAAAAATTTATAAAATTTATAGGGGAATATTTATATTATGTTATATATATATTTTATAGGTTATATATTTATTTTATATTTATATATTTATATATATATAATTTTTAAAATATTATTTATATTGTTATATTAATATTTATTTAAATTATTTTTTTTATTTATTTAAAAATATATATAAAAAATTTTTTTTTTTTTTTTTTTTTTTTTTCAACAAGTCGGCCCGTTCCCACCAAAGGGCAGGGTGCCCCCAAAAAAAAAAAAAAAATTTCCCCAAAAAAGAAAATACTTTCATCATCATTCAACACTTTCACCACACTCACACAAAAATAAATGTTTTTGGGCAGAGGTGCCAAAATTTATAACATTTTTAGAAGCTAAAACGTATAGAGTTTCACAACATTTCCCTCCAAATGCCAATTTTCCCAAAACCCCTCCTTTAAATTTGCAGGCATTGAATTTCCCCTTTTTCCCCAGGCCCTAAAAGTCCGATTTATTTTGAAAAAAAACTGGTTTCCCTGAACCCCCTTCCCCAAAATATTCCCCTGCTCACACTCCAACAGATCGTCAGGTCCCAAGTATAATTGCCCTCCATTCACTCCAATCTAACACGCTCATCCCACGCTTGCTGGAAGTCCAAGCCCCTCCCCCCCCAAAAACCTCCTTTCCCCCCTTTTTCCCCAACCCTTTCGGGGAAGACCCCTACCCCTCTTTCCTTCCCCTATAGATTTTATCCCTTTCCTGCCCATTCTACTTTGATCCATTCCCTAAATTTACCCAAAAAACCCCCAACAACCCCCCTTCCCGCCCTTGACTAATTTCTTTTATTAATTTCCCCACCTTTTCCTAATTTTCCCCACTCCGAATTTTTCAAAAATATTTACACCACACATTTTCCCTTAGACAGGACATCTCCCTGCCCCCAAAAGTCTCCCCCGCTGGTCGCATTTCCCCCCCAAGGGTTTAATCCCTTAAGAGTGTTGGGACCACAAAACTTTCATACTTTTCCCCTTTTTTGCCTCCATAGGGGTAAAGTTTTTTTTTCTTTCCCCATTTTACCTCAAGCACCACTCACCTTTTTTCCCTCATCAATTCTATGATTAAACCCCATCCCTTTATAAATCCCTCCCCCGACAAAGTAACTTTCCCCCTATCTGAAAACATTCATTTTTCCATAAATCCTCCCCCCCCAATTTTTATATCCCCAAAATTTTTTTTTATCTAAATCATTTTTTCCCTCATCAAACCCTTTCTCCCTTTTTTTGTTTTACTTTCAACTTTCCCACCCCCCCCCAACCCTTCTCAAAATCATCCAAATAAAACCCTTTTCAATTTTTTTTTAGAATCTCCCCTAAAACCCAGTATCATTTAGCCCAAAAAATAACTGTGCCAAATTCCCCTTTTGGAAATTTTTTTCCCCAAAAATTTAAACCCCCCCCAAACCCCTGCCCGAACCCTAAACATTTTTCTTTTTTTTAAAAAACCCCCTCTAAAAAATTTATTAAACAACCGGGGGACATTTCACATCCCCGTCTAAGGCCTACTTTTACCGGGAAGTAGTCTCCCTCCCCCTTTTTTTACACACCCCAACCCGAAACCTCACTTCCTCATAAAAACTCTTTAAGGGAAATTTTGTAATTACCAAACCCATTCCATAACAAATGGACTCCCGTTTAAAAGATCCCCCCAAATGGCCCAAACCCAAATTAAAGTAAGGGGTATTTATGAAAATGCGTTTTTTACTGTATGTTTGGGGGGCTTTAAATGGATAATTTACTTTACAAAATTCCTTATGGGAAAAAAATTTGGTCAGTATGGACCTGAACCCAAATCCCGGAATGAAAAAAATTCGTTTTAAAACCGGGGGGCCCATGTACTTGCAACATCTGCCACATTGTCCCCTTTCCGTCTATCATATTCCTTTTCAAATCCTTTAAATTTCAAAAAAACTTCCCTAAACCCTTTTTCTAAAAAAACCCGTTCACATTTATGCTTTTAATGGAAAACACTTTTTCTACAAAATTTTCCCCACCCCCTCTGAAACCTCCCCTTTCCCCATCCGCAATCCTACATTCTGTCTTACCTCGAAATTTTTTCAAATTTTTCCCTACCTTAACTTTTTTTCCCGGTTTTACCAAAAAAACTTATTCCTCCCATTAAATTTTTTTCAATCTCTTTTGTCCCCCCTTCCCCCTTTTTTATAAAGGGACTTACAGGGTCTCTGCCCAAACCCCAGGTACCTTCCCCCCCTTTTTTTATATTTATTAAAAAAAAAGTACCAACCCCTCCAACACTATATCCCCCCCCGCTTTTAACTTTTCTGTCAAAGATCCCATTTAGTTTTCCCGCGCTTTATTTTCCCCTTTTATCTACGTTTAAAGCCTCAAATTTTCCCTTCCCCCACTTACATTTTTGCCCCTTCTTCACTCCCAAAAAAGGGGATACCTCCCTGACCCCTTGCATGAAATTTCCACCCCCTTTCTTTTCCCAACATTTAAAAGTTCCTCAAAAAATTCCGCCACTAAAAAAATACCTCCCCCTCCCCTTCCTAAATAAAATCCCCTACTCTATTTTTAAAAAGACAAATCCATTTTTTTTTCCCCAGGCTTTCTTAACTTTTTTAACTTTCCCAAAAAATTTTTTTTATTTTCATTAAAAATTTTTTTTGACAGTTCCTCTCCCCCTCTATCATCTGTTTTCCTTTTGGGACTCTCTCACCCCTCTTTTTCACCTTTTTTTTTCTGTCCATAATACCTGCCTTTTTTTATAACCCTTTTGCTTTGTAAAAACCTCTCATAAGCTAAATTTTTCCTTTTATCAAAACCTTTTTCTTTTTCATTCCAAAAATCCTCCCCTTTCCCCCACCTGTCCCCACCCTCCCATAACCACAAACCCTTTTCCCCCATTCTAATACTGCATTTTTTAAAAAATATTCCAACCCCCTTCAACCCCCCCACTACTCATCTTTGCCCAGCCCACCTTTTGCCAAAAATCCCCTTATGTCTCCCCGAAACTTCCTCCCCCTTAGTTTTTACCCTTTTAAACCCTTTCCCCATACTTTTTGTTTCCACCTTCCTCTTTTTCCCCCTACCTCTTTCTCAAAATGTAGCTACAACTAAATAAAGATCCCATATACAGTTTTCCCCTCTATAAACATGAACCCTCCTGGAGCCTACCCATCAAACCCTTTTTTCCAAACCAAAACATAATCAACAAAAATACTTTCATTTCTGCTACATCATACCTTGCATATTTTTTTATCCTCTTTTTTAAAAAAATTTGTATTACTTATTACCAAAATTTTTTCTACACATAGCTCATTAAAGGCTCCCCATTTACATTTACCCCTGGCACCCCAAAATTTCCTAATACTCCCTCCATAAACATTTTTACCCATTTTTTGCATTGAAAACCCCCAAACCCCCATCTCCCTTTCCCCTTGATTCAAAACTCCCCCCTACATTTTCCCCAACTTTCCCCAAAAAACTCTCTCTCTTCCTCTACACCCCTTTTTTCTTTTCCAGGTGAAAACACGCTTACTATAACCCACTTTTCAAATCCCCAAACTTTATTTTACTTCCACAAAATCCTTTAATTAATAAAATTTATTAGTCCCTCTTTTCCTGCCATTGCCCTTTTCCTTTAAAAATTTTTTGCTACTCCTTCTTTTGCCCCTTTAAATCTATTTGAAACCCCCGACCTAATCCCTTTATTCCTCTCCATTGAAAACCCCTCCCCCCCCTCTTCAGCTTCGTTCACTTAAAACCAGACATCCAGCCCTTTTTCCCATTTATAAAAAAACCACAATATCCTTTCTTTTCTTTGCAAACAAACCATGCACATTCAGCTTCCCACTTTTACAATTTTCTTCTTTTTCTTTTTTGTAAAACTTTACAGGAAAAAAGGGGGGACTAGCCCCTTGTTTCCCCGGGATTTTTGTTGAAACCTTTTTCAACACGCATGGCTTTTCGGAGGGAAAAATTTCCCTTTTTCCATTCCCCCCCTGGAAAAAAAAGGGAAAAATAAAAAGACCAAGAACTATTAAGAAAAATCAAAAAAAATCAGATGAGTGTGTATAAAAAAAGTTTTTACATGTAGGTAGTGTGAAACCCACATTTCATACATACTACGTATGTCCGGAAAGTTTCTTTTTCTTCTTCAGGCGCGTACAAACGTTTCTATGACCTGCTTTTTTCATCCCACCCTTAAATTTTTAATTTCCCCATAATCCTTGAATTTATACAAAATTTAGTCCCTCTTTTTCTTTCCATAACTGATCCTTCAAAATTATTGCTTCCCTTTTTTCCTTTAACTCTAACTTTTATCATATACTCCGACTTTACCCATTTATTTCTTCCCACTGGGGGCGCCTACCTCCTCGAGCTTTTTTTTTTTTTGCTCACACTAGGACATCCCCAAATTTCTTTTCAAATTTGAAAATTAGCAAACATCTCTATTCGCACCCACGCCCTGCACTCAAGCATCCCGGTTTTTTTAAAAATTTTTCCCTTTTCTTTGGATTTTCTACAGGAAAAAAAAATTATAGCCCCTTGCTTTTTCCCATTTTAGGTTTCTTCATATGACATTTCATGGGGAATAGGTGTAATAGTGTTAAAAAATTTTTTTTTTAATGTTTTTATATTCACAGCAAGCGCCCAAACAGAAGACTTTTGGGGAGAGAGCTGGCCCGTTTAGTCAATCAGTAAGTGCAACAGCAGCAAAAAAAGGTTTAAGCAGTCTCCTGCAACAAGTGCACCTACAACCTTCAAAGGCGGGACCTCATGGAGGAATTTTTCAAGCCGTCCTAGTCAGTTCTTTGCGCTTCCAGGACCCTTCCCTAACCAAGGTTTAAGTAAAAAAATTTTTGCATGGTGTTAGTTATTCGAAAGTAAAAGTGGGAAACCCCAACTTACAATTTTTTTCTGTTCCATGACCTTGCTCGCAACTGGATTTGCTCCCTTTTAGTCAATTTTTTCCCCATTTAAATTAAATTTAAATGGAATTTTTTTCGTTTTTCCCGTGGAAAATTTCCGGGCCCAGGAAAAACTTTAAAATTTTTTTCCCAATATCAACTCTACAGCTTTTTATCTAACACAATTCCCCGTTTAAAATGATATAATAAACAATATTAATAACATAGAAACAAGATATTTACTCTAGAATAATAAAATACTTTTCCCTTAGGTATGTGGTGGGGTGAGACAGCCAAAAATTGTTTTTTTGGGGGTTTATAGGGGCCCCACAGGGGGCCCCTTTTTCCGCTCCCCAAACTACATGTGTAGAGAAACCCAGGATTTAACCCCCAAAAAAATTTAGGGCAGAGTGCTTTCTTTTGCTACACTCTTAAAGGGTTCAAATTAATTGCTACCTCTTAATTTCTACGCTTAATTGCTTTCACCTTAAAAGTAAACTTTGCCCCTGCGCTTTATGTTTTCTGCCCCCTGCTACCCATTATGTTTTGCCACTGCTGCTTCATTTTTTGCTGCCATTTCTACTTTTGATGTCTGCCACGGTTCTTCATGTTGTCTTTCACGCCCGCTTCAAGTTGTCCCGGGCCCCGCTGCTTCTGTTGTCTGCCACTGCTGCTTTTAAGGTTTTTCTGCCACTGCTGCTTCTGTTGTCTGCACTGCTGCTTTATGTCTGCCACTGCTACCTCATATGTCGGGCCCCTGCTAACCTCCCGATGCTGAAATGTTTTCTTCATGTTGTTGGACTGCTGCTTCTGTTGTCTGCCACTTTCTTCCCCATGATGTCTACCACTGATTTTCGCCAAAGAAACGAACATTTTGTTAAATTTTTAGCTCAATTTCCAAAGGGAATTTTTATCGTTTAAACCAATTTAAAAAAATTTATTTTTGTAGTATAACTTCCTTTTTATCACATTTAAAACCAAATAAAACGAGAATAAACCATAAGAACCATACAAAAAGGGTTTTGCTAAGGGGAGGCTAATGGTAAGACGTGAACTCCGTTTTTTTATGGTTCCCATTTCTTTTTATTTTTGGGATACCCTTAAGGAAAACATTTTTAAATCCTACATTGGCCCCCAAATTTTTTAATAAGATATCCAAAAAACAACCGAGATCCAAATTTTCCCCAGACAACAGAAGAAACCCCTTCACCATGTCAATTAACCTCCCCTTTAGGCCCTTCTCCACTGGGGAATTTTTCTCGCGTCCCGGAAGCAAAAATTCGACCGAGCTCTGCTTTTTAACTGGGAAAAAAATCGCACTGGATTTCACTGTAAGTAGAAAGGGTTCCCAAAGTTTAATGAAGAGGGGAAATTTAACAGCAGGGAAATTTCTAGCTTTTTTTTGTCTCATAAACAATTTAAACCCTTTTAGGGTTTCGGGGCCCTAACTATCGGCTTTCGAAACCCGGGGTTTTTTACGTACGAAAAATTTTTTCCCTCAAAAATTTTATACTTTTGGTGTCATTAAAGATCAGGAAAAGATTCTAAACTTTTCTAAGAAAAAAAATTTTTTTTTTTTGAAATTTGGGTGACCCTGAAACAAGTCTGGGAGAGGGCCTGTCGACCCCGAAAGGGTTTTAAAAAATGTTTTTTTTTGTTAATTAAGTCACTCTGACTTTTTGGGGGGTTTTTCTAGATACCCTTTCACACATCTGCTTTTGTAAAGTTTAAACTATGTATGTAACTGTATTTGTGTATAAACCCGAATAAAAATTACTTTTTTTATAAATTTAAAAAGTAAAAATTTTTTTTTTATAAATTTCATACCTTTTTTAAGTGTGAAAAGTGTTTGGGGGGCTTCTGCTGCCACCTCCACCACCACCCCCATGTAGGCTTCTCTCAGTGGCCCCTTAAACCCAACCCCCACCCCCAAACCCCTTATCCTCCATACATTTACCCTAATTTTTTTCGTTCTTAAAAGTAATACCCTGTTTTTATCTTTTTAATATTTTTTTTTATTTCATATTAAAATGAAATTGGGGATAGAAAAAAAGCCGTTTTGAGATGAAAATTTTGCGTTTATATTGAAGCATAATAAACTTGCCCTTTCCCCTCGCCTTTTTAACCGGGGTTTCCATACTCCGAAGAGGGCATTAAAGGTAAGTGTGATGTTAAATGTTCATTTATCCCTTTAATTAGTGCTTTATATTTTTTTTGTCATTGTTTTTTTTGTATGATATCTATATTTAAACTTTAAAAAAAGTATTTTTTTTTTAAAACTTTAGGGTGTCTGAAACAGATTAATTGGATTTTTTCCCTTTTCTATTTCTTTGGGGAAAATTTAAATTTGGCTAACAACAACTCTCTGGAATGGATTAATATCGTTTCCCCCCAGGGTCCACTATAAATAAATTTTATAATTATATATATATATATATATATATTAAATTTAATATAATAAAATATATTTTATTTATATTTTTATATAAAAAATATATATATATATATATATTATATAAAATATATTTATACACAAATACAAAAAACATATACACATATACACATAAAACACACAAAAACACACACCACACACACACCCCACCCCACACACACACCCACAACCCCACACACACAAACCCCACCCACACACAAGAGAAGAGAGAGAGAGTCCCGTGGAAACCCTCGCATTGCGCATTAAACCCCTTTTCCCGGAGCTTAAAGTTATGCCAAATTATCGTATGGGGAATTAATTTTTCCCCCTAAGAAATAAAAGGGGAAACAAATTTAAACTGTTTTCCCGACAACCCAAAAATATGAAAAAAATTTTTTTTTCCCCATGAAATATTAAATTTTAAAACACACAAAAATGAAGTAACTGCAAAGTTACAAGGGCACTTACCTTTTTTGGGAAGATTTTGGTGATGATTATGGGATGGGGGGAGGGGGACTGGTGGTTTTTAGTGTTTAAAAAGGGGAATCCCCTTCCATTTTTGGACTTGAGGGGGGAAGTCCTTTTTTTGGGGTTACTTCCCTTCTTCTTTTTAATTTCCACTAGGACCAGCTTCCCGAGTCACTGGACTTCTGTCCACAACAAAATCCCGCCATAGAAAGGGCTGTACCCCCTTTTTCCTTTGACTTTTCCCAAAGTGGTTCCCAAAAATTGTCAGTGTAAAAAAGTCACCCCGCACGGATTGCAACAGCTGTCTGAGGGGGGATTTTCATCCAAAAAGGTTTTCACTTTTAAACCCCCATTTCCCCCAGATTTCCTTAATCTTTTTAAAATAAAGGGAATTTTTTCAATTTCTCTTTTCCCTCCTCCGAAGCAGTTTTTCCCCAGGTTTTGGCCCCCCATGCTGAGAAATGTTTTAGGGAGCTCATCAAATGGTTTTGTTTTTTCATTGTCCCCCTCCACCAAAAATTTTTTTTTTTTTCCCCCCCCCCATCATCCCCCCTAAACCCCCCAACCCCCGGAATTTCCCAATTTTCCCCCAAATTTATTCCCCCAACTGCATAGGGTTCCCGGGTTGCCTCAAACCCTTCCAAAAACCCCTTTGGGGCTACACCTGGGCCCCAATTTTTTCCAAGCAGAGTTAAGGTCCTCTTTGTCACTCCCTCCCCAAACCTTACCCATAAAGGTTTTTCACAATTTAGGGTATTAAAGTGGAAACTCTCCAAAAGTCTCTTAGAGTCAGTTGAGGGTTTTTGAGGTCACTACAAAGCACCTTTCAAACAGAGGGTTTTTTGGGACGTTTTTGAAGTTTGCAATAAAACCCGCTGGTCCATTGGGGTCCCGGGAGGTGGGAAATTTGGAGGCAAAAAATTTACCTTAATGAAGCTCATTGGGCCCCAAAATTGCTCTGGGCCCAAATCTGTAAAGGCGGGCCCGGGGCATTGTCTAACAAACCCGGGGGCACTTAAATCTAATTTCTTTTCAGTTTTTGGAATTTTTTACATTGGGGGCAAAGGGATTGGGGTAAACCATCACGAAAAAGTTTCCCCAGTGACCCTGCCTTACTGTTTGCCCTCCAAAAGCCACACAAAAATTTGCCCTTTAGGATATTCTTTTCCCCGAACACTTGGGAGTTTCAAAAGTGATACACAAAAATTTCGTCAGATCCCTCATTCCAGCTGCTTTAAATCCCTTTCATGCTACGTAATGCCTCATTTACCTCTCCCACACTTACATTCTGCTCTTCTTCACTCCTAAAAGATGGTATACCTCCCTGACCAGTGCATGAAATATACCACCTCCCTTTCTTCCTCAACATTTAAAAGTTCCTCAAAATATTCTCGCCATCTACCTAATACCTCCCTCTCTCCCATCTACTAACTCCCCTACTCTATTTTTAACTGACAAATCCATACTTTCCCTAGGCTTTCTTAACTTGTTTAACTCCAAAATTTTTTCTTATTTTCATTAAAATTTCTTGACATGCCTCTCCCACTCTATCATCTTGCTCTCCTTTTGCACTCTCTCACCACTCTCTTCACCTTTCTTTACTGTCCATATACTCTGCTTTTCTTATAACACTTCTGCTTTGTAAAAAACCTCTCATAAGCTAACTTTTTCTCTTTTATCACACCCTTTACTTCATCATTCCACCAATCACTCCTCTTTCCACCTGTCCCCACCCTCCTATAACCACAAACTTCTGCCCCACATTCTAATACTGCATTTTTAAAACTATTCCAACCCTCTTCAACCCCCCCACTACTCATCTTTGCACTAGCCCACCTTTCTGCCAACAGTCGCTTATGTCTCCCCCGAACTTCCTCCTCCCTTAGTTTATACCCTTTCACCTTCCTCATACTTGTTGTTGCCACCTTCCTCTTTTCCCATCTACCTCTTACTCTAACTGTAGCTACAACTAAATAATGATCCGATATATCAGTTGCCCCTCTATAAACATGTACATCCTGGAGCCTACCCATCAACCTTTTATCCACCAATACATAATCTAACAAACTACTTTCATTACGTGCTACATCATACCTTGCATATTTATTTATCCTCTTTTTTATAAAATATGTATTACTTATTACCAAATCTCTTTCTACACATAGCTCAGTTAAAGGCTCCCCATTTACATTTACCCCTGGCACCCCAAATTTACCTACTACTCCCTCCATAACATTTTTACCCACTTTAGCATTGAAATCCCCAACCACCATCTCTTTCACTTGATTCAAAACTCCCCATACATTCACTCAACATTTCCCAAAATCTCTCTCTCTCTCCTCTACACTTCTTTCTTCTCCAGGTGCATACACGCTTACTATAACCCACTTTTCACATCCAATCTTTATTTTACTCCACATAATCCTTGAAATTAATACATTTATAGTCCCTCTTTTCCTGCCATAGCTTATCCTTCAACATTATTGCTACTCCTTCTTTAGCTCTAACTCTATTTGAAACCCCTGACCTAATTCCCATTTATTCCTCTCCATTGAAACCTCTCCCACCCTCTTCAGCTTCGTTTCACTTAAAACCAGGACATCCAGCTTCTTCCCATTCATAACATCCACAATCATCTCTTTCTTATCATTTGCACAACATCCATGCACATTCAGACTTCCCACTTTGACAATTTTCTTCTTATTCTTTTTAGTAATCTTTACAGGAAAAGGGGTTACTAGCCCATTGTTCCCGGCATTTTAGTTGACTTTTACAACACGCATGGCTTACGGAGGAAAGATTCTTATTCCACTTCCCCATGGATATAAAAGGAAAAGTAATAAGACCAAGAACTATTAAGATAAAATCAAAGAAAACTCAGATGAGTGTGTATAAATAAACGTGTACATGTATGTGTAGTGTGACCTACATACATACATACATACGTATGTCCGTACGTTTCTTTTTCTTCTTCAGGCGCGTACAAACGTACTATGACCTGCTTTTTGCATCCGACCCTTATTTTAATTCACATAATCCTTGAATTTATACAATTATAGTCCCTCTTCTCTTTCCATAACTGATCCTTCAACATTATTGCTACCCCTTCCTTAGCTCTAACTCTATCATATACTCCTGACTTGATCCCATTTATTTCTTCCTACTGAAGCTCGCCTACCTCCTCGAGCTTTTTTTTCGCTCACAGCTAGGACATCCAACTACTTTTCATTCGTAACATTAGCAATCATCTCTATTCGCACTACGTCCATGCACATCAAGCATCCCGGTTTTATAAAGTTTTTCTTCTCTCTTAGTATTTTCTACAGGAAAAAGGGTTACTAGCCCATTGCTTCTCCCATTTTAGTTGCTTCATATGACATGCATGGAGAATAGGTGTAATAGTGTTAAATTTATTATATGTTCTATATTCACAGCAAGCGCTAAGAGCAGAAGACTTGGAGAGAGAGCTGGCTCGTCAGTCAATCAGTAAGTGTCAACAGCAGCAACAACAAGGTTTAAGCAGTCTCCTGCAACAGAGTGCACCATACAACCTTCAAAGGCAGGGATCCTTCACTGGAGGAATGTCAAGCAGTCCTAGTCAGTTCAGTCGTCGCTTCCAGAGACCCTTCCCTAACCAAGGTGAAGTAAAAAAATTTTTGCATGGTGTTAGTTATTCGAAAGTACAGTGGAACCTCAACTTACAAGTTTAATCTGTTCCATGACCTTGCTCGCAACTGGATTTGCTCCCTTGTAGTCAATTTTCCTCATTTAAATTAATTGAAATGGAATTTATTCGTTCCAGTGGAATTCCAGGCACGAGGAAATACTTTAATAATTTCTCTAATATCAACTCTACAGCTTATTTATCTAACACAATTCATGTAATATGATATAATAAACAATATTAATAACATAGAAACATGATATTTACACTAGAATGAATAAAATACATGTCATTAGGTATGTGGCTAGTGGTGATGACAGCAGCCATTGTTGTTGGTGTTTATAGGGCCACCACAGCGGCCATTCCTGCTCCTAACTACATGTGTAGAGAACCTAGGATAACCCCAAAAAATTCAGACAGAGTGACTTACATGTGCTACACTCTTAATGCTTCACTTAATTGCTACACTCTTAATGCTACGCTTAATTGCTACACTCTTAATGCTACACTTTGCCACTGCTGCTTCATGTTGTCTGCCACTGCTACCTCATGATGTCTGCCACTGCTGCTTCATGTTGTCTGCCATTGCTACTTCATGATGTCTGCCACTGCTTCTTCATGTTGTCTGCCACTGCTGCTTCATGTTGTCTGCCACTGCTGCTTCATGTTGTCTGCCACTGCTGCTTCATGTTGTCTGCCACTGCTGCTTCATGTTGTCTGTCACTGCTGCTTCATGTCTGCCACTGCTACCTCATGATGTCTGCCACTGCTACCTCATGATGTCTGCCACTGTTGCTTCATGTTGTCTGGACTGCTGCTTCATGTTGTCTGCCACTGCTTCCTCATGATGTCTACCACTGATGTCGCCAAAGAATCGAACATTTCTGTTATTTTGAGCTCAATTTCAAGGTACTTTTCATCGTGAAACCAATTAAAATAATTTATTTTTGTAGTATATCTTCCATTCTATCACATAAGACCAAATAAAACGAGAATACAACCATAAGAACCATACAAAAGTGTTCTGCTAAGGGGAGGCTAATGGCTAAGACGTGAACTCCGTTATTTATGGTCCGATTTCTTTCATTTTTGGTATACGTTAAGAAGCATCTTTTAATCATACATTGCCCAAGTTTCAATAAGATAGTCCAACAAACAACCGAGATCCAGTTCCCTAGATCAACAGCAAGAGCCCCTTCACCAGTGTCAATTAACCTCCCTTGAGGCCTTCTCGCATCTGGAAATTTTGCTCGCGTCTGGAAGCAAAAATTCGACCGAGCATCTGCTTGTATCTGGAAAAACTCGCACGTGGATGCACTCGTAAGTAGAGGTTCCAATGTACTAATGAAGAGGAATTGAACAGCAGGATTGCTAGCTTTTTCTGTCTCATAAACATTAACCCTTTCAGGGTTTCGGCCGTACTAGTACGGCTTGCGCACCAGGGTTTTTGACGTACTGATAAGTTTTCCATCAGATTTCATACTTTTGGTGTCATTATGATCAGGAAAAGATTCTATCTTTTCATAAGAAAAAATAATTTTTTTTTTGAAATTTGGGTGACCCTGAGAACAAGTCTGGGAGAGGGCCTGTCGACCCTGAAAGGGTTAAATAATGTATTTTTGTTAATATAAGTCACTCTGACTTTTTGGGGTTATTCTAGATACCTTGCACACATGCTGCTATGTATGATAATCTATGTATGTAACTGTATTTGTGTATACCTGAATAAACTTACTTATTTATAAATTAAAATGTAAATATTTCTTATTTATAAATTACATACATTGTTTAAGTGTGAATAGTGTTGGTGGCTTCTGCTGCCACCTCCACCACCACCACCATGTACGGCTTCTCTCAGTGGCCCATATAAACCCAACACCACCACCACCACTTACTCCTCACATACATTGACATATTTTATTCGTTCTAGAGTATATATCATGTTTCTATCTTCTAAATTGTTTATTATGTCATTTTAGATAAATTTGTGATAGATAAATAAGCCGAAATGAATGCGTCATTTGAAGCAAAATAAATTTTGCCTTCCTCTCGCCTCCTCTTTTTTTCCAACACAAAAAGAGTCATTAAAGGAAGTGTGAGTTAAATGTTCATTTACCCTTTTAATTAGTGCTTTAATTTATTTGTCTTGTTTCTTTGATACTATTTTTTAATTTTAAAAAAAAATTTTTTTTTGTTAATCTTTTGGTGTCGAAACGATTAATTGGATTTCCATTACTATTTCTTGTGGGGAAATTTAATTCGGCAAAAACAAGCTCTCGGGAAAGGGATTAATTCGTTCCCCCCGGAGGGTCCCTAAATAAAAATATATATATTATATATATATATATATAATATATATATATATAAATTTATTTATATATATATAATATATAATATTTATATATTTAAAAATTATAAATAAATATAAAATATACACTTACACATATACCTAACACATAACCACACACCACACCACACACACACCACACACACACACACACACACACACCACACACACACACACACACACACACAGAGAGAAGGAGAGAGAGTCATGGACCCCGCATAGCGCTTTTTAAATCCGGTTCCTGAGAGCTTAATGTTATGAAAAATTATCGTTATGCGAATTAATTTTCCCCAAAGAAAAAAGGGGAAATCAAATTAATCTTTCCTGACCCCAAAAAATAGAAAAAAATTTTTTTTACCACATAAAATATTAATTTTAATACACCAAACTGAAGTAGACACAAGTTACATGACACTTACTTTATTGAAGATCTGGTGGGAAAAGTGGGTGGGGAGGGGGGACGGATGGTTTTTTGTGTTTTGAAGGGGGGTCCCCTTCCATTAAAGGTTGAGGTGGGAAGTCCCTTTTTTGGGGTTACTTCCCTTTTTCTTTTTTGCCACTAGGGCCGCTTCAGAGTCATGGACTTCTGTCGCACAACAATCTGTCCTAGAGGTCTGTACCTCTTGTTCCTTTTTGACTTTTTAAAAATGTTCACAACATTGTCAGTGTAATGTCACCACAGGATTGCAACAGCTGTCTGAGGTGATTTTCATCCAAAAGTTTTTTACTTAAGCCCCATTGCCAATTTTCCCTTTAAACTTTGAAGTAGGGAACTTCTTCAATTTTCTCTTTTTCCCCCCTCCGAAGCATTTTCCCCAGGTGTGGGTCACTGATGAAGATGATCTAGCACTCATCATGGGGTTTGTTTTTTCATTGTCCTCCCCACCATCTCCAACATCCCCCCTAACCCAAACCCCAAGGACTTTCCTTCCACAATTGATTCCTCAAATGGCAAGGGTTCCCCGGGGTTTGCCTCAAAAACCCTTTAAAATCCCTTTGGGCTACACATTTTGGCCCCGTTTCTTCCAAGCAAGTTCAAGGGCCTCTTGCACTCCCTCCCAAGCCTTACCTATAAGGTTTACACAATTGAGGATATTAAAGTGATCTCTCCAAAAGTCTCTTAGAGTCAGTTGAGTTTCTGAGGTCACTACAAAGCACCTTTCAAACAGAGCTTTTGTGTACAGTTTTTTGAAGTTTGCAATAACCTGCTGGTCCATGGGCTCCAGGAGAGGAGTGGTATTAGGAGGCAAAAACTTGACCTTAATGAAGCTCATGTCCCCACAAAGTTGCTCTGCCAAGTCTGTAGGACGACCAGGGGCATTGTCTAACACCAGGAGGCACTTAAGTCTAATTTCTTTTCAGTTAGGTAATTTTTTACATTGGGGGCAAATGCATGGTGTAACCAGTCACAGAAAAAGTCCCTAGTGACCCATGCCTTACTGTTTGCCCTCCACAGCACACACAAATTAGCCTTGAGGATATTCTTTTGCCTGAACACTCTGGGAGTTTCAGAGTGATACACTAATAAAGGCTTCACTTTGCAATCACCACTAGCATTGGCACACATGAGAAGAGTAAGCCTGTCTTTCATAGGCTTATGTCCTGGGAGTGCCTTTTCCTCCTCAGTAATGTAGGTCCTGCTTGGCATTTTCTTCCAAAACAGGCCTGTTTTGTCACAATTAAACACTTGTTCAGGTTTCAGTCCTTCACTGTCTATGTACTCCTTGAATTCCTGCACATATTTTTCAGCTGCTTTGTGTTCCGAACTGGCAGCCTCACCATGCCTTATCACACTATGTATGCCACTACACTTCTTAACCCTTTGACTGTTTACTCCGTATAAATACGTCTTACGCGCCACTGTTTTTGACGTATATATACTCAATTCTAGCTGCTTCAAATCAAGCGGGAGAAAGCTGGTAGGCCCACATGTGAGAGAATGGGTCTGTGTGGTCACTGTGCACCACATAAAAAAAAATCCTGCAGCACACAGTGCATAATGAGAAAAAAAAAACATAGTTTTTTTGGATTCAAGCGCCGACTTTGAGGTGTATTTTCGTATAGTATTTATTGTTGTACAGTGGACCCCCACATAACGATTACCTCCGAATGCGACCAATTATGTAAGTGTATTTATGTAAGTGCGTTTGTATGTGTATGTTTGGGGGTCTGAAATGGACTAATCTACTTCACAATACAGTGGACCCCCGCATACCGATTTTAATCCGTGGAAGAGGGCTCATTGGTATGCGAAATAATCGGTATGCGAATGAATTTTCCCCATAAGAAATAATGGAAATCAAATTAATCCGTGCAAGACACCCAAAAGTATGAAAAAAAAAATTTTTACCACATGAAATATACATTTTCCTACACACAAAGAGAAGGATACATGCACAATAGTAGAGTAGTACATGCACAGTATATATTGTGCATGTACTAGTCTACTAAATGAAGAATAAATGACACTTACCTTTATTGAAGATGCAGCAATGACTGATGAGACACTGTGTCCTGGGAGTGCCTTTTCCTCCTGAGTACTGTAGGTCCTGTTTGGCATTTTCTTCCAGAACAGGCCTTATCACACTGTGTATGTCACTACGATTCTTAAATCTCTCAAACCAACCTTTGCTGGCTTTAAATTCACCAATATGAGCACTAGTTCCAGGCATTTTTCCCTGTTCACCTGGGTGTTAGTCGACTGGTGTGGGTTGCATCCTGGGAGACAAGATTAAGGACCCCAATGGAAATAAGTTAGACAGTCTTCGATGACACTGACTTCTTTGGGTTATCCTGGGTGGAAAATCCTCTGGGGTTAATTGTTTCTTGGTATATTCTCAATAAGCCACACCAACAACAGTGCTACAGCAGCAGCAGACGATGCTACAGCAGCAGCAGACGATGCTACAGCAGCAGCAGCAGCTGACAGTGCTACAGCAGCAGCAGACAATGCTACAGCAGCAGCAGACGATGCTACAGCAGCAGCAGCAGCTGACAGTGCAGCAGCAGCAGCAGCTGTACCACCAATAGTAGCGATGGTTGATTGGGGTTTACTATACAACCTGGCCAGCTCGGAGACACGTACTCCACTTTCATACTTAGCAATGATCTCTTTCTTCATCTCTATAGTAATTCTCACCCTTATTCCTGTAGGGTTGGCACTAGAAGCTTTCTTGGGGCCCATGGTCACTTATTTTGCAGATGAAATAAAAAACGCTGTAATAATACGAAATGTTTCGATTGTCTGCTTGGATGTTACCGCGGAGGCTGGCTGGTAAACAATGCCACCGGCGGAACATGTGAGGCTGGCTCAGGCCGCACATTAGACGCGTCTCGGACGTATGCGAGGCAAAATTTTAGCGATAAAATGTATCGGTATGTGGATTTAACGTTATGTGATGCCAACGGTATGCGAGGGTCCACTGTATATACAGTGGATCCCTGACTTACGATATTAATTCGTTCCAGAAGTCTGTTCGGGTGCTGTTACCAAACAAATTTGCTCCCATAAAGAATATCGTAAATTAGTCTTGTTTCAGACCCCCAAAAATACACTGTCAGCAGCACTTATTACAAAAATACACTTACATAATTGTTCGAGTTGGGAGCTGATCGTAAGTCGGGGGTCCACTATATATGTACACCTACCATCCGACTTACGACTGAGTTCTGTTCCGAGAAACCAGTCGTAAGTCGAAATGGACGTAAGTCGAACTTTACTACTGAATATCAACATAACATTTTTGTAATGACTTTATTTTGTTTTATTTTGGTATTTCGTGTTTTACTTTACTTTTTATGCTGTTAGTACTGTATTTTATACTGTAAGGTTTAGGATAAACACTGTGTACAACACAAACACTTGTTTATTTCCCAGAAATTTGGCATAAAAAACACGGTCGTAAGTCGAGTCGTCATATGTTGAGCAGGTCGTAAATCGGATGGTAGGTGTGTGTGTGTATATATATACCGTCCTGCCAGGTGAGTGTAAAACAAAACGAAAGCCTGTAATTGTTTTACATGATGGTAGGATTGCTGGTGTCTTTTGTCTGTCTCATAAATATGCAAGATTACAGGTATGTCTTCCTACTTCTACTTACACTTAGGTCAAACCACACATACATGTACACATTTATTTATACACACTCATCTGAGTTTTCTTTGATTTTATCTTAATAGTTCTTGGTCTTATTACTTTTCCTTTTATATCCATGGGGAAGTGGAATAAGAATCTTTCCTCTGTAAGCCATGCATATTGTAAAAGTCAACTAAAATGCCGGGAACAATGGGCTAGTAACTCCTTTTCCTGTAAAGATTATAGTCGGACTTGAGTCCTGGAAATGGGAAGTACAATGCCTGCACTTTAAAGGAGGGGTTTGGGATATTGGCAGTTTGGAGGGATATGTTGTGTATCTTTATACATATATGCTTCTAAGCTGTTGTATTCTGAGCACCTCTGCAAAAGCAGTGATAATGTGTGAGTGTGGTGAAAGTGTTGAATGATGATGAAAGTATTTTCTTTTTGGGGATTTTCTTTCTTTTTTGGGTCACCCTGCCTCGGTGGGAGACGGCCGACTTGTTAAAAAAAAAAAAATTACTAAAAAGAATAAGAAGAAGAAAATTGTCGAAGTAGGAAGTCTGAATGTGCGTGGATGTTGTGCAAATCATAAGAAAGAGATGATTGTGGATGTTATGAATGAGAAGCTGGATGTCCTGGCTTTAAGTGAAACAAAGCTGAAGGGGGTGGGAGAGTTTCAATGGAGAGGAATAAATGGGATTAGGTCAGGGGTTTCAAATAGAGTTAGAGCTAAAGGAGGAGTAGCAATAATGTTGAAGGATAAGCTATGGCAGGAAAAGAGGGACTATAAATGTATTAATTCAAGGATTATGTGGAGTAAAATAAAGATTGGATGTGAAAAGTGGGCTATAGTAAGCGTGTATGCACCTGGAGAAGAGAGAAGTGTAGAGGAGAGAGAGAGAGATTTTGGGAAATGTTGAGTGAATGCTTGGGGAGTTTTGAATCAAGTGTGAGAGTAATGGTGGTTGGGGATTTCAATGCTAAAGTGGGTAAAAATGTTATGGAGGGAGTAGTAGGTAAATTTGGGGTGCCAGGGGTAAATGTAAATGGGGAGCCTTTAATTGAGCTATGTGTAGAAAGAGATTTGGTAATAAGTAATACATATTTTATGAAAAAGAGGATAAATAAATATACAAGGTATGATGTAACACGTAATGAAAGTAGTTTGTTAGATTATGTATTACCGGATAAAAGGTTGATGGGTAGGCTCCAGGATGTACATATTTATAGAGGGGCAACTGATATATCAGATCATTATTTAGTTGTAGCTACAGTTAGAGTAAGAGGTAGATGGGAAAAGAGGAAGGTGGCAACAAGTAAGAGGGAGGTGAAAGTGTATAAACTAAGGGAGGAGGAAGTTCGGGTGAGATATAAGCGACTACGTATTGGCAGAAAGGTGGGCTAGTGCAAAGATGAGTAGTGGGGGGGTTGAAGAGGGTTGGAATAGTTTTAAAAATGCAGTATTAGAATGTGGGGCAGAAGTTTGTGGTTATAGGAGGGTGGGGGCAGGAGGAAAGAGGAGTGATTGGTGGAATGATGAAGTAAAGGGTGTGATAAAAGAGAAAAAGGTAGCTTATGAGAGGTTTTTACAAAGCAGAAGTGTTATAAGAAGAGCAGAGTATATGGAAAGTAAAAGAAAGGTGAAGAGAGTGGTGAGAGAGTGCAAAAGGAGAGCAGATGATAGAGTAGGAGAGGCACTGTCAAGAAATTTTAATGAAAATAAGAAAAATTTTTTCGAGTGAGTTAACCCTTAAACGGTCCAAAGAGATCGACGTTCAGATTCATAGTGCTACAAAAGTAGATCTACTTTTTTTTACATATTTTCAAATATAACAAAAAAAAAAGTAGATAAAAGTTTTTTTTACATGATTTCAAATGTAAAACAAAAAAGATGATCTACATTTTGTTACATACTTTCAGATGTTGAAAAAACGTATATGTACGTTTGGACCATTTAAGGGTTAAACAAGTTAAGAAAGCCTAGGGAAAGTATGGATTTGTCAGTTAAAAACAGAGTAGGGGAGTTAGTAGATGGGGAGAGGGAGGTATTAGGTAGATGCCGAGAAAATTTTGAGGAACTTTTAAATGTTGAGGAAGAAACTGAGGCGGTAATTTCATGCACTGGCCAGGGAGGTATACCATCTTTTAGGAGTGAAGAAGAGCAGAATGAAGGTATGTGAGGCATTACGTAGAATGAAAGGGGATAAAGCAGCTGGAATTGATGGGATCATGACAGAAATGTTAAAAGCAGGGGGGGATATAGTGTTGGAGTGGTTGGTACTTTTGTTTAACAAATGTATGAAAGAGGGGAAGGTACCTAGGGATTGGCAGAGAGCATGTATAGTCCCTTTATTTAAAGGGAAAGGGGACAAAAGAGATTGTAAAAATTATAGAGGAATAAGTTTACTGAGTATACCAGGAAAAGTGTACGGTTGGGTTATAATTGAAAGAATTAGAGGTAAGACAGAATGTAGGATTGCAGATGAGCAAGGAGGTTTCAGAGTGGGTAGGGGATGTGTAGATCAAGTGTTTACATTGAAGCATATATGTGAACAGTATTTAGATAAAGGTAGGGAAGTTTTTATTGCATTTATGGATTTAGAAAAGGCATATGATAGAGTGGATAGAGGAGCAATGTGGCAGATGTTGCAAGTATATGGAATAGGTGGTAAGTTATTAAATGCTGTAAAGAGTTTTTATGAGGATAGTGAGGCTCAGGTTAGGGTGTGTAGAAGAGTGGGAGACTACTTCTCTGTAAAAGTAGGTCTTAGACAGGGATGTGTAATGTCACCATGGTTGTTTAATATATTTATAGATGGGGTTGTAAAAGAAGTAAATGCTAGGGTGTTCCGGAGAGGGGTGGGATTAAATTATGGGGAATCAAATTCAAAATGGGAATTGACACAGTTACTTTTTGCTGATGATACTGTGCTTATGGGAGATTCTAAAGAAAAATTGCAAAGGTTAGTGGATGAGTTTGGGAATGTGTGTAAAGGTAGAAAGTTGAAAGTGAACATAGAAAAGAGTAAAGTGATGAGGGTATCAAATGATTTAGATAAAGAAAAATTGGATATCAATTTGGGGAGGAGGAGTATGGAAGAAGTGAATGTTTTCAGATACTTGGGAGTTGACGTGTCGGCGGATGGATTTATGAAGGATGAGGTTAATCATAGAATTGATGAGGGAAAAAAGGTGAGTGGTGCGTTGAGGTATATGTGGAGTCCAGAAACGTTATCTATGGAGGCAAAGAAGGGAATGTATAAAAGTATAGTAGTACCAACACTCTTATATGGATGTGAAGCTTGGGTGGTAAATGCAGCAGCGAGGAGACGATTGGAGGCAGTGGATATGTCATGTCTAAGGTGTGAAGGTTTACTCAGCCCTTTAACAACTTCAGTCAGTATTACTAAGGCTGGCTCCTCCTCAGGAAAATTAATGTATAGAAAAAGAACAAAAACTGACAAACATAAACACTTTATTATTCAGAAAATATAAAATATAAAACACTTAAATATGAAGTATTAATCCTACATTAAAGAAAATGAAAAATGAAAAATATAAATGATAACTGAATTCAACGCTAATAAAATGCATATAAAACGTGGG
>NC_069415.1:31469054-31474054 GCF_026875155.1 Cherax quadricarinatus
ATGGTCGTGGTGGTGGGGGTGATGGGATGGGGATGGTGGTGATGGTGGGGGTGGGGGTGGTGAAGGTGGTGCTGGTGGAGATGGTGGTGATGGTTGTGATGGAGGTGGTGATGGTTGTGATGGTGGTGGTAGTGGTTGTGATGGTGGTGGTGGTGGATTGGTGTGGTGATGGTGGTGAAGGTGGCGGTGGTGGTGATGGCGGTGGTGATGACGGTGGTGGTGGTGTGATGGTCGTGGTGGTGATGATGGGGTGGTGGTGATGGTGATAGTGGTTGTGGTGGCTCTGATGGTGGTGGATGGTGGAGATGGTGGTGATGGCGGGGATGGTGATGGTGGTTGTGGTGATGGCGGTGGTGGTGGTGGTGATGGTGGTGGTGGTGGTGGTGGTGGTGTATGGTGAAGGTGGTGATGGTGAAGATGATGCTGATGGTGCTGTTGCTGAAGGTGATGGTGATGGTGGTGGTGATGGTGATGGTGATGGTGGTGGTGATGGTGGTAGTGATGGTGATGGTCGTGGAGGTGGAGGTGATGGTGATGGTGATGGTGGTGATGGTGGTGGTGGTGGTGGTGGTGATGGTGGAGATGGTGATGGAGGTGGTGATGGTGATGGTGGTGGTGATGGTTGTGATGGAGGTGGTGATGATTGTGATGGTGGTGGTGGTGGTGGTGGTGGTGGTGGTGGTGGTGGTGATGGTGGTGGTGGTGGTGATGATAGTGATGGAGATGATGGTGGTGGTGGTGAGGATGGTGAGGGTGGTGGTGGTGGTGATGGTGTTTGTGATGGAGGTGGTTGAGATGGTGGTGGTTGTGATGGTGGTGGTGGTGGTGATGGTGGTTGTTGTGATGGTGGTTGTGATGGTGGGTGGTGGGGATGGTGGTGGTGGTGGTGATGGTGGTGGTGGGATGGTGGTGGTGGTGATGGTGGTGGTGGGGATGGTGGTGGTGTGTGATGGTGGTGGTGGTGTTGGTGGTGGTGGTGGTGGTGGTGTGGTGTGATGGTGGTGATGGTGGAGGTGGCAATGGTTGTGGTGGTGATGGTGGTGGTGGTTGTGGTGGTTGTGGTGGAGGTGGTGATGGTGATGGTAGTGGTAGTGGTGATGGAGATGGTGGTGGTAGTGATAGTGGTGATGGTGGTGGTGGTGGTGGTGATGGTGGTGATAGTGGTGATGGTGATGGTGGTGGTGGTTGTGGTGATGGCGATGGTGGTGATGGTGGTGGTGGTGATAGTGGGTGCTGGTTGTGAAGGTGATGGTGGAGATGGTGGTGGTGGTGATGGTGGTCATGATGTGGTGCTTGTAGTGATGATGGTGGGTGGCGATGGATGTGATGGTGGTGATGGTTGTGATGGTGGTGGTGATGGTTGTGGATGGTGGTCGTGGTGGTTGTGATGGTGATGGTGGTGGTGATGGTGATGGTGATGGTGGTGGTGGTGGTTGTGGTGATGGTGGTGGTGGTGGTGGTGGTGGTGGTGGTGGTGGTGATGGTGGTGTTGGTAGTGGTGATGGTGGTGGTGATGGTGGTGGTGGCGATGGTGGTCATGATGGTGGTGCTGGTGGTGATGATGGTGGTGGCGATGGATGTGATGGTGGTGATGGTTGTGATGGTGGTGATGATGGTTGTGATGGTCGTGGTGGTTGTGATGGTGATGGTGGTGATGGTGATGGTGATGGTGGTGGTGGTGACGGTGGTGGTGGTGGTGGTGATGGTGATGATAGTGGTGATGGTGGTGGTGATGGTGGTGGTGGTGATAGTGATGGTTGTGGTAGTGGTGATGGTGATAGTGGTGGTAGAGACGGTGGTGATAGTTGTTGTTGTTTGTGGTGGTGGTGGTGGTGGTGATGGTGATGGTGGTGATGGTGATGGTGGTAGTGGTGATGGTGATGGTGGTGGTAGTGCTCATGGTACTGGTGATGGTGGTGGTGGTAGTAATGGTGGTGGTGATGTGGTGTGGTGTAATGGTTGAGGTGATGGTGGTGTTGGAGGTGGTGATGATGGGATGTTGATGATGGTGGGGGTGTGATATTTTGGTTTTGGCCCTGTCTCCAGACTTCTCCAAACCTTTTTCATTACAAGGTGATGCTTGTTAGTCTGCGATGGGGCGGTACTATTACAAATCGGGAACCAAGGACTGCAGCCAATCGCAAACTTTTCAGCTAAGTTCCAGCTCATCAGAGAACTTACTCTACCATAGAAAAAGAAGCCTCGCGCTGGTAAGGCTTTGGAGCATCGATGTTTATGTGGCCAGACATCGCAGGTGGTCCACCAGTCACAGTGGAACACAACCCCCGTTAGTCATCTCCACGCCCATGAAAATCACAACACAAGGCTTATGCGTATGGACCACATGCTGCAGCCCTACAACCTAAAAATAAATTAAATTGCCGGCAAAGAAAATGTGATGGCAGACTCTTTTGTCAAGAGTCTAGTTTTTAATATTTTAATTAGGTTATGATGTAATTGTGGTAACTCCCCCTTTCAACCTCTTTTTTTATCCACCTGGTGTGTGGTTTTTTTTTTAGTGAGGGGATACGGGCTACCGTCCGCTTGTAACTTGGACCTATGTTGGCCTATCTGACTGCTGTCTCACTCAGAGTTTAGGGTTTGGCTTTTGGTCACTAGAAAGCGAGCTCATCTAAGAGTTTTTGGATGGTGAGAGGATAGGCGGTCCCATTATTTTGTGCCATGCGGCACGGTTACACGTGGGAGGTGCAGCCTAATCCTGAGCCTTCTCGGGGTGGGGGTGTGGGCAATCAAAGAGTACGTAACCTTTATTCGGCGCATGGACAACCCCTCGCATTTACAGGTTATCTCCTCCCCCAAACCAAGCGAACCAGTTGCTAAGAGTGTGATGATGGGGCCCCATCTTCAACTAGTGACCAGGTTCTAGCCAATAAAAGGTGGATTGGCAATCGCAGAGGTTATTTGGATACCGCTCTCCTTTCTGCCCTTGTCAATTCCTTCTAGAGCAGTCTGAAGCACTGTCCTGCTATCTTTGTGGCTTTCTAATTACTGCCTTGCTTACCGTGGAGTGCACTATATTTATCACTGTACAATAGTGACATAGTGCTGTTCTAAATTGGTGAAGGATAAAATAAGTCTAAACTTTTTCTTCTGTGTTTATTTGCTCCCATTACACCTGGGATAACAGCCTTTGAAAATCCTAGGTTTAATAACCACCACCCCACAACCACTACCAAACCACCACCAACACCACCACCACCCACCACCAACTACCACCCACCACCACCACCACCACCCACACCACGACACCACTGAAAGAACCACCACCACCAACCACCAACACCACTCTACCACCACCACCACCAACAACCACCACCACCACCACCAACCACCACCACCACACTACCACGACCACCACCACCACCACCACCACAAACCAAACCAACCGACCACCACCACCACTACCACACCACCCACCACCACCACCACCACCACCACCACCACTACCAGCCACCACCACCAACACCACCACCACTGACCACCAGCTACCCACCACACACCACCACAACCACCACCACTACCACCACGCACCACAACCACCACCACCAACACTCCACCACACCACCACACCACCACTACCACCACCCGCACACCACCCACCAACACTACCAATCACCACCACCAACCACCACCACAACCCACCACCACCATTACCAACACCACTAAAAGCAACCACTCACCACCACGCACTACCACCACCACCAACACCGCCAACCAACCACCAACACCACCACGCACCACTACCACCACCACCACCACCACCTGACCACCACCACACTACCCACCAACACCACAAACCACCACCACCATCACTACCCACCACCACCAACCACCACCACTACCACCACGCGCCACCACCACCATCACTACCATCACCACCACCACCACCACCACCACCACCAACACCACCACTCACCGACACCAACACTCACCACCATCCCACTACCACCACCACCACCACCACTCATCCACAACCACCACCACCACCAACACCACACCACCACCACCACCAACCACCACCACTACTACCAAGACCACCCACCACCACCCCCACCACTACCACACCACCTACCACCACTCACTACCACACCACCAACACCACCACCACACCACCACCACTACCACCACCACCACCACCACCACGCACCACTACCACCACTACCACCTCCACCACCACCACCACTACCACCACCACCACACCACCACCACCAACACTACCACCACCACCACCACCACCACACCACCACCACCACCACCACATCACTACCATCACCACCACCACCACCACCACAACCACCGACGCGGACCATTACCAACACCACTACAGCACCACCACCACCACCACTACCACCCACCACCACCACCGCCACCCGACCACCACCACCACCACCACCACACTACCACCGACCACCACCACCACCCACCACCACCACCACTACACACCAACACTCACAACCACCACCACCAACACTACCACCACCACCACCACCACCACTACCAACCACCCGAGCCACAACCACCATCACTCACTACCATCACCACCCCCTAACACCACCACACCACCACCACCATTACCACACCACTTACCAGCAACCACCACCACCGACCACACCACCCCACCACCACCACCACCACCACCACCACCACCAACACCATCCACCAACACCACACCACCACCACCACTACCACCTACAACTACTACCACCACCAACCACAAGCAACCAGCACCACCACCACTACCACAGCCACCACCACCCACCGACCACCACCACCATCACCACCACCCACCTACCACTAACCACCCACCACCACCACCACCACTACCACCACCACTAACCACACCACCACCAACACTACCACCACCATGCACCACCACCACAACCACCACCCCGCCACCACCACCATCACGATACCATAACCAACCACCACCACTGACACCACCACCATAACCAACACCACTACCACCCCACCACCACCAC
>NC_069415.1:31479054-31486664 GCF_026875155.1 Cherax quadricarinatus
GGGGGGGGGTGGGGGGGGGGGGGGGGGGGGGGGGGGGGGATGAGTTAATACATTAAAACTTCAGACGTGTTGGCAAGTAGCCAATTATCTCGGTGTGACTATATAACAGGAATACACCGCAAAACTGTCAGAGCTTTAATAAAGATATATTGTTTTCCTGCTCATACAGAGATGTCTGATTATGATTCAGATTCATAAAGCCTAGTGTCTCAATTCGGAAGTATGACCTACTATGAAGTTGATGAAAGAGCAACTAGAGCAGAAGTGAGCCTCGTGTCTGAGCCCTAGTGTACTCAGTTCTCGCTCACGAAATCCTTTTCCCCGCCGTCACTGACACTAATACAGAGTTAGCTGTAGTATGACACAGCCTAATACTAGTAAAGTGTATAACTAAACCTGTATTTACTTATCCTAACCATACTAGACTCTCTAAGACGGCTGGACAAGTGACCGACTCTAAGGACCAGTCCCCCCAGACCATGTTAATTCCCTCAATCCTCCATTACCCACTGTCCTTCTCTCCAGGAACATTTTGAGAGTTGGAAACGCCTCATTAATGTTGCAGACATGCACAAATTGAGGCAGCAGAGGAATTGAACGAAGAACATTTCCAAATAGAAACCTATTTTATTTCTCTCATCGCAATTACTAAGCTAATGTCCAAAGATCTAACAAACATCCTTGTCTCCTTTGAGTTAGTGGATGACCAATGATTGGGTAGAATATGTGATTTACTGATGCACTTGCGCCCAGGGGTCATTAACACTGACTCCCCGCCGGTCATCAACCTAGTCAGGACGACAACTGACGTATAAAATTCTAACTCATGATGATATCATCAAGGATCAGTTTTTTGATGCAGTCACTGGAAAGACTGAGAGCTATATCATTTACTGAGAGTGAACAAAGGATCTCCGATAATTGTTACTATTATAGTAAGGTGTACTGATGGAGAAAAACAAAGTAAGTTGACATCTGATAGAGTTTCTACCACAGTCAAAGAATACGTAGTTTGTGGTTAAACAGTTACAATTTTCGTGAACAAGCCATTGATTTGGGAGCTAAATAGTCCCAAGGAGGACATTTGGTTGTTCAAGAATAACACTCGGTAAACTGGTCAAACATTTTACTTGGATCCAAAGATGAAGGAAACAGTAGCTGACATGTGACACGACTTGCCATGCAGTCAAGTGACAGCAAGACAGCGCACACACTCACACCTCCACCTGCGCCTCTCCTTTTCCTATCACCGTGCATGGTGAACATTCTCATCGTCTAATTAAAGATTGTGTTGGTCCTTTGCCTAGAACCAAACTAGAAACAATCTTATTTTACTATTATGGAAGCGCTGCAACACGCTATCCCGAATCTATTCCTATGAGAAAAATTAATGCTCGTGCTATTGGAGAGCGTTGAATGAAATTTTTCTTCCCAGGTTGGATTGCCACAGAATCTCATTCAGATCAGGGATCTAACTTCACTTCTAAGATCTTCGAGAAGCATTATCCCACCTAGGAATAAAGTCTGTACTTTCAACCAGTTTTATCATCCAACGAGTCACAAGGTGCTCTAAGAGAGATGTTCATCACACACTGAAGTCCATGATGAAGCTTATTGCGTATACATTTTTTCTAGAGACTGGTATGAGGGTATACCTTTTCTCTGTTTGCTAATGAGAAGAAAGTGACAAGAAAGTCTCGATTTAGTCCGTTTGAATTAATATTCGGACAACCAAGTGCGTGGGGGTCCGTCTTGCATTGTTGCAACGAGACGTGTGTACAGGAAAATCCAATCCATCAAATATTAAATTCAACCTTCATTAATGCAGCACATTTGACAGCCGCTAGAGAGCTAGCTTCGAAAAACCTAGTATATTCAAGCCCAAGCTAGAATGAAGCAACATTAATGAACAAGCGGCTGTCTCTCGATCTTTTAAAGCAGGAGATAAGTGATGGCTCGGAATTAGTACCAGGTCTATGCTCTACAAGCCCAGTATGATGGTCCCCAGGAAGTAGTGAAAAAGATTAGCGACGTAAATTATTTGGTACTAAGCCTGGGAAAAAAAGAAATATAATCATGTGTACCATTTAACCAGCTTAAGGCATACTAACGCTAGTCCTCAAACCTACTACAACTATTCCCTCCTAGGACAAGGAAGAAATACGTCAGTCTACTGACATCTCTAGAGGTATAGAGGTGCTTTTAGAAAAATTCAGTGACTCTACATCACTAGACGATTTTCTTAGTAATCTTGGAATTGAATAAAGCAGGTGATATTAAAAACATGATTTTGCATTTTCCCTGAATTGTTCGGTGATGTCCTAAACGTGAACTCTGGTTGTACATTACGTTGATGTACAGGGGAGCTCACCATTAAGCAATCACCATATCGGATGAGGCCAACAAAGCATAAAAGCATTGAGAGAAGAGGTTGATTTCTGTTATCTTCACGACTAATTGAAATGGCAGTAAAAGTCCATGGGCATCTCCCAGAATTTTAGTGCCTAAAACAACCTGACGGTATTTTCAGATGGTGCACTGGATTACAGGAAAGTGAACACTGTCACCTGCCTTATGTAATCCTCTACACTCGCATTGACACCTTAGACCGTGTGTCAGGAGCCCATTTGTCAGCCGTTTAGATCTCTTACGAGGCTATTATCAATCCCGCTTACTGAACGTGCTCAAGAAATATCTGCTATTTATTTACTGTTCAATATGGGATTGTTTTAACTACCTCCCGACACACCCCTCGGCCAATGTAACGCGGCATCTTCATTCTCCAGCGTATAATAATGAGTTGACCCACAACTTATGAAAGAGTAGAAGCCTAACCTTGACGACTTAAGTGGGTGTACAGTGACGAGTGGGACAGCACATGACGCGTCACAGAGCATGTTTGAGAGACTGGCGCACTACAACTTCACTGTTAACTGTAGGCTAAATGTAGTTTTGGTCAAGCCCAAGATTACGTATCTAGGCTTTTGTATCGGCCAAGGTGATTTCTCCTATTGAGGCTAAGGTTCGTGGCAATTATCCTTCTGAGAATTTCCATGCCACAGGATAGAATGAGTACAGAGATTCCTGGTATGCGAGGATATTAATCGCAGGTTCTGTCAAACTTTTCTTCTCAGATTGTGCAGCTCCTCTTACAGAGCTTACCTAGTAAGCAAAGTTCATTCACCATGGACCTAGAGATTGTTCATACTCGTTCCAAAAAGGTTGAAGTGCTTGCTATCCTCTGCACCTGTGTTGAAGAGTCCTAATTTCTATCTTCCCTCTTTATTACATATAAGATGCGAGTGGCTATGCAAGGTGCCTGTGGTGCTCCAACAGTCCAACATCCACGTGAGAATTTTCCCTCCTATATGTTACTATTCATCTAAGCTAAACGACACCAGAAAAATTATGCCACTATTGAGAAAAGGCCTCTAGCTCATGTGGAGTCATTGGAACATTTTGACGTGTATTTGGGCACTTGCCCCATTAAAATAACGTTTTTTCAGACCCCAATCCACTCACCTACATAAACACTATGAAGAGTAAAAAAAGCTAGGATCATTAAGGTGGGCTCTCAGAATCCAACCTTATTCTATTAGTATAAAACACATAAGTGGTCATTGTAATGTAATTGCCGAAGGGCCGCTCTGTCTCGTCCTTAATAATTATCAGTTACATTAAACTAACGTTAATTTTTCTGCCCAAATACCTTTTGTTAACCTTGCTATGTCAAATTCAGTAAAGTAAACTTAATCCCTCCAAGCCCCATATAAACTATTTATACTCAATGTCATTTCAAATTTATTAAATTTATATATTCACAGTAATGATGTGTGAGGAGAAACAACTGAGTGTTGAGTGATTATGGTTGTTGCGGGTGATGTACTGCGTGACGCAACACTGTCCCTGTCGACCGACCCCCCCCTCACTACCACCTTAAGGCTTGTTTCATCCTCCAGATGTTCATACTGCTAGCATTCCACAACCACACTTAAAGAGGAATGCAGTCTCCTCTACTATTAATCGAGCCCTCAACGTGCCCTCCCTTGTCAGCTCTACCAAGTCCTCTACAAGGATGAACATAACCACGAGTATGAAGAGATACGATACTGTGTACTGCCTAGTACCTAGGGGCATATCCTAGTGACGGACGCTGTGAAATTGTAAGAGGTGCATGGCAAAGAAGACTCTGAATTAATATTTTTATGATATTGAGTAAACCAGAAATAATGTAATAGACCCATTCAAGCAACTCCTATCGACCCTCTGTCGTGTTGGGGGGGGTGTTGTCAACCCCTGAATGGGTTACAATATTATTATGTAATATGTAATGTATATTATCTTATTCATAGAATTTTATATTCTTATATTTGCGATAATAGCTAAATCGTCAATGTATGACTTATATTATTATTTGACTGTTATATTGTATTTAGCTCATGTTGTTAGGAATGTATAATAAAATGTGCTCAGTTTAGGCTTGATTGTCAAACTAATTAATTTATCACTTGTCGCTCATTATACTGCCTGGCTCTGAAGCTGCAGTTTGTCCACGTAGCTATCACTGATCAGGAGGGGGGTGTCCTCACCTCGTGTGAAAATGTCAGTCTGCTGAGACTCGCTTGCTGGAAGGACAGCTTGTCTGTCTGACATCTGCTGGAGACTCCTTGCTGGTTGGACAGATTGGTCTTTCTCATTATTACTTGTTAGTTCTGTAGAACTCTGTTCTCAGACCATTGTAAAGACTTTGTGATTTTTCCGACGTTGTACTGAGGTTGGTGTCACATAGACACTCTGAACATCGCTCAGGTCCTTAGACTATAGCTTTCTGACCTAATTTTGTAATGTTTCCTGTGATTGTCACAGTCACAGTTTTCCAATGCTGAACGTATGATTTCAGTAATATAAGGGAGGTTTTGTAACTATCCGTGGAGGATCTGCAGAAGGTCCCTACTTAGTGTCGTTATAAATATTTATCTCCTTGATCCTGATTCTGTTGTCGCGTCGCTTGATATATGCATATGCTATTGGGCTTTAGAGCATTTCTTTTGTTGTTCAAGCAACTGTCGAGTTGCCAGTCGGTCAAGAATTAGTTTATTTGAAAGGAACAACAAATTTTGTCAGTCACTAGTTTAGTCTTATTCGAGTCCTTGAAACATAGCTAACTACTTAAGAAGCACTTACACGCATACACTTACTTGTACATAAATTTTTTTTTTGTTTTTTTGTAATATCTTATTAAATGTAATGTACCTGATGGTATTAAGAAATTATAAATGTGATATGTGCTTTCAGCACAATAATATTGAACTCGAGAGATTGATTTTTTTTGATTGCTTGTAATTATTTAATTTGTTAATATATCCTCTAGACAACTTCTACTTAATAAATTTATTAAATTTTAATTTCTCTAGTAGTAGCCTACCAAGTTTTGTAATCCTAAGCACTAATGAACCATACGTGAATTTTTAATGGATAAATGGACAAGGATAAAGACTACTTGTTTACGAAACCCAGAAACAGTGCTGGATGCTAGAAGGGCAGTCCTTTCTATTATTCACGTAGATCTCTAAGCTTTTTAGAATACGTTTTTTGCAACCAAATGGGGGCCTGTCCGAGGCTCTTTGAGCCAAGGTGTTGGAGAAATCTGTCCGGGAGCCCTCTTGATCCAAGGTGTTGGAGAAATTGTCCATTTTGCATACTAGTAAATCTATGAATCAACACTATTGAGTACTTTCCTAATCTGAAGACTTTGAGTTTAGTCTTGTACAACATACCAGTGGATGTATGTACCTGACTGAGGTCATCTTGATCAAGGAGATGGAAATAAATGTTGTTTTTTTCATGATTCTAGCTCTAGACAACCAACACAAAATTTCTACAGATTAAGTTTCCCATAACACACCTCTCGTAGTGCAATTATTTTCGTGATTGTAAGCCAAAGTGAAACAGTTAAATGATACTCTACTTGTCTGAGTTAAGTACATTTAAACTCAGACGTTGTTTGGCAGTAGCCAAGTATCTCGGTGTGACGTATAAAACAGTAATTACACCGAGAAACTGTCAAGAGTTCTTTAATTAAAGATATATTGTTTTTCCCTAGGCTCATACAGAGATTCTGAATTATGATTCAGATTTCAGAAAGCCTAGGTCAACAATATCGGAAGTATGACGCTATTTTAATTGATGAAAGAGCAACAAGAGCAGAAGTGAGCCTCGTGTCTGAGCCTAGATGTACTCAGTTCTCGTCTCACGACCATCCACGCCTCACTGACACTATAGTACAAGAGGTGTAGCTGTAGTTATGACACAGCCCTAAAACTAGTACAGTGTATACTAAACCTGTATTTACTTATCCTAGACCAGATCTAGACTCTCTAGAGACGGCTGGACTAAGTGTCCGACCTAAGGACCGTCCAGACCATGTTAATTTCCCTACTCCTCCATTACCCACTGGTCCTATCTCTCAGGAACAGTTTGAGAGGTTGGAACGCCTCATTATGTTGCAGACTGCACAAATTGAGGCACAGAGGAGATTGAACGAAGAACATTTCCAAAGAGAAACCTATTTTATTTCCTCTCAGCGCAATTACTAGAGCTATGTCAAAGATGCAACAACCATCCTTGTCTCCTGTTGAGTTAGTGGATGACAATGATTTGGGGTTGAATATGTTGTTTAGTGATGCTCTGCGCCCAGGGTCATTAACACTGACTCCCCCCGGTCATCAACCTAGTCAGGACACAACTGACGTTAAATTTCTAACTCATGATGATTTAATCAAGGATCAGTTTGTTGATCAGTCACTGGAAAGACTGAGAGATATAGCAGTTACTGAGAGTGAAGCAAAGGATCTCGATAATTGTTACTATTATAGTAACGGTGTACTGATGGAGAAAAACACATGTAAGTTGTCAGCTGATAGTGTTTCTACCACAGTCAAGAATCTAGTTGTGTTACCAGTTACATTTCGTGAACAAGCCATTGATTTTGCTCACAATAGTCCCATAGGAGGACATTTGGGTGTCAAGAAGACACTCGGTAAACTGGCAAAACATTTTACTTGGCCAAAGATGAAGGAAACAGTAGCTGATCATGTGCGACGTTGCCATGTGTGTCAAGTGACAGGCAAGACAGCGCACACACCTCCACCTGCGCCTCTCATTCCTATCACCGTGCATGGTGAACCATTCTCACGTCTTATTATTGATTGTGTTGGTCCTTTGCCTAGAACCAAACTAGGAAACCAATACTTATTTACTATTATGGACGCTGCAACACGCTATCCCGAAGCTATTCCTATGAGAAAAATTAATGCTCGTGCTATTGTGAGAGCGTTGATGAAATTTTTCTCCCAGGTTGGATTGCCACGAGAGATACAATCAGATCAGGGATCTAACTTCACTTCTAAGATCTTTCGAGAAGCATTATCCCACCTAGAAATAAAGTCTGTACTTTCAACCAGTTATCATCCACAGTCACAAGGTGCTCTAGAGAGATTTCATCAGACACTGAAGTCCATGATGAGAGCTTATTGCGAACATTTTTCTAGAGACTGGGATGAGGGTATACCTTTTCTTCTGTTTTTTATGGGGAGAAAGTGAGCAAGAAA
>NC_069415.1:31487164-31504664 GCF_026875155.1 Cherax quadricarinatus
CTATGTATGGTTTCTGCCTCCACTACATCACTTGCCAAATTATTCCACTTCCTGACAACTCTATGACTAAAGAAATACTTACTAACATTTTTTTGACTCATCTGAGTCTTCAGCTTCCAATTGTGACCCCTTGTTTCTGTGTCCTCTCTCTGTCCACTTTATCTATTCCTCTCGGTATTTTGTATGTCGTTATCATGTCTCCCCTGATCCTCCTGTCCTCCAGTGTCGTCAGGCCGATTTCCCTTAACCTTTCTTCGTATGACATTTCCTTTAACTCTGGAACTAGCCTTTTTGCAAACCTTTGCACTTTCTCTAATTTCTTGACGTGCTTAACCAGGAGTGGGTTCCAAAGTGGTGCTGCGTACTCCAGTATGGGCCTGACGTACACGGTGTACAGAGTCTTAAACAATTCCTTACTGAGATATCGGAATGCTATTCTCAGGTTTGTCCGGCGCCCACATGCTGCAGCAGCTATCTGGTTGATGTGCGTTTCAGATGTGCTCGGTATTATACTCACTCCAAGATCCTTTTCCTTGAGAGAGGCTTGCAGTCTTTGGCCACCTAGCCTGTACTCTGCGGTCTTCTTTGCCCTTCCCCGATCTTCATGACTTTGCATTTTTCGGGGCTAAATTCGAGGAGCCAGTTGCTAGACCACGCGTCCAGCCTGTCCAGGTCTCTTTGTATCCGGCCTGATCCTCATCTGATTTAATTCTCCTCATTAACTTCACATCATCTGCGAACAGGGACGCTTCTGAGCCTAACCCTTCCATCACATCATTCACATACACCAAAAATAGCACTGGTCCTAGGACTGACCTCTGTGGAACCCCGCTCGTCACAGGCGCTCACTGTGATACCTCATCACTTACCATGACTCGTTGTTGCCTCCCTGTCAAGTATTCTCTGTTCCATTGCAGTGCCCTTCCTGTTATACTTGCCTTATCCTCTAGCTTTTGCACGAATCTATTGTGAGGAACTGTGTCAAAGGCCTTTTTGCAATCCAAGAAAATGTAATCTACCCACCCCTCTCTCTCGTGTCTTACTTTCGTTACCGTGTCATAAAACTCCAGTAGGTTTGTGACACAGGATTTGCCTTCCATGAATCCGTGCTGGTTGTCGTTTATAAGCTAGTTCCGTTCTAGGTGCTCCACCACTCTCCTCCTGATCATCTTCTTCATGACTTTGCATACTATACATGTCAGTGACACTGGTCTATAGTTTAGTGCCTCATTTCTGTCTCCTTTCATAAAAATGGGACTACATTTGCCATCTTCCATACCTCAGGTAGTTGCCCAGTTTCAATGGATGTGTTGAAAATTGTGGTTGGTGGCACACACAGCATCTCTGCTCCCTCTCTAAGGACCCACAGAGAGATGTCTGGTCCCACCGCCTTTGAGGTATCAAGGTCACTTAGTAGCTTCTTCACTTGCTCCTCGGTTGTGTCTATTTCATCCAACACTTGTTGGTATATACCTTGTTGGTGTACCTCTCTGTTCTGTCTTCCCAGAGTCCCTTCTGTCTCCACTGTAAATACTTCCTAAAATCTCATGTTGAGCTCCTCACATACTACTTGGTCATTTCTTGTGAGCTCCCCACCTTCTTTCCTCAGCCTGATTACCTGGTCCTTGGCCCTTGACTGTTGTCTTCCTCCTGATGTGGGTATACAAAGGCTTCGGATCGGACTTGACTTTTCATGGTATGTTGTTTTCGTACTCTCTGGGCCTCTCTCCTTATCTGTGCATACTCGTTTCTGGCTCTTCTATTAATCTCTTTATTTTCCTGGGTCTTTTGTCTTCTGAACTTTTTCCATTCTCTAGTGCACTTAGTTTTTGCCTCCCTACATCTTCGGGTAAATTAAGGGCTCGTTCTGGTCTTCCCATTATTTCTGTTGCCCTTGGGAACAAACCTTTCCTCTGCCTCCTTGTATTTTGTTGATACATAGTTCATCAATTCGTTTACTGACTTTCCTACCAGTTCTCTTTCCTACTGAACCTCCTGCAAGAAGTTCCTCATACCTGTATAGTCAACGCTTTCATAGCTTGGCTTTTCCCATTAAACTCATGTTACTCTCTCCACTTGTAACTCTACTATGTAATCAAAGCTCAGAATCACGTGAGTACTAGCTCCAACTGGCCTTTCATTTGTGATGTCCTCAATGTCCCGAGCTACTCAGGGTGAACACGAGATCCAGTCTTGCTGGTTCATCCTCCCTTCTCTCTCTGGTAGTGTCCCTAACATGTTGATGCATAAGGTTTTCCAGTACCACATCCATTATCTTGGTTTTCTATGTTTCGGGACCCCCATGTGGCTCCAGGTTTTCCCCATCAGTCTCCTTGTGGTTGAAATCGCCCATAATTAGTAACTTTTCTCTACTCATGTGAGCTCTTCTGGCCACCTCAGCTAGTGTGTCCAAAGTTGCTCTGTTGCTTTCTTCATATTCTTCTCTTGGCCTCCTGCAGTTCTGTGGTGGGTTATGCATCACTGACTACTTTATGTCCCCTGGACTGAGTTGTACCTACTATGTAATCTCGTTCGCCAATTTCGTCTATTCCTTCTATTTCCTCAAATCCCCATCGGTTTTTAATGAGCATTGCAACTCCTCCTCCTCCTTTGCTCCGTCTATCATTCCTGAGGATCAGATATCTGGGTGGGAAGATTGCATTTGTTATCGTCCCAGTGAGTTTCATTTCTGTGACTGCTCTGATGTCTGGGGACATCTTGATTCTTTAATGCCACTTCTCACATTTATTTGGTATTCCATCTGCGTTCAAATGGAGAGAATATTGAGATTGGTGGAGTGGGAGCCCTGGTGGGGACCTATGGGTGTGGGGTTTGTGATGAGGGGGTGGGACAGAGGGTACAGTGTGTGGGTTTTGGTTTAGTTTGTTTGATTGCATTGGGGTTGCCATGGTTGGAGTCCTTCTGTGGGTGGTTCTGGAGGAGGTTGCATTTACTCTTCCACTTGGGTCTGGGTTCACCTGCTCATCTCCGTCATTGCCTCTCGTTCCTCCTTGAATCTTCGTACCCTCTTTTTCAGTATCTGCATTTCTTCTTGTGTTCTGTCTCGGTCGAGGTACACTCTCTGGTACTCTGGTTTGTCCCTTAGTCGTGTTTCCTTCAGCAGGATCTTGTTTCAAGCTGACTCTGCCTTGAAAATCACTTTGGTAATTTTTTCCTCTTGCAAACCACCCAATTCTCAGAATATTTGTCGTCTTGTTCATGTCATCGTCTCCTATTGCTTTCATGATACTTTCAATCACTTTTTTTTCCTCCTGTTTTCTTGCTTCATAAGTTTTCCCTTCAACTTCCTGGAGCTTGTAGACAAAAACTGACCTCTCTTTCGTCCTCCCACTGTATTTCTCTTTGCATCCCCTTAGACAATTTAGTTCCTTCCATTGAAGCATTCCTACCTTCAATCTCTTCACTAACTGATATCCCTGTTCTCCCCTGGCCCTCCTGTCCTCCAGTGTCGTCAGTCCGATTTCCCTTAACCTTTCTTTATAGGACATTCCTCCTAGCTCTGGAACCAGCCATGTTTCAAACCTTTGCACTTTCAGGTGTGGGTTCCATACTGGTGCTGCATACTCCAGTATGGGCCTGACGTACAGTGTATAAAGTCTTGAACGATTCCTTACTGAGGTACCAGAACGCAATTCTCAGGTCTTCCAGGCGTCCATATGCCACAGCAGTTATCTGGTTAATGTGTGCTTCTGGTGATGTGCTCCTTGAGTGAGTTTTGAAGTCGTTGGCCTCCTAGCCTATACTCTGTCTGCGGTCTTCTTTGCCCTTCTCCAATCTTCATGACTTTGCATTTGGGGGGGGTTAAATTCTAGGAGCCAGTTGCTGGATCACGCATCCAGCCTGTCCAGGTCTCCTTGTACACCTGTCTGGTCCGCATCTGAATTAATTCTCCTCATTAATTTCACATCATCTGCAAACAAGGACACTTCTGAGTCTATCCCTTCTGTCATGTCATTCACGTATACCAAGAATAGCACTGTTCCCAGGACTGACCTCAATAGGACCCCACTCGTTACAGGTGCCCACTGTGATACCTCATCATGGACCATGACTCACTGTTGCCTCCCTGTTAGGTATTCTCTGATCCACTGAAGTGCCCTTCCTGTTATATGTGCCTAATCCTCTAGCTTCTGTACTAATCTCTTGTGAGGAACTGTGTCGATGGCCTTCTTTCAGTGAAAAAAAAAATGCAATCAACCCACCCCTCCCTCTCATTTCTTACTTCAGTTACCTTGTCATAAAACTCTAGTAGGTTTGTGACACAAGAATTGCCTTCCATGAATCCGTGCTGGTTGTCGTTTATAATCTTATTCCGCTCCAGATGCTCTACCACTCTCCTCCTGATAATCTTCTCCATGACTTAGCATACTATACACATCAGTGACACTGGTCTATAGTTTAGTGCTTCATTTCTGTCTTCTTTCTTAAAGATGGGGACTACATTTGCCTTCTTCCATACTTCAGGTAGTTGCCCAGTTCCAAGGGAAGTGTTGAAGATTTTGGTTAGTGGTACACACAGTGTATCTGCTCCCTCTCTAAGGACCCACGGAGAGATGTCCGATCCCACCGCCTTTTAGGTATCAAGGTCACTTAGGAGCTTCTCCACTTCCTCCTCAGTTGTGTGTAATTCATCCAACACTTATTGGTATATCCCTTGTTGATGTACCCCACTATTTTGTCTTCCCAGTGTCCCTTCAGTCTCCACTGTAAATACTTCCTGAAATCTCATGTTCGGCTCCTCAAATACTTCTTGGTCATTTCTTGTGAGCTCCCCACCTTCTATCCTCAGCCTGATTACCTGGTCCTTGACTGTTGTCTTCCTCCTGATGTTGCTGTAAAGCAGTTTCGGGTCAGACTTGACTTCCGATGTTATGTCTTTTCATACTGCTGCTGGGCCTCCCTCCTTATCTGTGTGTGTGTGTGTGTGTTGCAACCCCTGAATGGGTTACAATGTATATATATATAATGTATATTACCTTTTCATGTAATTTTATATTGCTTATATTTGCAATAATAGCTAAATCGTAAATATATTGCTTTATATTATTATTTGACTTAGTTACTTTTGTTAGGTAGGATGTAATACATATATTATGTGCTCAAAGTTCAAGTCTTGATTGTCTAACTACTGTAATTATCGCTTGTGGCTCGTTACTCTGCCGGCTTCTGTTGCTGGGCAGCAACTGTCCACGGAGCTATCACGTGATAGAGGGGGGGGATGATCACACCTCGCCTGAAGTATTCAGTCTGGTCTAGACTCGCTTGGTGGTTGGACGTATTCCTGACAAGTGCCTAACTCTTCCTTATTGGCCCTTGTTGGAAGATCGTATCTGTAGCTTTATTGTTAGTTCTGGAGACTCTGTTCACAGAACTTTGTATAGACTTAGTGATTTTTCGACGTTGTACTGAGGTTGTGTGTCGCATAGACACTCTAAGCAACTCAGGTCCTGAGTTGTAGCTTCTGACCTAATTTGTACTGGTATCTGTGTATTGTTACAGTCGGGGATTTTCTTATGCTGAACTTAGATTCAGTAGTATAGGAGCTCTGTGACTTTTGTGGAGGATCTGCTGATGGTCCCTACTTAGTGTCGTTATATTATCTCCTTGATCCTGATTTTGTGTTGCAGTTGCTTGTTATATTGTTGTTCGGCTTATCAGTCGTTTTATCGTTCAAGCAAGCTGTTCTGATTGCCAGTTGGTCAAGAAGATAGTTTATGAGAGGACTATGTCAGTTACTTGTTTAAGTCTAGTCGAGTTGTGAGACATAGCGAACTACTTAGAGCACTTACACACATACACACAAACTTGCTTGTACATATTTGTAATATCTTATTAAATGTTAATGTACCAGACGGTACTTAAGAATTATAAATGTGATATGTGCTTTCAGCACAATAATACTGTACACGAGAGAAGTGATTAATACTATTTTGATTATTGTGATTAATTTAATTTAATTTAATTTGATATACGCCTAGATTACTTAATAAATTTATTAAATTTTAATTTCTCTAGTTAGTAGCCTACCAGTTGTAATCCTGAAGCACTATTAATTCTTATTGAATTCTAAGGGATAATTGGACAAGGTACTGATAATTTTTACGAAAACCCCAGTAACGGGCTGGATGCTAGAAGGGCAGTCCTTTCTAGTATTCACTGGAGATCTCTAAGATTTTTAGAATCGCATTTTTGTAACAAATGGAGGCCTGTCTGGGAGGCTCTTGATCCAAGGTGTTGGAGAAAATGTCCAGTTTGACCATGAGTTGATCAAACTTTGAGTATTTTCCAAAATTGAAGACTTTGAGTTTGTCTTGTAAAACATTCAGGTGGATGTATGACCGATTTCTTTGATCCAAGGAGTGGAATACTTTTTACTCTAACTCAAAAGACGACCAAACAAAAATTCCCTGTTAGGTTTTAATTTTCCCATAATCCTTCTCGAGTACACTTATTTCCTGATGTATCCCAAAAATTTAAAACATTTAATTGTACTCTGACTTTTTCTGATTTAAGACATTAAAACTTCGACATGTGGCGGTACCCAATACCGGTTTGTTATAACAAAAATTACACCGCAGAAACGTCGGGGAGTGTTAATTAAGATTATTTTTCCCTGCTCTTACGGAGTTGTTTTTGATTCAGTTTTCAAAAAAGTAGTGTCCCCAATTAGGAAGTATGACATTTGTGACGTAAAAGAAAAAACCCCTACGGCAGAAGTGTCTGACCCTAGTGAAATTTTGTTTCGCTCACCCCTTTCCCAACCTCATGACAAATAGACAGAGTGTGCTGGTAGTAGACTCAGCCTCATACTAGTACCGTGTATACTACACCTGTATCTACTTATCCTAGACCAGATCTAGACACTCTAGGGACGCCTGGACAAGGTGCTCGACCTGAGGACCGTCCAGACTCATTCGTTAAATTCGTTACTCTTCCGTTACCCACTGGTCCTATCTCTCAGGAACAGTTTGAGAGGTTGGAACGCCTCTTTATGTTGCAGACTGCACAAATAGAGACACAGAGGAAATTGAACAAAGAAGATTTCCAAAGAGAAAATGTTCATCTTGGAAGACAACAGACTGATAGATCACAGGACACATTTAATGTGAAGAAAGCTACATCCATGGTTCCTAAGTTTTTTGAGAGTGACTTAGACACCTATTTTGATGTGTTTGAGAACCAGGCACGTGCTTGAACGGGCCCCACGTAAAGCACTGGGCTACTTGTTACACACAGCTTTGACAGGAAGAGCTCAAACTTGTACTGCTGCTTTACCATTTGCCAAGTACATTAGTTATAACGATGTCAAATGAACTATTCTAGAGACATATAACTTGTTACCTGTAAGTTATCAAAGCGCATTTCGTACGTTACAACGACGACAAGATCAAACTTGTGTAGAGTTTGCTCGTGAGAAAAAAGTTGCATTTGAGAGATGGTCTAGATCTGCTCAATGTTACAACTACGATAGCCTAGTTCAGATGATACTTCACGAAGAGTTTAACAACTGTATGTCTGCAGACATACAAGAATATCTGATCGATCATACTACCTCGGATATTCTGGAAACTGTAGCATTAGCAGACAATTACGAGATTTCTCACAAATTTTCACGTACTAAAACACATAGAAACAAAGTAACTAAAAGTTGTCCTAGAAGTTGGCAACCTAAATCAGCTGCTCAGTGCCGGCCTGATGTACCTGCTACTGTAACTTCTCGTACCTTTACCAGGAAAACTCAAAATCCTGAATCTGTCTCTGTGGCTAGACAGAGATCTGATATCGAGAAGAAGAAAGTTAAAAGTACCTATTGTAAAAGAAAAGGACATGCTAGAGAGTATTGCTGTAAGTTAGAAAGAGATACGAGAAACAGTCGTGCGGCTGGCGTCCCCACTCAAGTCGTATCCTCTTCAGAGCAACAAAGGCACCAAAATCCTAGTAATACCTCTGATCCTACTGTTTAGATAATGTTACAAAGGGAAATAGATGACTAGCGTCAGAAAGTGTATCTGACGAAAAGATTCGTTCAGCGATGAGTCCGTACTTATCGAGAGGTAAAGCAGGATTTGACAAATCACATCTGACTGAGATAATTACTTTCAGAGACACTGGCAGTTATCTCACGTTATTAAGAGAAGATGTACTGCCCATAACTGACGATACCTATACCAAGATAGATGTATTGTTTTGAAGCCTATGGTCGGGCTGTTATAAAGTAAACCCCGCACAAAGTTTACTTGAAACAAGTATTATGCTGGTTTTATTCAGTGGGTATATCCAGTGGTGTAAATTTCCCCTCAGGTCGTGGACTTGTTGATAGGGAACGATATCCTTCAAGCTGAAATATGTAAAGAACCATTGTGAATTGTAATAACAATGATGATAATTATGCCATTGAAGCTTGTATGAGAAACCTATTTTATTTCCTCTCAGCGCAATTACTAGAGCTATCTCAAAGATACAACAACCATCCTTGTTCCTGTTGAGTTAGTTTGGGTGACAAATGATTTGGGCTTAAATATGTTGTTCAGTGACGACTGCGCCCCGGATCATTAACATTGACTCCCCCCTGTCAGCGACTTAGTCAGGACACAACTGACGTTAAATTTTTAACTCATGATGAAATTTTAAACAAGGACATTTGTTGATCAGTCACTTGAAAGACTGAGAGAAAATTTTGCAGTACTGAGAGTGAAGCAAAGGATCTCGATAATTGTTACTATTATAGTAACGGTGTACTGATGGAGAAAATACATGTAAGTTGTCAGCTGATAGTTTTTCCACCACAGTCAAGCACCTCGTAGTGTTACCAGTTACATTTCGTGAACAAGTCATTGATTTTGCTCACAATAGTCTCATAGGAGGACAAATTTGGTGTCAAGAAGACCCCTCGTAAACTGGCAAAACATTTTACTTGGCCAAAGATGAAGGAAACAGTAGCTTATCATGTGCGACGTTGCCACGTGTGTCAAGTGACAGGCAAGCCAGCACACACACCTCCACCGGCACCTCTCATTCCTATCACTGTGGATGGTGAACCATTCTCATGTCTTATTATTGATTGTGTTGGTCCTTTGCCTAGAACCAAACTTGGAAACCAATACTTATTTACTATTATAGACGCTGCGACACGCTATCCCAAAGCTATTCCTATGAGAAAAATTAATGCTCGTGCTATTGTGAGGGCGCTGATGAATTTTTTTCTCCCAGGTAGGATTGCCACGAGAGATACAATCAGATCAGGGATCTAACTTCACTTCTAAGATCTTTCGAGAAGCATTATCCCACCCCAGGAAAAAGTCTGTACTTTCAACCAGTTTTCATCCACAGTCACAAGGTTTCTCTAGAGAGAAATTTTATCAGCATTGAAGTCCATGATGAGAGCTTATTGTGAACATTTTTCTAGAGACTGGGATGAGGGATACCGTTCTTCTGTTCGCTAAAGAGGGAAAGTGAAAAAGAAAGTCTCGGGTTTAGTCCGTTTGAATTAATATTCGACACCAAGTGCTTTGGGCCTCTCGCAGTGTTAAAAGACGTTGGACAGGAAAATCAAATCCCCATTTAGCACTTCACCTTCATTAATGCAGTAACTTTGACAGCCGCTAGAGAGCTAGCTTCGAAAAACCTAGTTTCAGCCCCAAACTAGAATGAAACAACTTATGACAAGCGGCTGCTCTCGCTCTTTTAAAGCAGGAGATAAGGTGATGGCCGGAAATTTGTACCAGGGCATGCTCTACAAGCAGGTTATGGTCCCCCGGGAATAGGAAAAACTTACGACGTAAATTATTTGGGACGACCCTGGGAAAAAGAATTAATCAGTGTACCCTGTTTAACCCGCTTTAAGAATACTACGTTCCTCTCCTACACATCATTCTTCCAGGACAGAGGAAAAAAAACTCAGTCTTTTTGATATCTCTAAGGGAAAAGAGGGCGTTTTGAAAATTCAGGACTCCAAACACTAGACATTTTCTTAGTGCTTTGGGGTTTATAAAACGGTGATATTAAAACATGAATTTTGCATTTCCCTAAATTGTTCTGATGTCCAAACGTTGTACCTGGGTGTACAAGACGTTTTTGTAAGGGGACATCCCCCTTTAAGGCAATCCCCTATGGATGATCCAACAAGCATAAAGCTTGAGAAAGAGGTTTTTTTCTGTTACTCAGGGGACTTATTGAGCGCAGAAAAGTCCATGGGCTTCCTGCATTTTAGTGCCTAAACCTAGGGTAGTTTCAGGATGTGCACTGATTACTTTATTATTTTTTATTATTAAAATCAAAAAGAAGCGCTAAGCCACAAGGACTATACAGCGGCACGATTACGGGAAAGTGAACTCTCTCCCCTTGGGTAGGTACCCGACCTCGTTTTGAGACCTTTTTGCGTGTGTCAGGACCCTTTTTGTCAGCCTTTTAGTCTTTACGAGGAATTACAAGTCCGTTTACTAAAACGGCCAAAAAAATCTCTTTACGTTCAAGATGGATTTTTAACTACCTCGCACCCCCTTCGCCTATGTAACGCGGCTTTTTTTCTTTCCCAACGATAAAATGAGTTACCCCAATTTAGGGGGAGTAGAAGCCTACCTTGACGATTTAGGGGTGTACAGTGACAGGGAACGATTGACGGTCTCAAGATTGTTTGAGAGGGGCCACTACAATTCATTTTAATTTAACAAAATGTATTTTGGGTCAACCCAAGATTACAATCTAGGCTTTTGTATCCCCCAAGGTGAGGTACCCCTTTGAGGCAAAGGGTTTTCTGAAATTTCTGAATTTCCAGTGCCACGGGTAGGTGGGAGTACAGAGACCTGGGAAGGCAGGAATTTTTTCGCAGGTTCTTTCCAATTTTTTCAGATTGCAGCTCCTCTTACTGAGCTTACTAGTGCAAAGTTCAGTTATTTTGGGAAAAGGGTTTCTCAGACCGTTCAAAGGTTGAACGTTTCTCTCCTCTTCTCCTTTTTAAACCAAAATTAATTTTTTTTTTCCTTTTTTTTTTACTTAAACTTTACAGTCCTTCCTCCCCCATCCCTCTTTTCCCCTCCAAAATTTTTTTTCCCCCAACTTTCCCCCCCAAAAATTTCCCTTTGGGGACCCCTTTTCCGGCTTTTCGGTTTTCCTTTTCCCTTTTAAAAACTTTTTTTTCCCCAACCCCCTTCTCCCCCTATTTTTAAAAAAAACATTCCTTTCCCCCCCCCTTTTCCCCTTTTTCCTTTTCTTTTTTAACACCCCCCCCTCCTTTTAAAAAATTCAAATTTTTTTTTTTCTTTTTTCCCCCCCCTTTTTTTAAAAAAAAAAAAAATTTTTTTTTTTTAAAAAAAAAAACCCCCCCCCCCCCCCAATTCTTCTTTTTTTCTTCCCCAACCCCCCTTTTTCCCCCCCCAAAAACCCCCCCCCCCCCCAAAAAAAAAAACCCCCCTTTTTTCCCCCCTTTTTTTTTTTTTACAAATTTTTTACCCCCCCCCCCCATTTTCACCCCCCCTCCCCCCCCCGGGGGGGCCCCCCCCCCCCCCCCCTTTCCCCCCTTTTTTTCCCAAAAAAAACTAAAAAAACCCTTTTTTTAAAAACCGGGTTTTAAAAATTTTAAATTTTTAAAAAATTTTTAAAAAAATTTTTGGGGGAAAGATTTGGGGCCCCTTTTCCCTTTTTTCCCCTTTTTTTTTGGGGGGGCACCCCCGAAAATTTTTGGGGGGGTTTTCTTTTTGGGGGGAAAATTTTTTTTTTGCCCCTTTTAAATGTTTTTAAAATTTTTTTTTTGGTTAAAGGTTTTGGTATAAAAATTTAAAATTTTTTTTCAGACCACAATCCACTCACTTACATAAACACTATGAAGAGTAAAAATGCTAGGATCATGAGGTGGGCACTCAGAATCCAACCTTATTCTATTAGTATAAAACACATAAGTGGTCATTGTAATGTAATTGCTGACGCTCTGTCACGTCCTTAATAATTATCAGTTACATTTAAAATTAACGTAATTTTATGCCCAAATACCTTTTCTTACTTGATATGTCAAATTCAGTAAAGTAATGTAATCTCTCCATACTGCATAGCATTCCACAACCACTACTTAAGAGTGGAATGCCATCTCCTGTCTATAGCACAAGACTATTTTTCATATACAGTCTCTACTACTATGATCGAGCCTCAACGTGTCATGCTTGTCTACGCTATCCTGTCTCTACACTGATGTACATAACCACGAGTATGCAGAGATACGATACTGTGTACGGCCCTAGTACTAAAGGCATAACTTAGTGAAAAAAACACTGTGAAATTATAGAAGTGTTTGGCACAAGAGTGACTGATTAATGTTTATATTATATTGTTATTAAAGTGACATGAGTAATCAGTAATAATGTGAAAGACATTAATGCAACTCCTAGTGCGACCGTTTGTCGTGCTGGGGTGGGGGGGGTGTTGCAACCCCTGAATGGGTTACAATGTATATTACCTTTTCATGTAATTTTATATTGCTTATATTTGCGATAATAGCTAAATCGTAAATATATTGCTTTATATTATTATTTGACTTAGTTACTTTTGTTAGGTAGGATGTAATATATATATTATGTGCTCAAAGTTCAAGTCTTGATTGTCTAACTACTGTAATTATCGCTTGTGACTCGTTACTCTGCCGGCTTCTGTTGCTGGGCAGCAACTGTCCATGGAGCTATCACGTGATGGAGGGGGGTGATCACACCTCGCCTGAAGTATTCAGTCTGGTCTAGACTCGCTTGGTGGTTGGACGTATTCCTGACAAGTGCTTAACTCTTCCTTATTGGCCCTTGTTAGGAGATCGTCTCTGTAGCTTTATTGTTAGTTCTGGAGACTCTGTTTACAGAACTTTGTGCAGACTTAGTGATTTTCGACGTTGTACTGAGGTTGTGTGTCGCATAGACACTCTAAGCAACTCAGGTCCTGAGCTGTAGCTTCTGACCTAATTTGTACTGGTATCTGTGTATTGTCACAGTCGGGGATTTTCTTATGCTGAACTTAGATTCAGTAGTATAGGAGCTCTGTGACTTTTGTGGAGGATCTGCTGATGGTCCCTACTTAGTGTCGTTATATTATCTCCTTGATCCTGATTTTGTGTCGCAGTTGCTTGTTATATTGTTGTTCGGCTTATCAGTCGTTTTATTGTTCAAGCAAGCTGTTCTGATTGCCAGTTGGTCAAGAAGTTAGTTTATGAGAGGACTTTGTCAGTCACTTGTTTAAGTCTAGTCGAGTTGTGAGACATAGCGAACTACTTAGAGCACTTACACACATACACACAAACTTGCTTGTACATATTTGTAATATCTTATTAAATGATAATGTACCAGACGGTACTTAAGAATTATAAATGTGATATGTGCTTTCAGCACAATAATACTGTACACGAGAGAAGTGATTAATACTATTTTGATCATTGTGATTAATTTAATTTAATTTAATTTGATATACGCCCAGACAACTTAGTAAATTTATTAAATTTTAATTTCTCTAGTTAGTAGCCTACCAGTTGTAATCCTGAAGCACTATTAATTCTTATTGAATTCTAATGGATAATTGGACAAGGATACTGACTAATTGTTACGAAAACCCAGTAACAGGCTGGATGCTAGAAGGGCAGTCCTTTCTAGTATTCACTGGAGATCTCTAAGCTTTTTAGAATCGCGTTTTTTGTAACAGTGTGTGTGTGTGTGTGTGTGTGTGTGTGTGTGTGTGTGTGTGTGTGTGTGTTGTGTGTGTGTACTCACCTATTTGTACTCACCTATTTGTGGTTGCAGGGGTCGAGTCATAGCTCCTGGCCCCGCCTCTTCACTGATTGCTACTAGGTCCTCTCTCTCCCTGCTCCATGAGCTTTATCATACCTCGCCTTAAAACTATGTATGGTTCCCGCCTCCACTACTTCACTTTCTAGACTATTCCACGACTTGACTATTCTATGACTGAAGAAATACTTCCTAACATCCCTTTGATTCATCTGAGTCTTCAACTTCCAATTGTGACCTCTTGTGTCTGTGTCCCATCTCTGGAACATCACGTCTTTGTCCACCTCGTCTATTCCGTGCAGTATTTTATATGTCGTTATCATGTCTCCCCTGACCCTCCTGGCCTCCAGTGTCGTCAGGCCGATTTCCCTCAACCTTTCTTCGTAGGACAATCCCCGTAGCTCTGGGACTAGTCTTGTTGCAAACCTTTGCACTTTCTCCAATTTCTTGACGTGCTTGACTAGGTGTGGATTCCAAACTGGTGCTGCATACTCCAGTATGGGCCTGACGTAAATGGTATACAGTGTCTTGAACGACTCCTTACTGAGGTATCGGAACGCTATCCGTAGGTTTGCCAGGCGCCCGTATGCTGCAGCAGTTATCTGATTTATGTGCGCCTCAGGAGATATGCTCGGTGTTATACTCACCCCCAGATCTTTTTCCTTGAGTGAGGTTTGCAGTCTTTGGCCATCTAAACTATATTGTGTCTGCGGTCTTCTTTTCCCTTCCCCAATCTTCATGACTTTGCATTTGGCAGGGTTAAACTCAAGGAGCCAGTTGCTGGACCAGGCTTGTATCCTGTCCAGGTCTCTTTGTAGTCCTGCCTGATCCTCATCCGATTTGATTCTTCTCATTAACTTCACATCATCTGCAAACAAGGACACTTCTGAGTCGATCCCTTCCGTTATGTCGTTCACATATACCAAGAACAGCACAGGTCCTAGGACTGACCCCTGTGGAACCCCGCTTGTCACAAGCGCCCACTCTGACACCTCGTCACGTACCATGACTCGTTGTTGCCTCCCTGTCAGGTATTCTCTGATCCATTGCAGTGCCTTTCCTGTTATGTGTGCCTGATCTTCTAGCTTTTTCAGTAACCTCTTGTGAGGAACTGTGTCGAAGGCCTTTTTGCAGTCCAAAAAAATGCAGTCGATCCACCCCTCTCTCTCTTGTCTTACTTCTGTCACCTTGTCATAAAACTCTAGTAGGTTTGTGACACAGGATTTTCCTTCCCTGAAACCATGCTGGTTGTCAATTATACACTTGTTTCTTTCCAGGTGCTCCACCACTCTCCTCCTGATGATCTTCTCCATGACCTTGCATACTATACACGTTAGTGATACAGGTCTGTAGTTTAGTGCCTCATGTCTGTCTCCCTTTTTAAAAATTGGGACTACATTTGCCATCTTCCATACCTCAGGGAGTTGCCCAGTTTCAAATGATGTGTTGAAGATCTTTGTTAATGGCACACACAATATCTCTGCTCCCTCTTTAAGGACCCACGGAGAGATGTTGTCTGGTCCCACCGCCTTTGAGGTGTCAAGTTCGCATAGCAGCTTTTTCACCTCCTCCTTGGTTATATGTACCTCATCCAGCACTTGCTAGTGTACCCCCCTTTTCTGATTTCCTGGAGTCCTACTGATTTCCACTGTAAATACTTCTTTAAATCTCGTGTTGAGCTCCTGACATACCTCTCGGTCGTTTCTTGTGAACTCCGCATCACCCTTCCTCAGTCTGATTATCTGGTCCTTGACTGTTGTTTTCCTCCTGATGTGGCTATACAACAGCTTTGGGTCAGATCTGACTTTCGATGCTATGTCATTTTCGTATTATCGCTGAGCCTCCCTTCTTATCTGTGCGTATTCGTTTCTGGCTCTTCGGCTGATTTCTTTATTTTCCGGAGTTGTCTGTCTTCTGTACCTTTTCCATTCTCTAGTACACCTAGTTTTTGCCTCCCTACACCTTTGGGTGAACCAAGGACTCGTTCTGTTCTTCCCATTATTTCTGTTTCCCTTTGGAACAAACCTCTCCTCTGCCTCCTTGCATTTTGTTGCCACATAGTCCATCATTTCTTGTACTGGTTTTCCTGTCAGTTCCCTCTCCCACTGAACGTCTTGCAGGAAGTTCCTCATGCCTGAGTAGCTCCCCCTTTTGTAGTTTGGTTTTTCCCAACCTATTCCTGCTACTCTCTCCACTTGAAGGTCAACTATGTAGTCGAAGCACAGAACCACATGATCACTAGCTCCCAGGGGCCTTTCATACATGATATCCTCGATGTCCGAACTACTCAAGGTGAATACAAGGTCCAGTCTTGCTGGTTCATCCTCTACTCTCTCTCTGGTAGTGTCTCTAACATGTTGATGCATGAGGTTTTCCAGTACCACATCCATCATCTTGGCTCTCCATGTTTTGGGACCCCCATGGGGCTCCAGGTTTTCCCAGTCAATCTCCTTGTGATTGAAATCACCCTTAACTAGTAACTTTGCTCCCCCCATGTGTGCTCTCCTGGCCACCTCGGCTAGTGTGTCGACCATTGCTCTGTTGCTCTCATCGTATTCTTCTCTTGGCCTCCTGCAGTTCTGTGGTGGGTTGTACATTACTGCAATTATCACCTTATGTCCCTCAGACTGGATTGTTCCTACTAAGTAGTCCCTTTCGCCCATTCCATCCATTCCTTCCATTTTCTCAAAACCCCACTGGTTTTTAATGAGCAGTGCAACTCCTCCTCCCCCTCTCCTCCCTCTGTCTTTCCTGAGGATTTGGTATCTGGATGGAAGGATTGAATCTGTTATTATTCTGGTGAGTTTTGTTTCTGTGAGTGCTATTATGTCTGGGGATGTCTCCTTGATTCTTTCATGCCAATCCTCATACTTATTTATTCCATCTGCATTTGTGTACCACACCTTCAACTTCTTTTCTAAGACTGTGGTCTGGGAGGTATATTGGGGTTGGGGAAGTGGGAGACCTGATAAGGAACTATGGGTGGTTGCTGTGCGGGTGGAGTTTGTAATGCAGTGGGCAGGGGCATTGGATATGGCATGGATGTTTTGGTTTAGATTGTTTGGTTGCACTGGGGTTGACCTGGTTGGGAGCTTCTATAGGAAGTTGTGAGGGAGGCTGTATTTGATCTTCTTCCTGGGTCTGGGATCTCCTGTCTGTCTCCTCCATCCCCTCTCTTTCCTCCTTTCGCCTTTGTACTATCTCTCTTAGTTTCTGCCTTTCTTCTTGTGTTCTGTCGCGGTCGAGATACACCTTCCTGTATGCCGGCATGTCCCTTAATCGTGCTTTATCCTGCAGGATCCTGTTCTGAGTCTATTCCGCCTCGAAAGTGTGTGTGTGTGTATGTGTGTGTGTGTGTGTGTGTGTGTGTGTGTGTGTGTGTATGTGTGTGTGTGTGTGTGTGTGTGTGTGTGTGTGTGTGTGTGTGTGTGTGTGTGTGTGTGTGTACTCACCTAGTTGAGGTTGCGGGGGTCGAGTCCGAGCTCCTGGCCCCGCCTCTTCACTGCTTGCTACTAGGTCACTCTCTCTGAACCGTGAGCTTAATCATACCTCTGCTTAAAGCTATGTATGGATCCTGCCTCCACTACATCGCTTCCCAAACTATTCCACTTACTGACTACTCTGTGGCTGAAGAAATACTTCCTAACATCCCTGTGATTCATCTGTGTCTTCAGCTTCCAACTGTGTCCCCTTGTTACTGTGTCCAATCTCTGGAACATCCTGTCTTTGTC
>NC_069415.1:31509664-31634664 GCF_026875155.1 Cherax quadricarinatus
ACTAGAGAAATTAAAATTTAATAAATTTATTAATCATTAAGTTGTTTAGAGGTATATTATCAAATTAAATTAAATTAAATTAATCACAGTAATCAAAAATAATATCACATCTCTCGAGTTCAATATTATTGTGCTGAAAGCACATATCACATTTATAATTCTTAAGTACCTTCTGGTACATTAACATTTAATAAGATATTACAAATATGTACAAGTAAGTTTGTGTATGTGTGTAAGTCCTCACATAAACTAACTTCTTGACCGACTGGCAACCAGAACAGTCTGCTTGAACAATGAAAAGAATGCTAAGCCCAATAGCCATATAACAAGCGACTGCGACACAATCTGGATAAAGGAGATAATATAACGACACTAAGTAGGGACCATCAGCAGATCCTCCACAAAAGTTACAAAACTCCCATACTACTTAATCTAAGTTCAGCATAGGAAAAACCCAGACTGTGACAATACACAGAAACCAGTACAAATTAGGTCATAAGCTACAGCTCGGGACCTGAGATGCTCAGAGTGTCCATGTGACACACAACCTCAGTACAACGTCGAAAATCACTAAGTCTATACAATGTTCTGTGAACAGAGTTCTACAGAACTAACAAGAATAATGAGACAGACAATCTGTCCAACCACCAAGCGAGTCTCGAGCAGACTGAATACTTCACGAGAGGTGAGGACACCCCCCTCGATCACGTGATAGCCCCGTGGACAGCACAGCTCAGAAGCCGGCAGTATAACGAGCGACAAGCGATAATTACAGTAGTTTGACAATCAAGACTTGAACTGAGCACATATTATGTACATCCTAACAACATAAGTCAAATAAGAATATAAAGCAATATATTTACGATTTAGCTATTATCGCAAATATAAGCAATATAAAATTATATGAAAAGATAATATACATTATATATATACATAATAATCATTGGAATCCATTCAGGGGTTGCAACAGCTGTCTTCCCACAGCCCTTCCTGTCTCTACTGTAAAAACTTCCTTAAATCTCCTGTTTAGCTCCTCACATACCTCCTGATCATTTCTTGTGAGTTCTCCACCTTCTGTCCTTAATCTGATCACCTGGTCTTTGACTGTTGTCTTCCTCCTGATGTGGCTATACAACAGTTTCGGGTCAGTCTTGATTCTCGATGCTATGTCATTTTCATACTGTCGCTGAGCCTCCCTCCTTACCTGTGCGAACTCATTCCTGGCTCTGCGACTGATCTCCCTACTTTCGTGTGTTCTCTGCTTTCTGTGCTTTTTCCATTCTCTATTGCACTTGGTTTTTGCCTCCTGCCACCATCGGGTAAACCAGGGGCTCGTTCTGGTCTTCCCGTTGTTTCTGTTGCCCTTGGGAATAAACCTTTCCACTGCCTCCTTGCATTTTGTTGTTACATATTCCATCATTTCGTTTACTGGCTTTCCTGCCAGTTCTCTGTCCCACTGGACCTCCCGCAGGAAGTTCTTTAACCCTATGTAGTCCCCTCTTTTATAGTCAGGCTTTTCCCATTCAACTCCTGTTACTCTCTCCACTTGCAGTTCTACTATGTATTCAAAGCACAGAACCACGTGGTCGCTAGCTCCTAGGTTACTCTCATACTTGATGTCCTCAATGCCTGAGCTGCCCAGGGTGAACACAAGGTCCAATCTTACTGGTTCATCCTCCCCTCTCACTCTGGTAGTGTCCTTAGCATGTTGGTGCATGAGGTTTTTTCCAGCACCACGTCCAACATCTTGGCTCTACATGTTTCGGGACCCCCATGTGGCTCCAGGTTTTCCCAGTCAATCTCCCTGTGGTTGAAATCTCCCATAACCAGCAACTTTGCTCTGCTGGAGTGAGCTCTTCTTGCCACCTCAGCAAGTGTGTCCACCATGGTTCTGTTGCTCTCTTCATATTCCTCTCTTGGCCTCCTGCAGTTCTGTGGTAGATTATACATCACTGCAATGACCACCTCGTGTTCCCCAGACTGAAGTGTACCTACTATGTAGTCTCTTTCTCCCGTCTCATCTATGCCTTCCATTTTCTCGAATTTCCATCTGTTTTTTACGAGCAGAGCAACCCCACCTCCCCCTCTGCCCCTTCTATCTTTCCTCATGTGTGTGTGTGTGTGTGTATGTGTGTGTGTGAGTGTGTGTGTGTACTTACCTATTTGTACTCACCTATTTGTGGTTTCAGGGGTCGATTCACAGCTCCTGGCCCCGCCTCTTAGCTGATTGCTACTAGGTTCTCTCTCTCCCTGCCCCATGAGCTTTATCATACCTCGCCTTAAAACTATGTATGGTTCCCGCCTCCACTACGTCACTTTCTAGGCTACTGCACGGCCTGACTACTCTATGACTGAAGAAATACTTCCTAACATCCGTTTGATTCATCTGAGTCTTCAACTTCCAATTGTGACCTTTTGTGTCTGTGTCCCTCCTTTGGAACATCCCGTCTTTGTCCACCTTGTCTATTCGGCGCAGTATTTTATATGTCGTTATCATGTCTCCCCTGACCCTCCTGTCCTCCAGTGTCGTCAGGCCGATTTCCCTCAACCTTTCTTCGTAGGACAATCCCCGTAGCTCTGGGATTGTCCTACGAAGAAAGGTTGAGGGAAATCGGCCTGACGACACTTGAGTGTGTGTGTTTGTGTGTGTATGTGTGAGTGTGAGTGTTTGTGTGTGTGTGTGTGTGTGTGTGTGTGTGTGTGTGTGTGTGTGTGTGTGTGTGTGTGTGTTTCTGTCTATCTCCAGAACAAAGGATCCTGCATGTGAATGCTAATGTTCTTGTCCAGAGTCCCTGTTGAACATTTATAAAGGAAGTGTGATGAACATACACTACCACCACTACCACTACCAAGACCACCACCACCACTACTACCACTAACACCACCACCCCCTACCACTACCACTATCACCACAACCACTACCACCACCACTAAAACCACTAATACAACTACCACCACTACCAGTTCCACCACCACCCCCACTACAACCACCACTACCACTACGACCACCACCACCACCACCACTACCACCACCAACGCTACCACCACCATCACCACCTCCACCACTACCACCACCGCCACTACTACTACCACCTTCACTACCACTACCACCACTACCACCGTTACCAGCACTACCACCACCACTACCACTAACACTACCACCACCACCACTACCACCAGTTTCCACTACCACCACCACCACTAAAACTACCACCAATACTACCACCACCAATACTACCACCACCACTACCACAACCACCACTACCACAACCACCACTACCACAACCACCACTACCACTACACTACTACCACCACTACCACCACCACCACTACCACAACACTACCACTACACCACCACCACCACCATTACCACCAGTTCCACTACCACCACCACCATTAAAACTACCACCGCTACCACCACCACCAATACCACCAACCACCACCACCACCACCACTACCACAACCACCAATACCACAACCACCACTACCAATACCACCACTACTACTACACCACCACTACCACTACACCACTACCACCACCATTATCACCACCACTACCACTACCACCCCCACCACTACCACTACCACTACAACTACCACCACTACCACTACCCATTACCACCGTTACCACCACTACCACCACCACTGCTACTAACACTACCACTAACCACCACCACCACTACCACCAGTTTCCACTACCACCACCACCACCACTAAAATTACCACCGCTACCACCACCACCACCAATACCACCACCACCAATTCCACCACCACCAATACCAATACCAGCACTACCACCACCACCACCACCACTACCACCATTACCACCACCACCACCACCATCACCACTACCACCACTACCACCACTACCACCACAACCACCACTAGCACCACCACTATCATCACCACTAACTCCACCACCATCATCACCACTACCACCACCACACCTACAACTACCACCACCACCACCACTACAACCACCACCACTACCACCACGACTACCACCGCCACCATTACTACCACCACCAATACCACTAACACCACTGCCCACCATCACCATACCACCAATACATCCACCAAATCACTACAACCACCACAGCTACCACCACTACTACCACGAAAAAGCACTATTACCACCACTACCACCACCACTACCTTCACTATTACCACCAAAACCACTACCAATACCACCACCACATTCGCCACTACCACTACCACCACCTCCACCACCACCACTACCACCAACACTACCACCACAACCACCATTACTAACAACACCATTACCAACACCACCATTACCAACACCACAATCACTACCCATCATCACTACCAGCACCACTACCACTACCACTACCACCTACCATTACTACCACCACTACAACCACCTCTACCAACACCAGCACCCACCACTAACACCCCACCAGCACCATCACCACCACTACTGCCACCACCACCACCGCCGCTACCACCATCTCTAACACCACCAGCACAAACCATCACTACTACCACCACTACCACCACCACCACCACCACCACCACTGCCACTACTACCACCACCACTACTATCACCACCCCCCTACCACTAGCACCACTTCCACCACCACCATCATCACAACCACTCCCCGCCACCACCACCACCACCCTTTCCACCACCACTACTCTTACTACCACCACTACTACCACCACCACACCACCACCACCACCACCACTACCACTACCACCACACAACCACCAACTACCACCACCACCACCACTACCACTACCACTACCACCACTACCACTACCACCATTACCACCACCACCACTACCACTACCACAACCACCACCACCACCACCATTATATAAGACGTCTCGTGTTTTGAACATCATTTTGGTTTGACTGCTTAATATAACCTAAAGTGTGTGTGTACTGAAGTAGTTGTACTCACCTAGTTATGGTTGCACGGGTCGAGTCACAGCTACTGGGTCTCTCTTCCCACCCCATGAGATTTATCTTACCTCTTCTTAAAGCTACGTATGGATCCTGCCTCCACTACATGTTGCAACCCCTGAATGGGTTACAATGACTATTATGTATATATATAATGTATATTATCTTTTCATATAATTTTATATTGCTTATATTCGCGATAATAGCTAAATCGTAAATATATTGCTTTATATTCTTATTTGACTTATGTTGTTAGGATGTACATAATATGTGCTCAGTTCGTCTTGATTGTCAAACTACTGTAATTATCGCTTGTCGCTCGTTATACTGCCGGCTTCTGAGCTGTGCTGTCCACGGGGCTATCACGTGATCGAGGGGGGTGTCCTCACCTCTCGTGAAGTATTCAGTCTGCTCGAGACTCGCTTGGTGGTTGGACAGATTGTCTGTCTCATTATTCTTGTTAGTTCTGTAGAACTCTGTTCACAGAACATTGTATAGACTTAGTGATTTTCGACGTTGTACTGAGGTTGTGTGTCACATGGACACTCTGAGCATCTCAGGTCCCGAGCTGTAGCTTATGACCTAATTTGTACTGGTTTCTGTGTATTGTCACAATCTGGGTTTTTCCTATGCTGAACTTAGATTCAGTAGTATGGGAGTTTTGTAACTTTTGTGGAGGATCTGCTGATGGTCCCTACTTAGTGTCGTTATAGTATCTCCTTGTTCCTGATTGTGTCGCAGTCGCTTGTTATATGGCTATTGGGCTTAGCATTCTTTTCATTGTTCAAGCAGACTGTTCTGGTTGCCAGTCGGTCAAGAAGTTAGTTTATGTGAGGACTTTGTCAGTCACTTGTTTAAGTATAGTCGAGTCGTGAGACATAGTGAACTACTTAGAGCACTTACACACATACACACAAACTTGTACATATTTGTAATATCTTATTAAATGTTAATGTACCAGACGGTACTTAAGAATTATAAATGTGATATGTGCTTTCAGCACAATAATATTGAACTCGAGAGAAGTGATATTATTTTGATTACTGTGATTAATTTAATTTAATTTGATAATATACCTCTAGACTTAATAAATTTATTAAATTTTAATTTCTCTAGTTAGTAGCCTACCAGTTGTAATCCTGAAGCACTATTGGATAATACTGAATTCTAATGGATAATTGGACAAGGATACTGACTACTTGTTACGAAAACCCAGTAACAGGCTGGATGCTAGAAGGGCAGTCCTTTCTAGTATTCACTGGAGATCTCTAAGCTTTTAGAATCGCGTTTTTTGTAACACTACATCACTTCCCAGACTCTTCCACTTCCCGACATCTTTGTGATTGAAGAAATACTTCCTAACATCCCTGTGATTCACCTGTATCTTCAACTTCCAACTGTGACCCCTTGTTGCTGTGTCCCATCTCTGGACCACCCTGTCTCTGTCCACCTTGTAGATTACTGTCCGTATTTTGTACGTCGTTATCATATCCCCCCTATCTCTCCTCCAGTGTCGTTAGGTCTGTTTCTCTTAACCTCTCCTCGTAGGACATACTCCTTAGCTCCTTGACCGGTCAAGTTGCAAACCTCAGCACTTTCTCTAGTTTCCTTACGTGCTTGGCTAGGTGTGGGTTCCAAACTGGTGCTACATATTCCACTATGGGCCAAACGTAAACAGTGCACAGGGTCCTGGACGATTCCTTATTAAGATATCGGAATGCTGTTCTTAGGTTTGCCAGGCACCATGTGCTGCAGCAGTTATTTGGTTGATGTACACCTGAGGAGATGTGCTCGGTGTTATAATCACCCCAAGATCCTTTTCCTTGAGTGTAGTTTGTAGTTTTTAGCCCCCTAGACTGTACTCCGTCTGCGGTCTTCTTTGCTCTTCACCAATCTTCATGACTTTGCAGTTGGTGGGGTTGAACTCCAGGAGCCAGTTTCTGGACCAAGCCTGCAGCTTGTCCAGATCCCTTTGTAGTTCTGCCTGGTGCCCGTCCGACTGAATTCTTCGCATCAACTTTATATCATCTGCAAACAGGGACACTTCGGAGTCTATCCCTTCCCTCTCGTCGATTACAAATACCAGAAACAGCACCGGTCCTATTACTGACCCCTTTGGAACCCCGCTCGTCACAGGCGCCCACTCTGACGTCTCGCCACGTACCATGACTCGCTGTTTTCTTCCTGACAGATATTCCCTGATCCATGGCAGTGCCTTCCATGTTATCCCTGCCTGGTCCTCCAGCTTTTGTACTAGTCTGTGTGTAACTGTGTCAAACGCCTTCTTACAGTCCAAGAAACTGCAATCTACCTGTTACAAAAAACGCGATGTCTAATAAGCATAGAGATATCCAGTGAATACTATAAAGGTCTGCTCCTCTAGCATCCAGCCTGTTACTGGGTTTTTGTATCAAGTAGTCAGTATCCTGGTCCAATTATCCATTAGAATTTAACAGTATGATTCAATAGTGCTTCAGGATTGCAACTGGTAGGCTACTAACTAAAGAAAATAAAATTTAAGAAGTTTATTAATCAAGATAAAGTTGTCTAGGAGGACAATATCAAAGTAAATCAAAGTAATCAATTTAACATAATATAGGATACAAGTTGCTACACTTCTCTCGTGTACAGTAGTATTGTGCTGAAGGCACATATCTCTTTATGGTTTTTAAGTATCATCTGTTACATTGTCAGCATTTAAAGAACATAAAACTAATATATACAAGTGAGTATGTGTGTATGTGCGTAAGTGCTCTAAGTAGTTCGCTATGTCTCAAGATCCGACTCGACTAAAAGTCCTCACATAAACTAACTTCTTGACCAACCTGTGTTACAAAAAACGCGATTCTAAAAGCTTAGAGATTTTTGCGTACAGGGCCACTACTTTAGCCTGTTTAGCACTTTCTTGCAACATATAAACAGGATTGAATATCCTGTTCTAGATGAAATCATTCAAGGGTTCAGTAGTAAACAATCACAATGTTTCTTTCCGGTTTTTTATTAAGTTTCTTAATAAACCATAGAAGGGTTTTATATTAACTTTAAAAAGGTCGCACCATAAAACAGAGTACTCATGAAATTTACACTTAAGTTCACTTAAAAGATAATACACAGTATTATCTTGATTATAGTACTGAACGGCTCTAGTATCATTTAAAACCTTCCTTCACATAATAACACTTTACTTAACTCAATCCAAATGAGACAGAAGACGTAACACTTCAATAATAATTCACTCTTATTCAACTTTCATAATATACTAAGTGAGATTAGGAATATTTTACACTTAAAGGAATTTTGAGGCGAGTCTGTCTCCCATGACTTTTTCACCGTCCTCTTTGAACAATACTGCTTAAATTCACTCCTAGCAGAGCTAGGGACAATCACCAGCGTCTCCAAAACAGCAACACACACTTCGTCCGAGACGTTTCTGTCAGATACCGTCCGAGGTACTGGAGGGTTACTAGAGAACCTCATGTGGGACCAGAAGTTTAAATACAGGAATCAGGGAGCTTCCCTCACGAGAGGTGAGGAAGGTAAGAACTGAACTCTGTGAGGCTTTACCAGCCCACTTTGCCTCGGTCGGAGCAGGGGTCGAGCAGCTCAAAACACCTACTGGTGCTTGGCCAGGTCACCAGCAGTTGACACAAAGCTAAGTAATACGACCATATAATATTATAAAGTCGAGTAAATCCATTTTAGCTACTAATGGAATTACTCCTGAATATAATATTAAGTGAAATAGCAAAAATAACATGTAATAGTATACCATTGTGATAAGAAGAAAATGAACAAAATGAACAAAAGGGTGTAACAGAGATCTCCAGTGGATACTAGAAAGGACTGCCCTTCTAGCATCCAGCCTGTTACTGGGTTTTCGTAACAATTAGTCAGTATCCTTGTCCAATTATCCATTAGAATTCAATATGATTCAATAGTACTTCAGGATTACAACTGGTAGGCTACTAACTAGAGAAATTAAAATTTAATAAATTTATTAAGTATCGTCTAGAGGTATATCATCAAATTAAATTAAATTAATCAATTCAAACAAATTAATAATAATCACTTCTCTCGTGTACAGTAGTATTGTGCTGAAAGCACATATCACATTTATAAGTCTTAAGTACCGTCTGGTACATTAACATTTAATAAGATATTACAAATATGTACAAGTAAGTGTGTGTGTATGTGTGTAAGTGCTCTAAGTAGTTTGCTATGTCTCACGACTCGACTATACTTAAACAAGTGACTGACAAAGTCCTCAAATAAACTAACTTCTTGACCAACTGGCAATCAGAACAGTCTGCTTGAACAATAAAAAGAATGCTAAGCCCTATAGCAATATAACAAGCAACTGCGACACAATCAGGATCAAGGAGATAATATAACGACACTAAGTAGGCACCATCTGCAGATCCTCCACAAAAGTCACAAAACTCCCATACTACTGAATCTAAGTTCAGCATAAGAAAATGCCCGACTGTGATAGTACACAGATAACAGTACAAGTTAGGTCAGAAGCTACAGCTCAGGACCTGAGTTGCTCAGAGTGTCTATGCGACACACAACCTCAGTGCAACGTCGAAAATCACTAAGTCTATACAATGTTCTGTGAACAGAGTCTCCAGAACTAACAAGAATAATGAGACAAGAGACGATCTTCCAACAAGGGCCAATAAGGGAGATTTAGGCACTTGTCAGGAATACGTCCAACCACCAAGAGAGTCTAGACCAGACTGAATACTTCAGGCAAAGTGAGGACACCCCCCCTCTGTCACGTGATAGCTCCGTGGACAGCTGCTGCTCAGTAACAATGAGAAGCCGGCAGGGAAACGAGCCACAAGCGATAATTACAGTAGTTTAGACAACAAGATTTGAATTTTGAGCACATAAATTTTACACCCTCCTAACAACAGGAAACTAAGTCAAATAATAATATAAAAAATAAAATTACGTTTTAGCTTTATCAAAAATAACCCAATATAAAAATAAGAAAATAAACATTAATTTCAAAATCATAATATACATTGTAACCCATTCAGGGTTGAACACCCCCCCCCCCCCCCCCCCCCCAACACGAAAACGGCGCCAGGATTCTTTAATTTTTACTTTATTCAATTACTCAAAATACAAATTAAGTAAACTTTAATCAGATCACTCTTGTGCCAAGCACTGCTTTTTTACTATAAGTTATGCCCCTTTAAACTAGGCATACACATATCGTACTGTGCATTCTCGGGGTTAGTACATCAGTGTAGAGACAGGGAAACGTAGACAAACATGGCACTTGGGCTCGATCATAGTAAGGAGAGCATTCCACTCTTTAAATAGTGTTGGGAATCAAAGCAGTAGGACACTAGTATAAACGCTTAAGAGTGTAGAGGGGGAGGTCTGCGGCAGGACAGTGTTCCGTCACGCAGTACAAAAGCCCACACAACACATCCCTCACCACTCACTTATTCTCCTCCTCGTACACATCACTAGTGAATATATAAATATAATAAATTTGAAGACTGATATACATATTAAAGGGGCCCGGGGGGATTAATTACTTTTACTGAATTTGACATATCCAAATAAGAAAAAGGGATTTTTGGGGAAACATTACGTTAATTTAAATGTAACTGATAATTATTAAAAGGGCGTGACAGAGCGCAGCTATTACATTACAAGACCACTTATTGGGTTTTTTAAATAATAGAATAAGGTTTGGGTTCTGATGCCCACCTCATGATCCTTTGCATTTTTACTCTTCATAGTATTTATGTAAGTGGTGGGTTGTGGGCTGAAAAAACGTAATTTTAAAAGGGGGAAATGCCCAAATACACGTCAAAATGTTCCCCAAAGGGCACCACAAGACTAGAGCCTTTTTCCCCAATGTGGGAAATTTCTCTGGTGTCGTTTAAGCTTAGATGAATAGTAACATATAGGATGGAGAATGTCAGTGGATGTTGACTGTTGGAGCAGCACAGCGCCCACTGCATAACCACTCGCATCTATATGTAAAAAGAAGGGAAGATTGAAATTAGGACTCTTCAACACAGGGGCAGAGGATAGCAAACGTTTCAATCTTTTGAACGAGTCTGAACAATCTCTAGTCCAGGTGAACTGAACTTTGCTACTAGTAAGCTCAGTGAGAGGAGCTGCAATCTGAGAAAAGTTTGGACAGAACCTGCGATAATATCCTGCCATACCCAGGAATCTCTGTACTCCCTTCCTATCCTGTGGCACTGGAAATTCAGAAATTACACGAACCTTAGCCTCAATATGAGCAACCTCACCTTGGCCGATACAAAAGCCTAGATAGGTAATCTTGGCTTGACCAAAACTACATTTAGCTAAGTTATTCGAGAAGTTGTAGTGCGCCAGTCTCTTAATGCTCTGAGACATTGTCCTCTTCGCTTTCGGGCCGAGTGGACCTTCGCGCAGACGCTACTCAGTTGCCTCACAGGTACCGAGTTGAGTGGTTGTGTGCTCTGCGCCTCGCCCTCTGGTGGCGAAAATCAACATTACCCCACAAGATGGAGGGAAGCCTCCGACGAGTTAACACTGTATGTGTGGAGATTTTGCAGGGATCTTTGTTGGATCATAATGTTGACGTCCTCCTACTCCAAATCCTGCAAGACACATACATGTATAAGATCTCCAACGATGATATCTATGGTGTTTCAGTAAATGGTGCTTCCCGGGTTTTCGTCAAGTTTACGACTACAACAGTGTATGAGGATGTTGTTCAACGTTATCAAGATCTACGTTGTCGGGTGAACTCAACTGTGGCAGTGTGTCTTCGGGATGTGTCCCGCATTTATACATGGGTCAAGATTCGAAACGTCCCTTTCGAAGCTGATGAGTATGCAATCCGTAAGGTTTTCACCAAATTTGGGATGATTCACCAGACTTATGCAGGTGTATAGAGCCATGGCCCATTTGAAGGTAAACCTGACGGGTCGTTTTCAGTAAAAATGTCCATCAAAATTGCCATCCCGTCTTTTGTTCTCCTCGACGTCTACCGTACTCAGGTATATGTGTATTACCCGGGGCAAAGGAAGACGTGTCGGTTATGTGACGCGTATGGACACATGGCATATCAATGTGATCGTCGGCGTTCCCGTCAATAGGGTGAGCAGCGTGTGTCGTCAGACGCTCCTACACAAGCCCCCGCGTCCATGGTAGGCGAGAGCGTCCGTCCGACACCAACGCCTCAACAGCCTTCCCTCGATGTACCTGTCACTACACCTGATTCACCGTGTGTAACATTGCCCTGTATGGAGACACGCGTTACTGATGACGGTGTCGCAGCGACATCAACTGATGTTGTTCCATCTCGTGAGGTAGAGATAGACCTCCCTGTAGCATTTCCGGAATTGTATGGTGCGGTGGAGGAGTGTCCAGCGCCACCATCCACCCCAGTGGCGTTCGATAATAGCATTGGTAGCCCACCATCAACGATTGCTACTCCGGACGGACCCACTGTGATAATTACTAGCGTGGACGTCCATGCACACATGACCGCACCCGCCCGCACCGTAGTCGACGGGAGCTCCCGTAAGCGGGCGGCAGGGAATTCAAGTAGTGATGATGAACTGACACCAGGACAACGACCTGGGAAAAAGTCGTGGGCCGCGATTGCGGCTAATGGCTTTGACGACAATGCCAGGGTGGCGAGCCTCCCGCTTGGCGATGTTTGTGACACAGACGGTGATGTCGCTCTATGTCTCAATGTATTAAGAGTGAATGTGTGTGACGAAAGCCAGCAACATTCCAGTGTTTAACAATAAATGTCAATGGTTTAAGGGCGACTCACAGGAAAGATGATTTTGAGCAGTGTTTATGTCATTTTAAGCCTGATGTTGTGTTTCTCCAAGAGCACAATTATCGGGATGTGGGTGAATTGAGAATACGAGGTTATGTTGTGTATGGAGTGAATAGTCCGCGGTTAAAAGGTGGTGTGGCAGTGTTAATACGAGAGAACAGTCCTTTTCGGCTACATCATTGGGAAGTTGGGTCTGACTGTCGCTTAGTGCGCGTTGACAGGTGGTGGGGTACGATGAGAGTCGGATTCATTAGTGTTTATGGACCTGCAGCGAGGGATGCGAGTACGAAAAATCAGTTTTTTCAGGAGACGCTTGTGTATCACTTCCGGTCGCTACCCGCGGTAACCGTCGTGGGAGGTGACTGGAATTGCGTTACACGACGTCGGGATGTGGAACCGCGGGGTAGTGGGTTTTATTCTCAACTTTTGGGTGATATTTTGCAAGGGGTTGCGTTGCGCGACGTGGGAGGTGATGTAGTTGGTGGGGTGGATTTTACTTTTGTCCGACAGGGTTACGCAGCTCGACTCGATAGGATCTATGTAGCGCATGCTATTGACATACAGAGTGTCCAGACATGTGATGAACATTTTACTGATCATCGTGCGGTATTGGTACGTCTCGCCTGGGCTGGTTTGCCACAAGTCGTTCCTCGATTTTGGAAATTAAATGTTAGTCTTTTAAACGGAGATGAAATTCATGACTTATTTCGTCGGATGTGGTCTCAATTATGGAATAATGGGATGAGTGTCGTAGATATTCTAGATTGGTGGGATGTAAGGGGTAAACCCTGTATTAAATCCTTTTTTCGGGCAATGAGTAAAGAGGCGATACAATTACGTTATGGGAAGTTAAATTACGGCATCAATTACGTGCACGTTACGAGCCACGTGCAGAATATCCGGTAACCACCATCGCCGCCCTAAAAGCGGAAATATCGGATTTACAAAATCAGTTATTTCAGGGGACGCGAATTGCGGCGGGAATTGATGAAGTCCTTTGGGGATACCGACCATCTGCGTATGTTCTACGTGAACAAAATCAGCGTTGTCAAGCGTTCAATATAATGGGTTTATGGTGCGGGACGGAGTTTAGTCCTTCCCGTCGGGTACGACGATAATGGATACCGATCGTATGAGTCTTTATGCTGACATAGTTTACCGTGATACATTTAGTGGTAGTCGAGATCGTACTGTAGCCATGGAAGTCGTCCAGTCGTGGGTGACTAGTAAATTAATAGAGGATGAACAGCTATATGCTATGGGGCCTGTTAGTGCTGATGAAATACGGACAACTTTGCAGGACATGTAAAAAGGAAAATCGCCGGGGTCAGACGGGTTGCCATGTGAATTTTATTTAGAATTCTGGGGCGAGTTAAGTGAGTTTCTTGTTAGGTTATTAAATAGTATGAAAAATCGGGGTTATTTAAGTAGGTCTCAACGAGAAGGTATTGTGGTTCTTGTTCCGAAAAAAAAACGAATGTACTGATATACATGATTACAGGGCGATTACCCTGTTAAACACTGATTATAAATTATATGCAAAAATTTTGTGCAACCGCCTTAAACCCATCCTAGAGAAGGTTTTACATCCAGGTCAGGCTGGTATTCCGGGACGATCGCTCTATTTAAGCCAAAAGGTACTTGGTGATTTTGTTCTCGACCACCAAAGTGAAATGGGTAGGGGGGGAGGAATTTTGGCGTTAGATAGGAAGGCTGCGTTTGATAACGTTGATCATCTAGTGTTGAAAATCATAATGGAGCAGCTGGGTTTTGCACGAATGATTATTAAGTGGGTTATGTCATTGTATACTGACGCGAGTTTACGCGTCCAGGTGAATGGGAAATTAGGTACGACTGTCTTCTTACATCATGGGATTCGCCAGAGGTGCCCGTTATCGCAAATTTTATTTGCTATTTATCAGGAACCATTGTATAGGGCACTGGCAGCTGGGTGTGAGCAGCATCCATGTAATGGGCAGTGCGGTAGGCCCATCCATATTGTTGGCTATGTTGATGATACAACGCTTATGCTTACAGATCCCGGTAGTTTGTCTGCCGTAGATCGTATTGTGACCACTTTTAGCGAGGCAACGGGTATGATATGTAATAAGGATAAGTCTGGGCTATTACTTTTAGGGCCGTGGCAACGAGGTCCAATCTCCGTGGAGAGTCCGTGGGTGGTGCGTGAATCTTTGAAAATATGCGGGTTAATTCATGCGGCTAGTAGTACTGAAGGACGTGTACTCAATTCTAAGATGGTGGTTGATAGCGTAATCCGGCGTGTGGGTATGCTGAGATTACATGGGTTAACTCTCCACCAACGGGTGATAGTTACAAACTCCATCCTATATGCTAAAGTGTGGCATGTTGTGCATGTATCTTTGTTGTGCCCAAGAGATGAGACACGTTTATTGGTGCGTGTGTTTCGGTTTATCTGGGGAAGTCGTTGTTGCTGGTTACGACGCAGTGCGCTTAGTTTAAGTGTTCGCAAAGGGGGTTTGGGATTATTAGATTTTCATGCATCAATGCTTGCCCTTTTTGTCAAGCGCACATACGTGCAATACCTGCGAGTGACAGGTAATCCAGTTAGCGAGACGTATCAATACCTGTGCGAGTGTGTTAAGGGGCATGATCGCCATATATGCGTAGATATGTTGCGCGTGCTTACAGTTGTTTCGAATCCGCGCACGTGTAAATTGCGTATCTTAGTTCGGGCGACTATGGAAGCTGACGTGGCACCGGTCTGTAGTCAGTTTCCGTTGTACGCTTGGGCTGATATTTGGAACCGTCTAGTGGATCTTCCGTTGCTACCCGTAGTTCGTGAAACGGTATATAAATTTTTTCATAACATCTTGCCGTCCGGGTCTGTTTTGTGTACACGACGGTTATGTGATATTCCGTCCTGTAGCGATTGTGGGATAGAAGAAACTGTTTTTCATGCGATTTATTTTTGCGAGCGGTTGGAAGCCGTGCGCTGTTGGCTCGGTAGACTTATTAGGTGGGTGGGTGGGGGGGGGGGGGGGTTGTCTCCCTTACGTGTCCTTAGTTTAGACGTGGGGGGGGGGGGGTCCCGGATGATGTCGAAAGGGCATTGGGGGTGTTAGTATCAGATTTTATTCATACATCTTGGGTGCTCCGGACAGCTGGAACAACTGAGAGGATACACGGTATTATAGCAGTCATGTATCGAACCAAGTGTAGGAACAAGCTGTTGTTTGGGAATCGTTGGGAGCGTAGTTTTCCATATACCTACCGTAGTTTCCGTGTTCCGGATTTATGGAATTTGTACGAAGTAAAAACGTAAAAGGACTGGTCTCTCGTATGTGTTTTGCGTGCGTGGTTTGTTGTGAGAGTAATAAGTAAGGTTGTGTTTGTTGTGAGAGTAATAAGTAAGGTTGTGTTTGGTGTGAGAGTAATAAGTAAGGTTGTGTTTGGTGTGAGAGTAATAAGTAAGGTTGTGTTTGGTGTGAGAGTAATAAGTAAGGTTGTGTTTGGTGTGAGAGTAATAAGTAAGGTTGTGTTTGGTGTGAGAGTAATAAGTAAGGTTGTGTTTGGTGTGAGAGTAATAAGTAAGGTTGTGTTTGGTGTGAGAGTAATAAGTAAGGTTGTGTTTGGTGTGAGAGTAATAAGTAAGGTTGTGTTTGGTGTGAGAGTAGTAAGTAAGGTTGTGTTTGGTGTGAGAGTAATAAGTAAGGTTGTGTTTGGTGTGAGAGTAGTAAGTAAGGTTGTGTTTGGTGTGAGAGTAATAAGTAAGGTTGTGTTTGGTGTGAGAGTAATAAGTAAGGTTTGTGTTTGGTGTGAGAGTAATAAGTAAGGTTGTGTTTGGTGTGAGAGTAATAAGTAAGGTTGTGTTTGGTGTGAGAGTAGTAAGTAAGGTTGTGTTTGGTGTGAGAGTAATAAGTAAGGTTGTGTTTGGTGTGAGAGTAGTAAGTAAGGTTGTGTTTGGTGTGAGAGTAGTAAGTAAGGTTGTGTTTGGATACGAGAAAGTGTAAGGAAGGTAAAATAGGAGTTTATTAGATAGTTTTTATTATCCTTGGACTCGTAGTACAGTTTTCATGTGTCAGACCGTGACTTTTAAATCTCCATCAAACAAATGTACTATTGCTATATAGTATTGTCACCATTATGGGTTACAGGTCACGGTATAGTTTGGAATAAATTTATGAACATCATATGTATATGATGTGTAAATAAGAGTCAGTTATTATTTATTGGTTGTAACATGTCTTAACGAGATCAATAATTACATCATTACCTAATGTTTTAATTAATGTGGATTGATTTGTCTAGTCACTTGACAGTGGACATAGTTTCACTTGTATGGAGTTTGAAGGATAATTTTGTATTGTATTATCATTGTGGTGTCAAGTCCACTTAGTTGGAAACTGTTTCCTATATTATGGTTGTTGTTCACTGTATATGTATAATGTTGTTATTGCAGATGAGTTTAGTTTTAAATTTACTGGGCTCCTGAGTATTAGTTTGTTCTTATTCGTATTGTCAAAGTTAGATAAGTTTTCCCCGACCTATCTATGTATATTATAGATATCAGTTATCGTATCGTTTTATGTGTTATTTATTATTTCGTGTGTTGGTGTATGTATAAGTATATGTATGTTTGAATGTATATGTATGTATATGTATGTATATGTATATATGAATGTATAAGTGTGTATGTATATGTATATGTATATTTATATGTATGTGTGTATATGTATGTATGTGTGCATGTGTATGTATATGTATATGTATATTTATATGTATGTGTGTATATGTATGTATGTGTGCATGTGTATGTATATGTATATATATGTATATGTGTGGATGATGTGCGTGTGTATATGTCCTACCTATCTATGTATTTTATATATACCTGTTGATGGTTTGTTTTCTGTGTTAATTATTATTCCATGTACTGAAATGTTTTAATAAAATATATATACAAAAAAACAATGCTCTGAGACGCGTCAAGTGCTGTTCCCACTCGTCACTGTACACCACTAAGTCGTCAAGGTAGGCTTCTACTCCCTCTAAGTTGTGGGTCAGCTCGTTCATTATACGTTGGAATGAAGAAGCCGCGTTCCATAGGCCGAAGGGGGTGACGAGGTAGTTAAACAATCCATCTTGAACAGTAAAAGCAGATATTTCTTGAGCACGTTCAGTAAGCGGGACTTGATAATAGCCTCGTAAGAGATCTAAACGGCTGACAAACTGGGCTCCTGACACACGGTCAATAAGGTCGTCAATGCGAGGTAGAGGATAACCATCAGCCAAGGTGAGAGAGTTCACTTTCCTGTAATCAGTGCTCATCCTGAAACTACCGTCAGGTTTAGGCACTAAAATACATGGAGATGCCCATGGACTTTTACTGCGTTCAATAAGTCCGTGAGATAACAGAAAATCAACCTCTTCTCTCAATGCTTTATGCTTCGTTGGACTTATTCTATATGGAGATTGCTTAATGGGTGATGCTCCCTGTACATCAACGTCATGTACACCCAGAGTACAACGTTTAGGAACATCACTGAACAATTCAGGGAAATGCAAAATCATGTTTTTAATATCACCAGCTTTATCAATTCCAAGATTACTACGAAAATTGTCTAGTGATTGTAGAGTCACTGAATTTTCTAAACGCACCTCTATACCTCTAGAGATGTCAGGTAGACTGACGTTTTCTTCCTCTGTCCTAGGAAGAATAGATGTAGTAGGTAGAGGACTAGCGTAGTATGTCTTAAGCTGGTTAACATGGTACACATGATTAGATTTCTTTTTCCCAGGCGTACGTACCAAATAATTTACGTCGCTAAGCCTTTTCACTACTTCCATGGGACCATCATACCTGGCTTGTAGAGCATGACCTGGTACTAATTTCCGAGCCATCACCTTATCTCCTGCTTTAAAAGAGCGAGAGACAGCACGCTTGTCATAATGTTGCTTCATTATAGCTTGGGCTGAAACTAAGTTTTTCGAAGCTAGCTCTCTAGCGGCTGTCAAATGTTGCTGCATTAATGAAGGTGATGTGCTCAATGATGGATTTGATTTTCCTGTCCACACGCCTTTTAACACTGCGAGAGGACCACGCACTTGGTGTCCGAATATTAATTCAAACGGACTAAACCCGAGACTTTCTTGCTCACTTTCTCTCATAGCGAACAGAAGAAACGGTATACCCTCATCCCAGTCTCTAGAAAAATGTTCACAATAAGCTCTCATCATGGACTTCAGTGTCTGATGAAATCTCTCTAGAGCACCTTGTGACTGTGGATGATAACTGGTTGAAAGTACAGACTTTATTCCTAGGTGGGATAATGCTTCTCGAAAGATCTTAGAAGTGAAGTTAGATCCCTGATCTGATTGTATCTCTCGTGGCAATCCAACCTGGGAGAAAAATTTCATCAGCGCTCTCACAATAGCACGAGCATTATTTTTTCTCATAGGAATAGCCTCGGGATAGCGCGTTGCAGCATCCATAATAGTAAATAAGTATTGGTTTCCAAGTTTGGTTCTAGGCAAAGGACCAACACAATCAATAATAAGACGTGAGAATGGTTCACCATCCACGGTGATAGGAATGAGAGGTGCCGGTGAAGGTATGTGCGCTGGCTTGCCTGTCACTTCAAAGTTTATTCTCTATAAGGATTACAATGCTGAGTTTACAGAAATTTGGTTATTGTTTGGTTTACATGTAGTAAAATTGTGATTACAGAGTGTACCACTAGAACGCTTAGCATGGCTAGGCATTTCCGGCATACTTAGTTTTATTCTTAATTGTAAAATATTACAAATTATGAGGTAAGTTGGTATTATGGCTAAGTGACTAAATACTAGTTTGTGAGTTTAGCAATGTGAATGCTTTTGTTTTGGCACAGTATATAGTTTCAGTATTGGAGTATCACAGGATTCATTATTTTAAGACTGAGATTAATATTTCTGTTTATGGTCAAATGAGTGAGCGAGTGTAAGTGTGAACCACCAGGTGGTATTCGTGTAGTTAGTTGACGGGGTGTATCAGGGAGATAAGATGTTTTCTAATGGTAGTTTGAAGGTGATGAATGTGTCTGCAGTTCTAGAGTTCTCAGGTAGGGTATTCCAGATTTTAGGGCCTTTGACATACATTGAATTTTTTGTAAAGGTTTAGTTGGACACGGGGAATGTCGTAGAGATGTTTGTTTCTGGTGTTATGCCTGTGGGTTCTGTCACAACTATCAAGAAAGCGTTTTAGGTCAAGGTTGATATTAGAGTTTAAGGCCCTGTAGATATAGATTGCACAGTAGTAAGTGTGGATGTACTGAACTGGGAGTAAGTTTAGATCTTTGAAGAGTGGGGGGTGTGCTGCCAGGGATGGGATTTAGTGATTATTCTTACTGCAGCTTTTTGTTGGGTTATTATTGGCTTTAGGTGTGTTGCTGCAGTTGATCCCAAGCACAAATAGCATAGGTGAGGTATGGATAAATAAGTGAGTGGTATAGTGTGAGAAGGGCATTTTGCGGCACGTAGTATCGTATCTTGGAGAGGATCCCAACCGTTTTGGATACTTTTTTGGCTATATGCTGGATATGGGTGCTGAAATTCAGGTTGTTGTCAAGGTATAAGCCTAGGAATTTTCCCCCATTATTTCTGGTAATTAGAGTGTTGTCAATCTTAATGTTAATTTGTGCATCTCCTGCTCTGCTACCAAACATAATATAGTAAGTTTTGTCAGTGTTAAGCGTAAGTTTATTGGCTGTCATCCAAGTCGATATTTTAATCAGCTCCTCATTCACAATGGTGTTGAGGGTGGCAAGATTAGGGTGAGAGATGACATAAGTCGTGTCATCAGCAAAGAGAATGGGTTTCAGGTGTTGGGATACGTTTGGAAGGTCATTGATGTATATGAGGAAGAGCAGGGGACCAAGGACACTTCCCTGCGAAACTCCAGTATCAAGTGGCCGTGTTGCTGATGCTGTGTCTTAAACTTGACACACGTGGCAACGTCGCACATGATCAGCTACTGTTTCCTTCATTTTAGGCCAAGTAAATTGATTTGCCAGTTTACCGAGTGTCATCTTGACACCCAAATGTCCTCCAATGGGACTATTGTGAGCAAAATCAATGGCTTGTTCACGAAATGTAACTGGTAACACTACGAGATGCTTGACTGTGGTGGAAACACTATCAGCTGATAACTTACATGTATTTTTCTCCATCAGCACACCGTTACTATAATAGTAACAATTATCGAGATCCTTTGCTTCACTCTCAGTAACTACTATATCTCTCAGTATTTCCAGTGATTGATCAACAAACTGATCCTTGATTAAATCGTCATCAGTTAGAAATTTATCGTCAGTTGTGTCCTGACTAAGTTGTTGACCAGGGGGAGTTGGTGTTAATGATCCTGGGTGCAGAGCGTCACTAAACAACATATTCAAGCCCAAATCATTGTCATCCACTAACTCAACAGGAGACAAGGATGGTTGTTGAATCTTCGACATAGCTCTAGTAATTGCGCTGAGAGGAAATAAAATAGGCTTCTCACTACAAGCTTCAATGGCATAATTATCATCATTGTTATTATCAATCACAAGTGGTTCTTTACATATACCAGCATGAAGGATATCGTTCCCTATCAACAAGTCCACTGACCTGATGGGAAATACACCACTGGATATACCCACTGAAATATAACCAGTATAATAGCTTGTTTCAATGTAACCTTTATGAAGAGGTACTTTTATAACAGCCCCACCATAGGCTTCTAACAATACATCTATCTTGCAATAGGTATCATCAGTTATGGGCAGTACATCTTCTCTCAATAAGGTGAGATAACTGCCAGTGTCTCTGAAAGTAATTATCTCAGTCAGATGTGATTCGTCAAATCCTACTTTACCTCTCGAAAAGTAAGGACTCGTTGCTGAACGAATCTTTTCGTCAGATACACTTTCTGACGCTAGTCATTTGTTCTGAGTAATATTATCTAAATCAGTAGGATCAGAGGTATTACTAGGATTTTGGTGCCTTTGTTGCTCTGAAGAGGATACGACTTGAGTGGGGGCGCCAGCCATACGACTGCTTCTCGTATGTCTTTCTAACTTATAGCAATACTCTCTAGCATGTCCTTTTCTGTTACAATAGGTACATTTAACTTGTTCTCGATATCAGATCTCTGTCTAGCCACAGAGACAGATACAGGATTGTGAGTTTTCCTGGTAAAGGTACGAGAAGTTACAGTAGCAGGTACATCAGGCCGGCACTGAGCAGCTGATTTAGGTTGCCAACTTCTAGGACAATTTTTAGTTACCTTGTTTCTTTGTGTTTTATCACGTACAAGTTTGTGAGAAATCTCGTAATTGTCTGCTAATGCTGCAGTTTCCAGAATATCTGAGGTAGTATGATCGATCAGATATTCTTGTATGTCCGCAGATATACAGTTGTTAAACTCTTCGTGAAGTAACAACTGAACAAGAGTGTCGTAGTTGTTACATTTCGCAGATCTACACTATCTCTCAAATGCAACTTTTTTCTCATGAGCAAACTATACACAAGTTTGATCTTGCCGTCGTTGTAACGTACGAAATGCACTTTGATAACTTACAGGTAACAAGTTACACGTCTCTAGAATAGTTTGTTTGACAGCATCATAACTAATGTACTTGGCAAATGGTAAAGCAGCAGTACAAGTTTTAGCTCTTCCTGTCAAAGCTGTGTGCAACAAGGTAGCCCAGTGCTTACGTGGCCAGTTCATAGCACGTGCCTGGTTCTCAAATACATCAAAATAGGTGTCTAAGTCACTCTCAAAAAACTTAGGAACCATGGATGCAGCTTTCTGCACATTAAATGTGTCCTGTGATCTATCAGTCTGTTGTCTTCCCAGATGAACATTTTCTCTCTGGAAATCTTCTTCGTTCAATTTCCTCCGTGCCTCTGTTTGTGCAGTCTGCAACATAATGAGGCATTCAAACCTCTCAAACTGTTCCTGAGAGATAGGACCAGTGAGTAATGGAGGAGTAAGGAATCTAACGTGGTCTAGATGGTCTTTAGGTCGGACACCTTGTCCAGGCATCCCTAGGGAGTCTAGATCTGGTCTAGGATAAGTAGATACAGGTGTAGCATACACGGTACTAGTATGAGGCTGTGTCATACTAACAGTTAGGAGGGAAGGCATGAGCAAGAACTGAGCTACACTATACTCAGACACTAGGCTCACTTCTGCCTTAGTTGCTCTTTCTTCTTCATCAAATAGTGTCATACTTCCTAATTGTGACACTAGGCTCTCTGAATCTGAATCATAATCAGACATCTCCATATGAGCAGGAAACAATATATCTTTAATTAACGCTCTGACAGTTTCTGCGGTGTAATTCCTGTTATACGTCACACCGAGATATTTAGGCTACTCGCCAACACGTCTGAAGTTTTAAAGTACTTAACTCAGACAAAGTCAGAGTATCAATTAACTGTTTCACTTTGGCATACATCACGAAAATAAATGTACTACGAGAGAGTGATTATGGGAAACTATAATCCTGATAGGAATTTTAGTGTTAGTTGTCTTAGAGCTAGAGCTCAAACAGTATTTCCATCACCTAGTATGTTGTACAAGACTAAACTCAAAGTCTTCACTTTAGGAAAATATTCAAAGTGTTTGATCATAGAGTTACTAGTATGTCAAACTGGACAATTTCTCCAACACCTTGGATCAAGAGCATCCCGGACAGGCCCCCATTTGTTACAAAAAATGAAATTCTAAAAGCTTAGAGATCTCCAATGGATACTAGAAAGGACTGCCCTTCTAGCATCCAGCCTGTTACTGGGTTTTCATAACAATTAGTCAGTATCCTTGTCCAATTATCCATTAGAATTCAATATGATTCAATAGTGCTTCAGGATTACAACTGGTAGGCTACTAACTAGAGAAAATAAAATTTAATAATTTTTTTAAGTATCGTCTAGAGGTATATCATCAAATTAAATTAAATTAATCAATTCAAACAAATTAATAATAATCACTTCTCTCGTGTACACTATTATTGTGCTGAAAGCACATATCACATTTATAAGTCTTAAGTACCATCTGGTACATTAACATTTAATAAGATATTACAAATATGTACAAGTAAGTTTGTGTGTATGTGTGTAAGTGCTCTAAGTAGTTCGCTATGTCTCACGACTCGACTATACTTAAACAAGTGACTGACAAAGTCCTCAAATAAACTAACTTCTTGATCAACTGGCAATCAGAACAGTCTGCTTGAACAATAAAAAGAATGCTAAGCCCTATAGCAATATAACAAGCAACTGCGACACAATCAGGATCAAGGAGATAATATAACAATACTAAATAGGGACCATCAGCAGATCCTCCACAAAAGTCACAAAACTCCCATACTACTGAATCTAAGTTCGGCATAAGAAAATCCCCAACTGTGATAGTACACAGATAACAATACAGGTTAGGTCAGAAGCTACAGCTCAGGACCTGAGTTGCTCAGAGTGTCTATGTGACACACAACCTCAGTGCAACGTCGAAAATCACTAAATCTATACAATGTTCTGTGAACAGAGTCTCCAGAACTAACAAGAATAATGAGACAAGAGACGATCTTCCAACAAGGGCCAATAAGGGAGATTTAGGCACTTGTCAGGAATACATCCAACCACCAAGAGAGTCTAGACCAGACTGAATACATCAGGCGAGGTGAGGACACCCCCCCCCCTCTATCACGTGATAGCTCCGTGGACAGCTGCTGCTCAGTAACAACGAGAAGCCGGCAGGGAAACGAGCCACAAGCGATAATTACAGTAGTTAGACAATCAAGACTTGAACTTTGAGCACATAATATGTTACATCCTACCTAACAACAGGTAACTAAGTCAAATAATATAAAGCAATATATTTACGATTTAGCTATTATCGCAGATATAAGCAATATAAAATTATATGAAAATATACATTATATTCATAATCATAATATACATTGTAACCCATTCAGGGGTTGCAACAACCTGGCAATCAGAACAGCTTGCTTGAACAGTAAAATGACCGATTTGCTGAACAGCAATATAACAAGCAGCAGCAACACAGAATTAGGAACAAGGAGATAACATAACGACCCTAAGCAGGGACCATCTGCAGATCCTCCACAAAAGTTACAAAACTTCCATACTACTGAATCTAAGTTCAGCAAAAGAAAATCCCCGACTGTGACGGTGCACAGATACCAGTACAAATTAGCTCAGAAGCTACAGCTCAGGACCTGAGTTTCTCAGAGTGTCAGTGTGACACACAACCTCAGTAAAACGTCGAAAATCACTAAGTCTAGGCTAGGCTGAACTAACAACAAGAGAGAGCGACAGACATGATGTTCCAACAAGGGCCAGCAAGGAAGAGCTGGAATCACCATCAAACAGAGAGAGCTAGCTAGAGGCAAGCCAGTCCTCTCACCCAGGTGAGGCGTGATCACCCCACCCTGATCACGTAACTCTCCGAGGACTGCTGCTGCCCAGCAACTACAGAGAAGCCGGCAATGAAACAAGCAGAGCAGTAGTTACAGTAGCCAGACAATGCCATCAGCTACTTAACACTCTCGAGCAATGAGCACTGAATAAGGTGTAAATGTTACATCCTACCTAATAATATAACAAAGTCAAATAATAACATAAAGCAATATATTTACAATTTAGCTAATATCGCAAATATCAGCAATATAAAATTATATGAACAGGTAATATACATTACATACATTGTGACCCATTCAGGGGTGGCAATACTACCCACCCCTCTCTCTCCTGTCTTAATGCCATTACCCTGTCATAGAACTCCAGCAGGTCTGTGACACAGGATTTTCCTTCCCTGAAACAGTGCTGGTTGTTGATTATACACTTGTTTCTTTCCAGGTGCTCCACCACTCTCCTCCTGATGATCTTCTCCATGACTTTGCATACTATACACGTTAGTGACACAGGTCTGTAGTTTAATGCCTCATGTCTTTCTCCATTTTTAAAAAATGGGACTACATTTGCCATCTTCCATACCTCAGGGAGCTGCCCAGTTTCAATGGATGTGTTGAAGATTTTTGTTAGTGGTACACACAACGTATCTGCTCCCTCTCTAAGGACCCATGGAGAGATGTTGTCTGGTCCCACCGCCTTTGAGGTATCAAGTTCACATAGCAGCTTCTTCACCTCCTCGGTTATGTGTACCTCATCCAGCACTTGTTGGTGTATCTCCCTGTTCTGATTTCCTGGAGTCCTACCGGTTTCCACTGTAAATACTTCTTTAAATCTCGTGTTGAATTCCTCACGTACCTCTTGGTTGTTTCTTGTGAACTCCCCACCATCCTTCCTCAGTCTGATTATCTGGTCCTTGACTGTTGTTTTCCTCCTGATGTTGCTATACAACAGCTTCGGGTCAGACTTGACTTTCGATGCTGTGTCATTTTCGTATTGTCGCTGAGCCTCCCTTCTTATCCGTGCATATTCCTTTCTGGCTCTTCGGCTGATCTCTTTATTTTCCTGGGTTCTTTGTCTTCTGTACCTTTTCCATTCTCTAGTACACCTAGTTTTTGCCTCCCTACACCTTTGGGTGAACCAAGGACTCGTTCTGTTCTTCCCATTATTTCTGTTTCCCTTGGGAACAAACCTCTCCTCTGCCTCCTTGCATTTTGTTGTCACAAAGCCCATCATTTCTTTTACTGGTTTGTGACACAGGATTCCCCGTCCCTGAAACCATGTTGGCTGCTGTTGATGAGATCATTCCTTTCTAGGTGTTCCACCACTCTTCTCCTGATAATCTTCTCCATGACTTTGCATACTATACATGTCAGTGACACTGGTCTGTAGTTTAGTGCTTCATGTCTGTCTCCTTTTTTTTAAAGATTAGGACTACATTTGCTGTCTTCCATGCCTCAGGCATTCTCCCTGTTTCGGTAGATGCAACGAATATTGTTGTTAGGGGTACACATAGCGCCTCTGCTCCCTCTCTCAGGACCCATGGAGACATGTTATCCGGCCCCATTGCCTTTGAGGTATCTAGCTCACTCAGAAGCCTCTTCACTTCTTCCTCGATTGTGTGTACTGTGTCCAGCACTTGGTGGTGTACCCCACCTCTCCGTCTTTCTGGAGCCTCTTCTCTCTCCTCTGTGAACACTTCTTTCAATCTCTTGTTGAGTTCCTCACATACTTCATGGTCATTTCTTGTTGTCTCTCCTCCTTCCTTCCTTAGCCTGATTACCTGGTCCTTGACTGTTGTTTTCCTCCTGATGTGGCTGTATAACAGCTTCGGGTCAGATTTGGCTTTCGCTGCTATGTCGTTTTCATATTGTCGTTGGGCCTCCCTTCTTATCTGTGCATATTCATTTCTGGTTCTACGACTGCTCTCCTTATTCTCCTGGGTCCTTTGACTACTATATTTCTTCCATTCCCTAGCACACTTGGTTTTTGCCTCCCTGCACCTATGGGTGAACCATGGGCTCATCCTGGCTTTTTCATTATTCCTGTTACCCTTGGGTACAAACCTCTCCTCAGCCTCCTTGCACATTGTTGCTACATATTCCATCATCTCATTAACTGGCTTCCCTGCCAGTTCTCTGTCCCACAGAACCCCGTTCAAGAAGTATCTCATTCCTGTGTAGTCCCCTTTCTTGTAGTTTGGCTTCATTCGCCCTTACCTTCCTGCTTCCCCTGTGTGTGTGTGTGTGTGTGTGTGTGTGTGTGTGTGTGTGTGTGTGTGTGTGTGTGTGTGTGTGTGTGTGTGTGTACTCCCCTATTTGTGGTTGCAGGGGTCGAGACATAGCTCCTGGCCCCGCCACTGTGTGAGTGTGTACTTGCGAGTGTTTGTGTGTGTGTGTGTGTGTGTGTGTGTGTGTGTGTGTGTGTGTGTGTGTGTGTGTGTGTGTGTGTGTTGTGTGTGTGTGTGTGTGTGCGTGTGCTCACCTAGTTGTAGTTGAAGGGGTTGAATTCTAGCTCCTGGCACTGCCTCTTAACCACTAACGATTGTATTCAGATTGGTAATGTTTTGAGTACTCTCGTACCTATATCTGAAGCTGCTTATCGAGTCCACACCATCAACACCTTTCCAGTTGTGTCTCGTTGAATAAAGGTGTGTCAGGTAAGGGAGTGATCTCGTAGCTTTGCAACGAATGTTTTTGATCATCTGGACCTGGTTGATCAGGTCTGTACTGGTCATGGGTGCCGGATGCTATACCATAGGCCTTATATACAATGATTATGGAGTGAATTTGAATACGGTCACATTTTTGCAATATATGAAACTCCAGGTGGTAACCCTGCTGCCATCTACACTGGGACTGTTTTCTTATGACATTTAAAAAGATGTCAGATCATATGCATGATGCCCATAATTTATTTATCAATTTGACTCCAGCTTAAGGTAGAAGATTTAACAGAGTTACTTCTCACCACATTCTCTCCCACCATACATTCGCATCAACCTTTTCAACGCCACTAACTCTTCCAATTGCTCTCACCACCCTCACTAATTCTCACTATTCCCCCTTCCCAAATCACCAACCCTTCACACTTGTCTTTCCTCCCAATAACCTCCTCTACCAACTATCCAAAATAAGCTAACTCCTTTGCCCTTCAGGAGCACAAATAATAATAATGCGAAAAATCAGTCTGAATTTCAAGAAAGATCAACACATTAAACGAAATAGTAAGCGAAGAAAACCAGAACCTCATCACAATCACAGAAACAAAGCTTTATGACCCTTCCTGGAGCATTAATGCAAAATAGGTAAGAAAGAGAATGAGCGTGGACATGACACTGCTAATGAGGTAGAACTGGAAGTTTGAGTAATAACAATCACAGACTGGCAGACTGCAAGTTTTTCCTTAAATACACTTAGCAGGGACAATAGCAGGTATCATGTGGCTGCTACATACAAGCTGCCACTGGCAACAAGTCACACAGAACAGAACATAACACAAACAATAAGTATCAACATCTTTGGTGACGTCCGACATAGAGGAACAGCTTCATGTGGAATCCCAATTATATGATGACTAAACTCTTTATTTCCTCGATGCAAATTATTCTTTTGCTGATAAATAAGAAACTCAAGAGAATTTGAATTACAGAGCTGTCATCTTAACTTCTGTGAGTTCTTTATCTTCTGTTTCTGTTTTCATTAAGCATCGGGCTGAAGTTTAACACTCTTTTATTTGATTTAACCCCGAATTTAGCCCTCTTTGTAACTTAACTATTTTTTTAAACTTAGCAAAGCTATACAAGAAGAAAGCAATAAAAAGTGGGCTAGATAATGATTCCTTCCTTCTGGTTAGTATAGACAGGTCCAGTATGGGTAATTCCTCCGCTGGGTGAACCCATCCAGATCACGTACTGTACGTGCTGGTGTGATGGAAGTGTCACGTAAGGTCGACCACCACACCAGATCTGTTTAGGCTCTCGCCTGTATTGTGCTATTTTCTCCTGACTGTTTATATTATTATCCAGAAATCTACTCAGCACTTCCGAGTCCAATGACTCAGTGACTCGAGAGTCAAAGATTGGTTAATGAAAGTGAAAGATGCCACAACTTATTTTTTGTAAGTACTGCAAATGTTCAGTGACGTCAAAATTAAGTGACAATGAGTACCGTAAGACAAACAATGTTTCAGTATGATATCCTCAGTGATGATGTAAGAGAGTCAGAGGGAAGAATGTCTTTGATGAGTCAGACACAAGTGATGATGTAAGAGAGACAGAGGGAAGAATGTCTTTGATGAGTCAGACACAAGTGAAGTGATGAAGATACACAGTTGTTGCACATGTTTTCTACTCATCATTTTATCTCTCTTGTACACCATTTTCAACATGTATGTTCTTGTTCACAGCTGAACATAGTTAGCAGTAGTTAACCATTTAAATGAACTCTACAAAGGACATTTTGTTGACAGTTTAGGATGTAAGATCTTAAAGCTCTGAAGGTCAGAGTGCAGTACAATTGTTTCCATTATATTTGTTCAATATTTCAGTAATGTGACTTGAAAGCCGATATTGGAAACAGTAAATTCAGCTTAATAATAGATGACATTAATGACATTTCTGTAACTAGACTACTGGTTATTGCTTTTATTTATTACTCTGAGAGAAAGAAGCAAGTAACACAATTTACCATTTACCCTGAACTGTAGAGATTCGTTGTTCTTACCACCGGTAATGTTTCTGTTATGACCGTTGTAAACAATGAACTGCTTGTAGGAATATGATCTGAGGTTACTCATGTGATGCTACTCAGTGGTGTGTGTGTATGTGTGTTGTTCCCTTCAGCATGATATGTCTCAGGGGTGTGTGTGTGTGTGTGTGTGTTATTCCCTTCAGCATGATATGTCTCAGGTGTGTGTGTGTGTGTGTGTGTTATTCCCTTCAGCATGATATGTCTCAGGGTGTGTTGTGTGTGTGTGTTATTCCCTTCAGCATGATATGTCTCAGGGGTGTGTGTGTGTGTGTGTTTTTCCCTTCAGCATGATATGTCTCAGGGGTGTGTGTGTGTGTGTGTGTTATTCCCTTCAGCATGATATGTCTCAGGTGTGTGTGTGTGTGTGTGTGTGTGTGTGTGTGTGTTGTTTATTCCCTTCAGCATGATAGTCTCAGGGTGTGTGTGTGTGTGTGTTTATTCCCTTCACATGAATGTCTCAGGGTGTGGGTGTGTGTGTGTGTTATTCCCTTCAGCATGATATGTCTCAGGGGTGTGTGTGTGTGTGTTATTCCCTTCAGCATGATATGTCTCAGGGTGTGTGTGTGTGTGTGTGTTATTCCCTTCAGCATGATATGTCTCAGGGTGTTGTGTAGTGTGTTATTCCCTTCAGCATGATATGTCTCAGGGGTGTGTGTGTGTGTTATTCCCTTCAGCATGATATGTCTCAGGGGTGTGTATGTGTGTTATTCCCTTCAGCATGATATGTCTCAGGGGTGTGTGTGTATGTGTGTTATTCCCTTCAGCATGATATGTCTCCGGGGTGTGTATGTGTGTTATTCCCTTCAGCATGATATGTCTCAGGGGTGTGTATGTGTGTTATTCCCTTCAGCATGATATGTCTCAGGGGTGTGTTTGTAAGTGTGTTATTCCCTTCAGCATGATATGTCTCAGGGGTGTGTTTGTAAGTGTGTTATTCCCTTCAGCATGATATGTCTCAGGGGTGTGTTTGTAAGTGTGTTATTCCCTTCAGCATGATATGTCTCATGCTGCAAACACTGTCTGCCCAGAAACTCGGACTTTGTGATCTGTGAAAAATCTGACTAGTTCTCCCACTCCTCAATTAGGTAATCTAGGTACAAGGAGCTCCCTGCTGTAGCTAGTACAGCTATGACAAACACGATGGATGATCACTGAATCTGTCAGTGGGAGAATACTGCGGCAGTTGTTCAACCTCAAAACTCATTTTAATATCGCAAGAAATCATGAACTATGTCATACAACTGAGTTTCTTCATTCATCGTTCTGTGACCAGAAAATTTATGAATTCCCTATATTTCGGTAGCATATTCTTGGGGAAGTTCAAATTATAAATAACAAATTGGAATCTAATTGATTCCATCACTTCAATGAAGATAAAGAAAGATAATTTAGTACAAGATTGTGTGGATCCTAATCTGTTCCTACGTTATGAATTTGAAACCGAAATGTCAAACTGAAAGTTTTCTGAGTGAAAAAAAAATATTCTGGAGGATTTATAAAGTTTATAGTGGAGGTTGTATTACGAGCGCAGGTAAAGCTGGAAGGTGTGTAGCACCTGACAGTAAGTCAAGTCACCAGACAAGAAACGGACCGCTGGAACAAAGGCAAAAAACAAACTCCGGTATATTCCCACCGTCAATATTTACAATAAGTTCAGAGTGCAGTAGAGCAGCAATGTAGGAAGATACTATACAAATCAAAGTATTAAGGAGTGAGAAAGCAAAGTGAGTTCACTCACTGCTGTTGGCTTATAACTCATACCATAGATAGTATCAGTATGTGTACTCATCCTACTAGTGAGAGACTGACTCCAACCAGAGGTGTAAGTACAACATCAGCTCTCTTTATCTTGCTCATTAGGTTCACATGTAAACCTGGCAAACAGTCTGTGCAATATAAGGCCCCAACAACCGCACTGCCACCTGACAGCTTGATTGGTACAGAGGGAATACAAGCGGTGGTTGTATGATACACGCTCGCTAAATAAACTGCATCTATGCTTACCAGTTAATATTAGAGCCAGTGTCATGTCTGAGTGGAAGCGAATGCCTACAGCCAATAAAGATTTGTGTATTAGACCTTGCAAAAAAACAAAAAACTATTTATTGTAGATATTAAACTCTCACCTGAATCGAGTTCCAGTAGAGGAAACATCATCAAACACAGTGTGAACAAACCTCTAAAAGTTCGGCTGGGGGCCAACAGCCTCATACAAAGATACTACCGGAGACAACCTTTTCCAAGAGCTCTCAGATTTAGCTTAAAGAGTTCTCACTTCACCAAATAAGGTAAAGTGAGAATATGACGCTGACGTGGAAAGTGCATTCAGTCACATCAGCAAAGATAAATCAAAACTATGTAACCAGCTGAATATAAAAAGTTTAAAAGCTATTTTGATTATTAAACATGTGCTGAGAAGACATGGTAAAGGCTGCGATAATTACAAACTACATAGGGATGTTGTATGAAAAACAGCCTCGTTGTCTGTCTCAACAATCAACAACGAAGAAACAATTACAAGAAGAAACAGCTACACACGCTGAGGGAGAGATGTGCCGGCTGGGAGTCAGTACATCTAGAATTACGCCGGTATAATGACGTGTGAGAGTAATGTATCCTAATGTGTTACATATGCAACTAATATTCTCAGAGCCTTCTTTTTCTTTTTTTTTAGCTTTATCACACATAAGATTATGGGTTTTTAGCGACTTTTAGGCAAGAGTCCAGCGCTACCTGAGACTGCACTTCGTAGTCTCCACTAGTGAGTCGAACACAGCAGCTGGATTACCTTTACCTCAGACACTAGTGACTCTGCTATATAATTAAAAGGAACTAAGATTGAGAGGCGAATATGACCCAGGAGACAAAATGTATGAGAAAGGCAATTATTTAGAAAAATAAAGTAATCTTGGTAATAAGTTTTCCAAGAAATGACGAAATTCTTTGACCAGAAATAATGGGACGTGACAGAAAAGTAAATAATTACTGGAAGGAGCAAGAGACGGGAATGTTGGATGAGGAAGTCACAGAGAGGAAGTATCTGGGAAGTCACAGGGAGGAAGCACCAGGGAAGTCACAAGGGAAGGAAGCACCAAAGGGAAGGTCACAGGGGGAAGCATCAGGGAAGTCACAGGGTGGAAGCATCAGGGAAGTCACAGGGAGGAAGCATCAGGGAAGTCACAGGGAGGAAGCATCAGGGAAGTCCCCAGGGTGGAAGCTCGGGAAGTCACAGGGAGGAAGCATCGGGGAAGTCACAGGGTGGAAGCATCAGGGAAGTCACAGGGAGGAAGCATCAGGGAAGTCACAGGGTGGAAGCACAGGGAAGTCACAGGGTGGAAGCATCAGGGAAGTCACAGGGAGGAAGCACCAGGGAAGTCACAGGGAGGAAGCACCAGGGAAGTCACAGGGAGGAAGCACCCGGGAATCACAGGGAGGAAGCATCAGGGAAGTCACAGGGAGGAAGCATCAGGGAAGTCACAGGGAGGAAAAGCACCAGGAAGTCACAGGGTGGAAGCATCAGGGAAGTCACAGGGAGGAAGCACCAGGGAAGTCCAAGGGAGGAAGCATCGGGGAAGTCCAGGGAGGAAGCATCAGGGAAGTCACAGGGAGGAAGCACCAGGGAAGTCACAGGGAGGAAGCATCAGGGAAGTCACAGGGAGGAAGCATCAGGGAAGTCACAGGGGGGAAGCATCGGGGAAGTCACAGGGAGGAAGCATCAGGGAAGTCACAGGGTGGAAGCATCAGGGAAGTCACAGGGAGGAAGCATCAGGGAAGTCACAGGGAGGAAGCATCGGGGAAGTCACAGGGAGGAAGCATCAGGGAAGTCACAGGGAGGAAGCATCGGGGAAGTCACAGGGAGGAAGCACCAGGGAAGTCACAGGGTGGGAGCATCAGGGAAGTCACAGGGAGGAAGCATCAGGGAAGTCACAGGGAGGAAGCATCAGGGAAGTCACAGGGAGGAAGCATCAGGGAAGTCACAGGGAGGAAGCACCCAAGGGGGGGAAGTCACAGGGAGGAAGCATCAGGGAAGTCACAGGGGGAAGCATCAGGGAAGTCACAGGGGAAGCATAAAGGGAAGTCACAGGGAGGAAGCATCGGGGAAGTCACAGGGAGGAAGCACCAGGGAAGTCACAGGGGGGAGCATCAGGGAAGTCACAGGGGGGAAGCATAGGGAAGTCCACAGGGGGAAGCATCAGGGAAGTCACAGGGAGGAAGCATCAGGGAAGTCACAGGGGGAACAAAGGAAAGTCAACAGGGAGGAAGCATCAGGGAAGTCACAGGGAGGAAGCATAAAGGGAAGTCACAAGGGGGGAAGCATCAGGGAAGTCACAGGGGGGGAAGCATAAGGGAAGTCACAGGGAGAAGCATCAGGGAAGTCACAGGGAGGAAGCATCAGGGAAGTCACAGGGGGGGAAGCATAAGGAAAGTCACGGGAGGAAGCATAGGGAGTCACAGGGAGGTAGCATCAGGGAAGTCACAGGGAGGAAGCACCAGGGAAGTCCAGGGAGGAAGCATCAGGGAATCACAGGGAGGAAGCATAAGGGAAGTCGACAGTGAGGAAGCATCAGGGAAGTCACAGGGAGGAGCATCAGGAAGGGCTCAGGGGGGGGGAGGAAGCATCAGGGAAGTCCAACAGTGGAGGAAGCATCCAGGGAAGTCACAGGGAAGGAAGCATCAGGAAGTCACAGGGTTGAAGAATCAGAAGTCACAGGAGGAAGAAATCAGTATGGAGAGTGTTACATGGTATCCCTCCATTAATATATATTGTTTTTTTATTTATTTATTATCACACCGGCCGATTCCCACCAAGGCAGGGTGGCCCGAAAAAGAAAAACTTTCACCATCATTCACTCCATCACTGTCTTGCCAGAAGGGTGCTTTATCACTACAGTTTTTAAATGTCAACATTAACACCCCTCCTTCAGGAGTGCATGCAACTGTACTATATGGCTATTAACCTGCAGACAAGGTGTCTGCAGGTTATTAGTGTCTGTGGATGATGATATAATAATGACGATGGAAGTTCAGATGGTTGCAAGAATACGAGGAGGAGCTGCAGGAATTATCCAACAATCTTTACTAGAGATCAACTCCGTTCAAGTGGCAAATTTTAAGGAACCTATAATACGGAGAAAGACCAAAAACAAAATATCATATGAGAGGAACAGCTCAGAGAAACAAAGAGACTTAAGAACAACCACCCACTTCAACCAACCTGCATCATGGAAGTGACACACAAACACACAAACAGCGGCACTTCATATACATGCAAAAATAAGAATGACCTTATTATATGTAAACAAACGCCCCTTTTAGACAGTCGCACATAAGGCGAAATCCGAGAAAACTCAACTGTATGAATCTAATTTGTTAGAGATGATGCACGCTTACTGCACCTGAATATCTTGACACTGATGGAAGAAGAACAAGACGGGATATACAAAGGAACCACAAGACGGGATATACAAAGGAACCACAAGACGGGATATACAAAGGAACCACAAGACGGGATATAGAAAGGAACCACAAGACGGGATATACAAAGGAACCACAAGACGGGATATACAAAGGAACCACAAGACGGATAATACAAAACGTCTCGGAACCACAAGACGGGATATACAAAGGAACCACAAGACGGGATATACAAAGGAACCACAAGACGGGATATACAAAGGAACCACAAGACGGGATATACAAAGGAACCACAAGACGGGATATACAAAGGAACCACAAGACGGATATACAAAGGAACCACAACGGGATATACATAGGAAACCACATACGGATATAAAACAAAAAAAACCACAAGCGGGATATAACAAAGGAACAAAAGACGGGATATACAAAGGAAGAACAATGTGCAGAGAAAAACACATAAGGAAGAGCTGTATATTTCGAATTCCATCTGATATCCTCTTCAGCAGACCTACTGAAGAGACGTACAGGAATGTCTGTGTCTCTGTCTACATGTGGTTTTTCCTTGATCTTGACAAATATTTATCACGCCTTTATACTACTATAAGAGGAGATAAGATCACGACATACAAAATAATACGATTTATAGAAAATTAGACAATAACGAATAAAAAAACAATTTGCCGTCGATGAAGCAATTTATAACTAATTACAAATAATTCCAATGGCTTTAGATGACGTTTTGGTCCTCAGGGTAAGATAAGTTGTTTGTAAACTGAGTAGAGAAGAAAACAACAATCACTTTAGCAGGAAAAGAAGTGGAACAATAAATTAGAGAGAGAAACTTCCTCCAACACTGAACCACAGTCACATGACAAACTTCCTCCAACACTGAACCACAGTCACATGACAAACTTCCTCCAACACTGAACCACAGTCACATGACAAACCTCCCCTCCAACACTGAACCACAGTGCACATGACAACTTCCACGCAACACTGACCACAGTCAACATGACAAACTTTCCTCCCAACACTGAACCACATTCCACAATCACAACTTCCTCCAACACTGAACCACAGTCACATGACAAACTTCCTCCAACACTGAACCACAGTCACATCACAAACTTCCTCCAACATTGAACCACAGTCGCATGACAAACTAATCCAACACTGAGCAATGGGGAAAATAAACCAGTCACATCACAATCTTCACAGCATTGAACCACAGTCACAACACAAACTTACTCCATACATTGAACCACAGTCACATACAAACTTCCTCAACACTGAAGCCAAAGTCACAATCACAACTTCCTCAACACTGAACCACAGTCACATCACAAACTACCTCCAACACAGAACACAGTCACATCACAAACTTCCTCCACACTGAACCACAGTTCCATCACAAACTTCCTTCAACACTGAACACAGTCCGGACATCACACACTTCTCTACACTGACACAATTCACATCCACAAACTCCTCCAACACTGAACCACAGTCACATCACAAACTTACTCCAACATTGAACCACAGTCACATCACAAACTACCTCCAACACTGAACCACAGTCACATCACAAACTTCCTCCAACACTGAACCACAGTCACATCAAAAACTTCCTCCACATTTGACGGGGGGGGGGGGGGGGGGTTCACATCACATCAAAAAACTACCTCTAACACTGAAACGACAGTCACATGACTAACTTCCTCCAACATTGAACCAGTTACATCACAAACTTCCTCCAACACTGAACCACAGTCACATCACAAACTTCCTCCAACATTGAACCACAGTCATATCACAGACTACCTCCAACACTGAACCACAGTCACATCACAAACTTCCTCCAACATTGAACCACAGTCATATCACAGACTACCTCCCCACTCACTGACCACAGTCACATCACAAACTTCCTCAAACACTGAACCACAGTCACATCACAAAATTCCTCCAAAACTGAACCACAGTCACATCACAAACTTCCTCAAACATTGGACCACAGTCACATGACAAACTGCTTCCAACAGTGAACCACAGTCATATCACAAACTTCCTCCAACACTGAACCACAGTCACATAATAAACTTCCTCCAACATTGAACCACAGTCACATCACAAACTTCCTCCAACATTGAACCAGTCACATCACAAACTTCCTCCAACACTGAACCACAGTCACATCACAAACTTACTCCAACACTGAACCACAGTCACATCACACACTTCCTCCAACACTGAACCACAGTCACATCACAAACTTCCTCCAACACTGAACCACAGTCACATCACAAACTTCCTCCAACATTGAACCACAGTCACATCACAAACTACCTCCAACACTGAACTCACAGTCACGACACAAACATTCCTCCAACAATAACCACCGTCACATCACATAACTTCCTCCAACAACTGGACGCACAGTCACATCACAACATCCCCAACACTGAACCACAGTCACATCACAAACTTCCTCCATCATTGAACCACAGTCACATCACAAACTACCTCCAACACTGAACCACAGTCACATCACAAACTTACTCCAACATTGAACCACATCCACATCACGGCAACTCCTCAACACTGAACCACATCACATCACAACTTCCTCTATGCCAACACTGAACCACAGCACATCACAAACTACCTCCAACACTGAACCACAGTCCCTCATCACAAACTTCCTCCAACAACTGAACCACAGTCACATCAACAAACCTTTAGATTTCCTTCCAACACTGAACCACCGTCCACATCCACACACTTCCTCCAACACTGAACCACATTCTCATCTACAAACTTCCTCCACACACATGAACCACAGTCACATCACTAACTTACTCCAACATTGAACCACAGTCACATCACAAACTACCTCCAACACTGAACCACAGTCACATCACAAACTTCCTCCAACACTGAACCACAGTCACATCACAAACTTCCTCCAACATTGAACCACAGTCACATCAAAAACTACCTCTAACACTGAAACACAGTCACATGACTAACTTCCTCCAACATTGAACCAGTTACATCACAAACTTCCTCCAACACTGAACCACAGTCACATCACAAACTTCCTCCAACATTGAACCACAGTCATATCACAGACTACCTCCAACACTGAACAACAGTCACTCACAAACTTCCTCCAACACGTGAACCTACATCACATCACAAACATTCCTCCTCAACACTGAACCACAGTCACATCACAAAATTTCCTCCAAAACTGAACCACAGTCCACATCACGCACAAACTTCCTCAAACATTGGACCACAGTCACATGACAAACTGCTTCCAACATGAACCACAAGTCATTATCACAAACTTCCTCCAACACTGAACCGCAGTCACATAATAAACTTCCTCCAACATTGAACCACAGTCACAATCACAATCTTCCTCAACATTGGCCAGTCACATCACAACTTCCTCCAACACTGAACGCACAGTCACATCATCAAACTTACTCCAACACGACCACAGTCACTTCACAACACACTTCCTCCAACACTGAACCACAGTCACATCACAAACTTCCTCCAACACGAACATCTCATCACCTCACAATCTTCCTCCTATGGAACACATCTCATCCATACATAACTCCAACACTGAAACCACAGATCACTGTCACAAACTTCCTACAACATTGAACCACATCCACATCACAAACTTCCTCCAACACTGGACCACAGTCACATCACAAACTTCCTCCAACACAGAACCAAAGTCACAACACAAACTTCCTCCATCATTGAACACAGTCACATCCACAAACTACCCGCTCCACCTGAACCACAGTCACATCACAAACTTACTCCAACATTGAACCACAGTCACATCACAAACTTCCTCCAACACTGAACCACAGTCACATCACAAACTTCCTCCAACACTGAACCACAGTCACATCACAATCTACCTCGCAACATTACACTGAACACAGTCCCATCACAAACTACCTCCAGACACTGAACCACAAGTCACATCTACAAACTTCCTTCAACACTGAACCACAGTCACATCACACACTTCCTCCAACACTGAACCACATTCACATCACAAATATCCTCCAACACTGAACCAAAGTCCACATCAACAAAACTTACTCCAACATGAACCGACAGTCACATCACAAACTACCTCCAACACTGAACCACAGTCACATCACAAACTTCCTCCAACACTGAACCACAGTCACATCACAAACTTCCTCCAACACTGAACCACAGTCACATCAAAAACTACCTCTAACACTGAAACACAGTCACATGACTAACTTCCTCCAACATTGAACCAGTTACATCACAAACTTCCTCCAACACTGAACCACAGTCACATACAAACTTCTCCAACATTGACCAGTACTCACAAACTACCTCCAACACTGAACCACAGTCACATCACAAACTTCCTCCAACATTGAACCACAGTCACATCACAAACTTCCTCCAACACTGAACCACAGTCACATCACAAACTTCCTCCAACACTGAACCACAGTCACATCACAAACTTCCTCCAACATTTGGAAACCACAACATAACACAGACTACCTCCAACACATGAACCACAGTCACGGTCACAACGTTCCTCCAATATTGAACCACAGTCCCATCACAAAACTTCCTCCAACACTGAACCACAGTCACATCACAAACTTCCTCAAACACTGAACCACAGTCACATCACAAAATTCCTCCAACATTGAATCACAGTCACATCACACACTTCCTCCAACACTGAACCACAGTCACATCACAAACTTCATCAACACTGAACCACAGCAAAACATCACAAACTTTCCTCTAAGACTGAACCACAGTCACATCACAAACTTCCTCCAACACTGAACCACAGTCACATCACAAACTTTCTCCAACACTGAACCACAGTCACATCACAAACTTCCTCAAACAATGAACCACAGTCACATCACACAAAAATTCTCCAACCATTGATCGACAGTCACATCACACACACACTTCCTCCAACCTGAACCACAGTCACATCACAAACTGTCCTCCACACACTGAACCGACAGTCACATCACAAACTTCCTCCAACACTGAACCACAGTCACATCACAAACTTCATCAACACTGAACCACAGTCACATCACAAACTTCCTCTAAGACTGATCCACAGTCACATCACAAAACTTCCTACCAACACTGTACCAACAGTCACATCACAAACTTACTCCAACATTGAACCACAGTCACATCACAAACTTCTCCAACAACTGAGACCACAGTCACATCATCAAACTTCCTCAACACTGAACCAACAGTCACATCACAAACTATCTTCCTCATCATATGAACCACAGCCCCATTCACAAACTACCTCCAACACTGAACTCACAGTCACATCCACAAACTTACTCCAACATGAACCACAGTCACATCACAAACTACCTCCAACACTGAACCACAAGTCACATCACAAAGCTTCCTCCAACACTGACCACAGTCACATCACAAACTACCCCATCACTGAACCACAGTCACATCACAAAAACTTCCTCACAACACTGGAACACAGTCACATCACCAAACTTCCTTCAACACTGAAACACAGTCACATCACACACTTCCTCCAACACTGAACCACATTCACATCGCAAACTTCCTCCAACACTGAACCACAGTCACATCACAAACTTACTCCAACATTGAACCACAGTCACATCACAAACTACCTCCAACACTGAACCACAGTCACATCACAAACTTCCTCCAACACTGAACCACAGTCACATCACAAACTTCCTCCAACACTGAACCACAGTCACATCAAAAACTACCTCTAACACTGAAACACAGTCACATGACTAACTTCCTCCAACATTGAACCAGTTACATCACAAACTTCCTCCAACACTGAACCACAGTCACATCACAAACTTCCTCCAACATTGAACCAGTCACATCACAAACTACCTCCAACACTGAACCACAGTCAAATCATACAAAACTTCCTCAAACATTGAACCACAGTCACATCGACAACTTCCTCCACACTGAGAACCACAGACACATCACAAAACTATCCCTCCAACACTGAACCAACAGTCACTCACAAAAACTTTCCTCCAACTTAGACCCACAGACATATCACTGACAATACCTCCAACACCGACCACAGTCACGTCACAACGCTTTCCTCAATATTGAACCACAGTCACATCACAAACTTCCTCCAACACTGAACCACAGTCACACACAAACTTCCTCAAACAACAGGAACCACAGTCACATCACAAATCCTCCAACAATTGAATCTCAGTCACATCCACACTTCCTCCAACACTGAACGCACAGTCAACATCACAAACTTCATCAACACTGAACCATCAGTCACATCACAACTTCCTCTACAGACTGAAACCGACAGTCCACATCACCAACTTCCTCCAACACTGACCACAGTCACATCCAAAACTTTTCTCCAACACAGAACCACAGTCCATCACAAACTCTTCAAACACTGAACCCAGCACATCACAAATTCCTCCAACATATCATTGAATCACAGTCACATCACACACCTCCTCCAACACTGAACCAACAGTCACATCACAATTCTTCCACAACACTGACCACAGTCACATCACAACTTCCTCCAACAACTGAACCACAGTCACATCACAAACTTCATCAACACTGAACGCACAGTCTCATCACAAACTTCCATCTAAGATGAGCCACATTCACATCACAAACTTCCTCCAACACAGAACACAGTTCCACATCACAAACTTAACTAGTCCAACAAGAACACAGTCACATCACAAACTTACTCCAACATTGAACCACAGTCATCATCACAAACTACCACCCACACTGAACCACAGTCACAACACAAACTTCCTCCAACGCTTGAACCACAGTCACAATTACAAACTTCCTCTAACACTGAACCACAGTCACATCACAAACTTTCTCCAACACTGAACCACAGTCTCATCACAAACTTCCTCCAACACTGAACCACAGTCACATCACAAACTTCCTCCAACACTGAACCACAGTCACATCACAAACTTCCTCTAACACTGAACCACAGTCACATCACACACTTCTTCCCTCACTGAACCACAGTCACATCACAAACTTCCTCCAACAATGAACCAGTCACATCACAAACTTCCACAACACTGATCCACAGTCCACATCACAACTTCCTCCAACACTGACCCACAGTCACAACACAAACTTCCCTCCAACACAGAACCACAGTCACATCACAAACACCTCCAACACTGAACCACAGTCACATCACAAACTTCCTCCAACACTGAACCACAGTCACATCACAAACTTCCTCCAACACTGAACCACAGTCACATCACAAACTTCCTCCAACACTGAACCACAGTCACATCACAAACTTCCTCCAACACTGAACCACAGTCACATCACAAACTTCCTCCAACACTGAACCACAATCACATCACAAACTTCCACAACCACTGAACCAGAGTCACATCACAAACTTCACTACCACTGAACCAGAGTCACACACAAAACTTCCACTACACTGAACCAGATTCCACATCACAAACTTCCACAACACTGAACCATAGTCCCACATCACAAACTTCCACTAACCACCTGAACCAGAGTCACATCACAAACTTCCTCCAACACTGAAACCACAGCACACACAAACTTCCACTACCACTGAACCAGATCACATCACAAACTTCCACTACCACTGAACCAGAGTCACATCAAAAATTCCCCAACACTGAACCACAGTCACATCACAAACTTCCCCTTTACCACGAACCAGAGTCACATCACAAACTTCCACTACCACTGAACCAGAGTCACATCACAAACTTCCACTACCACTGAACCAGAGTCACATCACAAACTTCCTCCAACACTGAACCACAGTCACATCACAAACTTTCTCCATCACTGAACCACAGTCACATCACAAACTTCCACTACCACTGAACCACAGTCATATCACAAACTTCCACTACCACTGAACCACAGTCACATCACAAACTTCCACTACCACTGAACCAGAGTCACATCACAAACTTCCACTACCACTGAACCACAGTCACATCACAAACTTCCACTACCACTGAACCACAGTCACATCACAAACTTCCACTACCACTGAACCACAGTCACATCAGACATCACAACACAGGAACAATCAAGCAGAGGTACGAGGTGCCATCATTAAAATCCTGGACTGCTGCAGAAAAAAATACATAGGCTTCCTTAGTCTGCTAATTGAAGTTGTGTCCCATGAAGTGCTCTCCCTGGGAGGCTATACACTGATCCCCGCGCCTCAGCCACTTGTTGAAACATTTCTGGAACTCTCGTTTCTTAACAACGTTTAGCTTGGTCTGTGATTCTGCTTGAATCTCCTCCACGTCGATAAAACGCAGCCCCTTGAGTTCCATTTTTATATTTGGGAAGAGAAAGAAGCCACAGGTAACAAGATGTAAAGAGTAGGGAGGGTTGGGAACGACCACTATGTTTTTTTGACCAGAAAAAGGTTGTCTTTCTGCTAATGAGTCAGTAAACAGAGCACAAATTTCACTGCTACTCTCCTCATGTTCAATTTTCAGATGAAATTCTTTGACAAGACCCATAAAAATCTCCCACAACACTTGTAAAGTCCTGGTTACTCTGATGACGATTTCCGTGGATATCCTTCCTTACTTTTTCAATGTTGGCTTCTGTTTATGACGTTGATGGACGACCAGAGGAGTTCATCATCCTCGACTAACGTTTGTATTACTCTGAGTTGGGAAAAACATTCCAAACATTGCCCAACCAATTGCGTCGTCACTCATGCTTTCTGAAGAATTTTATTAGTTTCAGTAGCCATTTTACTGAGCTTCATACATAAACACACACACACCACACACACACACACACACAAAACACACACACACACACACACACACACACACACGCACACAAAGACACACACACTGTCCTTTCTGTTAAAGATTCCATTCTGTTACAAAAATAACCACAACAGTGCACTGACAACATGACAAAAAATGGCGTCTCACCTCAACGGAATAATCAACAGCACTGAAGCTCGCTACGCTACTTCACAAAGGAGTACACAGCAGAGTTATCTGCAAAGCCGCCAAATTTCATCCATTAATCACGGGAAAATACGAGTCCAAGAACTTTTTGATAGCACCTCGTACAACGTTAACACTAACACAGTGTTATAGAGGTTACAAACATCTGCTTACCAAAGCTAATTAACGTCAGTCACTCAAAAACTAAGAGCCAGGATCATGATGTATAGCTCAACACCTGCAACATCATATAGGTTATTACAATTTAGAAGTTGGTGACATACACAGACACAGAGAAAATGGAGATCTGTTAACCTGAAACCCTCTCGCACACACATACACAGTACTGGAACCCTCTTCCACACACATACACAGCACTGCAACCCTTTTCCACACACATACACAGCACTGGAACCCTCTTCCACACATATACACAGCATTGCAACCCTCTTCCACGCAAATACACAGCACCGCAACCCTCTCGCACACACATACACAGCACTGGAACCCTCTTCCACGCACATACACAGCACTGCAACCCTCTTCCACACACATACACAGCACACGTACCCTCTTTCACATACACAGCTCTGGAACCCTCTTACACACACATACACAGCACTGGAACCCTCTTCCACACATACACAGCACTGGAACCCTCTTCCACACACATACACAGCACTGGAACCCTGTTGGACACACATACACAGCACTGGAACCCTGTTGGACACACATACACAGCACTGGAACCCTGTTGGACACACATACACAGCACTGGAACCCTCTTGCGCAGACAAACACAACACTGGAACTCTCTTTATCACATATACATAGCACTATAACTCTCTTGCACACACATGCACAGCATTGGAACCTTTTTGCACACACATACACAGCACTGAAACCCTCCTCCACACACACATACAGAGCACTGAAACCCTCTTCCACACACATACACAGCACTAAAACCTTCTTCCACACACATTCACAGCACTGGAACCCTCTTCCACACACATACACAGCACTGAAACCCTCTTCCACACACATACACAGCACTGAAACCCTCTTCCACACATATACACAACACTGGCACCGTCTTCCACACAGGTACACAGCACTGGAACGCTCTTCCACACACGTACACAGCACTGGAACCCTCTTCCACACACATACACAGCACTAGAACCCTGTTGCACACACATACGCAGCACTGTAAACCTCTTGCACACACATGCACAGCACTGGAACTCTCTTCCACACATATACACATCACTTTAATCCTCTTCCACACACATACACAGCACTAAAACCTTCTTCCACACACATACACAGCACTGGAACCCTCTTCCACACACAAACACAGCACTGAAACCCTCTTCCACACACATACACAGCACTGAAACCCTCTTTCATGCACATACACAGCACTGAAACCCTCTTCCACACACATACACAGCACTTAAACCCTCTTCCACACACATACACAGCACTGAAACCATCTTCCACACGCATACACAACACTGAAACCGTCTTCCACACAGGTACACAGCACTGGAACCCTGTTGCACACACATACACAGCACTGGAAGCCTCTTGCACACTCATACACAGCACTGGAACTCTCTTCCACACATATACACAGCAGTTTAATCCTCTTCCACACACATACACAGCACTGGAACCCTCTTGCACACATATACACAGCACTGGAACTCTCTTCCACACACATACACAGCACTGAAACCCTCTTCCACACACATACACAGCACTGGAACCCTCTTGCGCACACATACACAACACTGGACCCCTCTTGGGCACACATACACAGCACTGGTACCCTCTTCCATACACATACACAGCACTGGAAACCTCTTCCACACACATACACAGCAATGGAACCCTCTTCCACACACACACAAAGCACTGGAGCCCTCTTGCACACACATACAAAGCACTGGAGCCCTCTTGCACACACATACAAAGTACTGAAACTCTCTTCCACATACATACAAAGCAATGGAGCCCTCTTGCACACACATACAAAGCACTGGAAGCCTCTTCCACACACATACAAAGCAATGGAACCCTCTTCCACACACATACAAAGCACTGGAACTCTCTTCCACACACATACAAAGCACTGGAACTCTCTTCCACACACATACAAAGCAATTGAGCCGTCTTCTACACACATACAAAGCACTGGAACCCTCTTCCACACACATACAAAGCACTGGAACCCTCTTCCACACACATACAAAGCACTGGAACCCTCTTCCACACACATACAAAGCACTGGAACACTCTTCCACACACATACAAAACAATGGAACCCTCTTCTACACACATACAAAGCACTGGAACCCTCTTCCACACACATACAAAGTACTGGAACCCTCTTCCACACACATACAAAGCACTGGAACCATCTTCCACACACATACAAAGCACTGGAACCCTCTTCTACACACATACAAAGCACTGGAACCCTCTTCCACACACATACAAAGCACTGGAACCCTCTTCCACACACATACAAAGCACTGGAACCCTCTTCCACACACATACAAAGCACTGGAACCCTCTTCCACACACATACAAAGCACTGGAACCCTCTTCCACACACATAGAAAGCACTGGAGCCCTCTTCCACACACATACAAAGCACTGGAACCCTCTTCCAACACATACAAAGCACTGGAAACCCTCTTCCACACTCATACAAAGCACTGGAACCCTCTTCCACACTCATACAAAGCACTGGAACCCTCTTCCACACACATACAAAGCACTGGAACCCTCTTCCACACACATACAAAGCACTGGAACCCTCTTCCACACTCATACAAAGCATACCAGCATAACAAAACAATGCTTTGTTAAGTGGAACTCACACACAGACAAAACTCTTGGCCAGCTGAGAGCTAAAACAATGAACCTACGTCACTGACTCTTTAAAAACCTCCGTTGTGTTGTGAGTGTTGTGTGCAAAACTGTGTTGAGCCTCTCTGTCTGATGCCCCTTGCTTCAATACCTGGTTGTGGAGAGTATCAGGAGATCACCCTTCTGTCAGTGTGTGTGTGTGTGTGTGTGTGTACTCACCTAGTTGTACTCACCTAGTTGAGGTTGCGGGGGTCGAGTCCGAGCTCCTGGCCCCGCCTCTTCACTGATCGCTACTAGGTCACTCTCCCTGAGCCGTGAGCTTTATCATACCTCTGCTTAAAGCTATGTATGGATCCTGCCTCCACTACATCGCTTCCCAAACTATTCCACTTACTGACTACTCTGTGGCTGAAGAAATACTTCCTAACATCCCTGTGATTCATCTGTGTCTTCAGCTTCCAACTGTGTCCCCTTGTTACTGTGTCCAATCTCTGGAACATCCTGTCTTTGTCCACCTTGTCAATTCCTCTAAGTATTTTGTATGTCGTTATCATGTCCCCCCTATCTCTCCTGTCCTCCAGTGTCGTCAGGTTGATTTCCCTTAACCTCTCTCGTGTGTGTGTGTGTGTGTGGTGAGTGTGCGTGTGTGTGTGTGTGTGTGTGTGTGTGTGTGTGTGAGTACTCACCTAGTTGTACTCACCTAGTTGAGGTTGCGGGGGTCGAGTCCGAGCTCCTGGCCCCGCCTCTTCACTGATCGCTGCTAGGTCACTCTCCCTGAGCCGTGAGCTTTATCGTACCTCTGCTTAAAGCTATGTATGGATCCTGCCTCCACTACATCGCTTCCCAAACTATTCCACTTACTGATACTCTGTGGCTGAAGAAATACTTCCTAACATCCCTGTGATTCATCTGTGTCTTTAGCTTCCAACTGTGTCCCCTTGTTTACTGTGTCCAATCTCTGGAACATCCTGTTTTTGTCCACCTTGTCAATTCCTCTCAGTATTTTGTATGTCGTTATCATGTCCCCCCTATCTCTCCTGTCCTCCAGTGTCGTCAGGTTGATTTCCTTAACCTCTCCTCGTAGGACATTACCTCTTAGCTCTGGGACTAGTCTTGTTGCAAACCTTTGCACTTTCTCTAGTTTCTTTACGTGCTTGGCTAGGTGTGGGTTCCAAACTGGTGCCGCATACTCCAATATGGGCCTAACGTATACGGTGTACAGGGTCCTGAACGATTCCTTATTAAGATGTCGGAATGCTGTTCTGAGGTTTGCTAGGCGCCCATATGCTGCAGCAGTTATTTGGTTGATGTGCGCTTCAGGAGATGTGCCTGGTGTTATACTCACCCCAAGATCTTTTTCCTTGAGTGAGGTTTGTAGTCTCTGACCCCCTAGACTGTACTCCGTCTGCGGCCTTCTTTGCCCTTCCCCAATCTTCATGACTTTGCACTTGGTGGGATTGAACTCCAGGAGCCAATTGCTGGACCAGTTCTGCAGCCTGTCCAGATCCCTTTGTAGTTCTGCCTGGTCTTCGATCGAGTGTATTCTTCTCATCAACTTCACGTCATCTGCAAACAGGGACACCTCAGAGTCTATTCCTTCCGTCATGTCGTTCACAAATACCAGAAACAGCACTGGTCCTAGGACTGACCCCTGCGGGACCCCGCTGGTCACAGGTGCCCACTCTGACACCTCGCCACGTACCATGACTCGCTGCTGTCTTCCTGACAAGTATTCCCTGATCCATTGTAGTGCCTTCCCTGTTATCCCTGCTTGGTCCTCCAGTTTTTGCACCAATCTCTTGTGTGGAACTGTGTCAAACGCCTTCTTGCAGTCCAAGAAAATGCAATCCACCCACCCCTCTCTCTCTTGTCTTACTGCTGTCACCATGTCATAGAACTCCAGTAGGTTTGTGGACACAGGATTTCCCGTCCCTGAAACCATGCTGGCTGCTTGTTGATGAGATCATTCCTTTCTAGGTGTTCCCCACTCTTCTCCTGATAATCTTCTCCATGATTTTGCATACTATACATGTCAGTGTGTGTGTGTGTGTGTGTGTGGGTGTGTGTGTGTGTGTGTGTGTGAGTGTGCGTGTGTGTGTGTGTGTGTGTGTGTGTGTGTGTGTTGTGTGATTTGTGTGTGTGTGTGTGTGTGTGTGTTTTGTGTGTGTGTGTGTGTGTGTGTGTGTGTTGTGTGTGTGTGTGTGTGTGTGTTTATCACCTAGTAGTGGTTGAAGGGGTTGATTCACAGCTCCTGGCCCCGCCTCTTCACTGGTCGCTACTAGGTCACTCTTCCTCCTTCATGAGCTTTATCATACCTCTTCTTAAAGCTCTGGATAGATCCTGCCTCCACTACATCACTTCCCAGACTATTTCACTTCCTGACAACTCTGCGACTGAAGAAATACTTCCTAACATCACTGTGATTCGTCTTAGTCTTCAACTTCCAATTGTGATTGATCCCTTGTTGCTGGGTCCCATCTCTGGAAAATCCAGTCCCTGTCCACCTTTTCAATTCCTCTCGGCATTTTATATGTCGTTATCATATTTCCCTTATCTCTCCTGTCCTCCAGTGTCGTCAAGTCGATTTCCCTTCATTTCTCCTCGTAGGACATACCTTTTAGCTCCGAGACTAGTCTAATTTCCTTACGTGCTTGGCTACGTGTGGGTTTGAAACTAGTGCTTCATACTCCAATATATGTCTGACATACACGGTGTAGTAGTAGGTTGGTAGACAGCAACCACCCAGGGAGGTACTACCGTCCTGCCAAGTGAATGTAAAACAAAAGCCTGTAATTGTTTTACATGATAGTAGGATTGCTGGTGTTTTTTTTTTTTTTTGTCTGTCTCATAAATATGCAAGATTACAGGTACGTCTTGCTACTTCTACTTACACTTAGGTCACACTACACATACATGTACATGTTTATTTATACACACTCATCTGAGTTTTTCTTTTATTTTATCTTTGATTTTATATCCATGGGGAAGTGGAATAAGAATCTTTCCTCCGTAAGCCATGTGTGTTGTAAAAGTCAACTAAAATGCCGGGAACAATGGGCTAGTAACCCCTTTTCCTGTAATAATTACTAAAAAGAATAAGAATAAGAAAATTGTCAAAGTGGGAAGTCTGAATGTGCGTGGATGTTGTGCAAATGATAAGAAAGAAATGATTGTGGATGTTATGAATGAGAAGAAACTGGATGTCCTGACTTTAAGTGAAACAAAGCTGAAGGGGGTGGGAGAGTTTCAATGGAGAGGAATAAATGGGATTAGGTCAGGGGTTTCAAATAGAGTTAGAGCTAAAGAAGGAGTAGCAATAATGTTGAATGATAAGATATGGCAGGAAAAGAGGGACTATAAATGTATTAATTCAAGGATTATGTGGAGTAAAATAAAGGTTGGTTGTGAAAAGTGGGTTATAGTAAGCGTATATGCACCTGGAGAAGAGAGAAGTGTAGAGGAGAGAGAGAGATTTTGGGAAATGTTGAGTGAATGTGTGGGGAGTTTTGAATCAAGTGTGAGAGTACTTGTGGTTGGGGATTTCAATGCTAAAGTGGGTAGAAATGTTGTGGAGGGAGTAGTAGGTAAATTTGGGGTGCCAGGGGTAAATCTAAATGGGGAGCCTTTAATTGAGCTATGTGTAGAAAGAGATTTGGTAATAAGTAATACATATTTTATGAAAAAGAGGATATATAAATATACAAGGTATAATGTAGCACGTAATGAAAGTAGTTTGTTAGATTATGTGTTGGTGGATAAAAGGTTGATGGGTAGGCTCCAGGATGTACACGTTTATAGAGGGGCAACTGATATATCGGATCATTATTTAGTTGTAGCTACAGTTAGAGTAAGAGGTAGATGGGACAAGAGGAAGGTGGTAACAACAAGTAAGAGGGAGGTGAAAGTGTATAAACTAAGGGAGGAGGAAGTTCGGGTGAGATATAAGCGACTATTGGCAGAAAGGTGGGCTAGTGCAAAGATAAGTAGTGGAGGGGGGTTGAAGAGGGTTGGATGAGTTTTAAAAATCCAGTATTAGAATGTGGGGCAGAAGTTTGTGGTTATAGGAGGGTGGGGGCAGGAGGAAAGAGGAGTGATTGGTGGAATGATGAAGTAAAGGGTGTGATAAAAGAGAAAAAGTTAGCTTATGAGAGGTTTTTACAAAGCAGAAGTGTTATAAGAAGAGCAGAGTATATGGAGAGTAAAAGAAAGGTGAAGAGAGTGGTGAGAGAGTGCAAAAGGAGAGCAGATGATAGAGTGGGAGAGGCACTGTCAAGAAATTTTAATGAAAATAAGAAAAAAATTTGGAGTGAGTTAAACAAGTTAAGAAAGCCTAGGGAAAGTGTGGATTTGTCAGTTAAAAACAGAGTAGGGGAGTTAGTAGATTGGGGAGATGGAGGTATTAGGTAGATGGCGAGAATATTTTGAGGAACTTTTAAATGTTGAGGAAGAAAGGGAGGCAGTAATTTCATGCACTGTCCAGGGAGGTATACCATCTTTTAAGAGTGAAGAAGAGCAGAATGTAAGTGTGGGGGAGGTACGTGAGGCATTACGTAGAATGAAAGGGGGTAAAGCAGCTGGAACTGATGGGATCATGACAGAAATGTTAAAAGCAGGGGGGGATATAGTGTTGGAGTGGTTGGTACTTTTGTTTAATAAATGTATGAAAGAGGGGAAGGTACCTAGGGATTGGCGGAGAGCATGTATAGTCCCGTTATATAAAGGGAAGGGGGACAAAAAAGATTGTAAAAATTATAGAGGAATAAGTTTATTGAGTATAACAGGAAAAGTGTACAGTAGGGTTATTATTGAAAGAATTAGAGGTAAGACAGAATGTAAGATGGTGGATGAGCAAGGAGGTTTCAGAGTGGGTAGGGGATGTGTAGATCAAGTGTTTACATTGAAGCATATATGTGAACAGTATTTAGATAAAGGTAGGGAAGTTTTTATTGCATTTATGGATTTAGAAAAGGCATATGATAGAGTGGATAGGGGAGCAATGTGGCAGATGTTGCAAGTATATGGAATAGGTGGTAAGTTACTAAATGCTGTAAAGAGTTTTTATGAGGATAGTGAGGCTCAGGTTAGGGTGTGTAGAAGAGAGGGAGACTACTTCCCGGTAAAGGTAGGTCTTAGACAGGGATGTGTAATGTCACCATGGTTGTTTAATATATTTATAGATGGGGTCGTAAAAGAAGTAAATGCTAGGGTGTTCGGGAGAGGGGTGGATTAAATTATGGGGAATCAAATACGAAATGGGAATTGACACAAATACTTTTTGCTGATGATACTGTGCTTATGGGAGATTCTAAAGAAAAATTGCAAAGGTTAGTGGATGAGTTTGGGAGTGTGTGTAAAGGTAGAAAGTTGAAAGTGAACAAAGAAAAAAGTAAGGTGATGAGGGTATCAAATGATTTAGATAAAGAAAAATTGGATATCAAATTGGGGAGGAGGAGTATGGAAGAAGTGAATGTTTCCATATACTTGGGAGTTGACGTGTCGGCGGATGGATTTATGAAGGATGAGGTTAATCATAGAATTGATGAAGTTAAAAAGGTGAGTGGTGCGTTGAGGTATATGTGGAGTCAAAAAACGTTATTATGGAGGCAAAGAAGGGAATGTATGATAGTATTTTAGTACCAACACTCTTATATGGGTGTGAAGCTTGGATTGTGAATGCAGCAGCGAGGAGGCGGTTGGAGGCAGTGGAGATGTCCTGTCTAAGGGTGGTGTAAATATTATGCAGAAAATTCGGAGTGTGGAAATTAGAAGGTGTGGAGTTAATAAAAGTATTAGTCAGAGGGCTGAAGAAGGGTTGTTGAGGTGGTTTGGTCATTTAGAGAGAATGGATCAAAGTAGAATGACATGGAGAGCATTTAAATCTGTAGGAGAAGGAAGGCGGGGTAGGGGTCGTCCTCGAAAAGGTTGGAAGGAAGGGGTGTGGGAGGTTTTGTGGACGAGGGGCTTGGACTTCCAGCAGGCGTGCATGAGCGTGTTCGATAGGAGTGAATGGAGACGAATGGTATTTGGGACCTGACGATCTTTTGGAGTGTGAGCAGGGTAATATTTAGTGAAGGGATTCAGGGAAACAGGTTATTTTTATATAGCCGGACTTGAGTCCTGGAAATGGGAAGTACAATGCCTGCACTTTAAAGGAGGGGTTCGGGATATTGGCAGTATGGAGGGATATGTTGTGTATCTTTATACGTATATGCTTCTAAATTGTTGTGTTCTGAGCACCTCTGCAAAAACAGTGATTATGTGTGAGTGAGGTGAAAGTGTTGAATGATGATGAAAGTATTTTCTTTTTGAGGATTTTCTTTCTTTTTGGGCCACCCTGCCTCGGTGGGAGACGGCCGACTTGTTGAAAAAAAAAATACACGGTGTACAGAGTCCTGAACGATTCCTTATTAAGATGTCGGAATGCTGTGCTTAGGTTTCTTAGGCGCCCATGTGCTGCAGCAGTTATTTAGTTGATGTGCTCCTCAGGAGATGTGCCCGGTGTTATACTGACCCCAAGATCCTTTTCCTTGAGTGAGGTTTGTAGTCTCTGGCCCCCTAGATTGTACTCCGTCTGCGGTCTTCTTTGCCCTTCCCCAATCTTCATGACTTTGCACTTGGTGGGGTTGAACCCCAGAAGCCAGTTTCTGGACCAGGCCTGCAGCCTGTCCAGATCCCTCTGTAGTTCTCTTGTTTTATCGCTTTCACCCTGTCATAGAACTCCAGTTGATTTCTGACACAAGATTTCCCATCCATGAAACTGTGTTGGTTGTCCTTGATAAATTCATTTCTTTCTAGGTGCTTATTGCACCCCATCAGTGGGGCCCAGTGTTTATAGTGTATATTGTATGTATATATTTACCTTTTCATATAATTTTGTATTATCGATATTTTCATTAATAGCTAAAATGAAAATATTTTGCTTTATATTTTATTATTTGACTTATTATATTAGCTATGTATGTAGGTAGGATGTAACATATTACACTTTTCACTGTGCTTTCTGGTGAAGAGCTGTGATTGGCTGTCCACCTTTGTAAACTGCCTTGCTAACTACTGCTCACTTGTTTGTGTCAGGCAGTAACTCGCGCCATCGCTGGAGTAGCAAGGGCGAGTCACATTATCTCACATCTCTCTCTCTCTCTCTCTCTCTCTCTCTCTCTCTCTCTCTCTCTCTCTCTCTCTCTCTCTCTCTCTCTCTCTCTCTCTCTCTCTCTCTCTTTCTCTCTCTGTCTCTCTCTCTCTCTCTCTCTCTCTCTCTCTCTCTCTCTCTCTCTCTCTCCCCATCTGCTTCTAGTCCTAGAAACATCACTCCAGTGATCTCTCTCGTCTCTGGCTGTTCATTCATTATTTAATTTCTGTTTTGGTAGAGTAAGGTTTCGCTGGTGAGTTCGAAATGTATCTCTCGTTCAGACTTAGTGGTTTTGACGTTTTGCAGAGGTTGTGTGTCGTGTGGAGACACGACCCTGGTCCCAAGCTGAAGCGTCTGACCTCCTTTGTGTGGCATCTATGCGCCGTCGTAGTCGGGAATTTGGTTATGCTGAACGTAGCTTCAGTATTAAGCGAGTTTTATGCCTTTTATGGAGGATCTGCTGATAGTCCTCAGTTAGGGTCGTTATTTAGTCTCCTTGTTCCTGACGCTGTGCTGCTGCTTGGTACATTATTGCTGATTGGTGAATGTTTCGTCATTTTGTACAAACTAGCTGTTTTGGTTGCCTTGATGATCGAGAAGACAAATTATGTGAGGACTTATGGTCAGTCACTATTTAAGTCCATTTCGAGTCAAGTCTTACTGAGACAGTCCGGGCACTTTGAGCACACATACACATTCATACATTTGTTAATATTTGTATTATTCGTATTCAAGAGTATATCTTATAGTAAAATACTCACGAGATGTACTGTTCGAAAAATGCCCTCCACACTGTACTACCATATGTACAATTCAATATTGCACTACAAGAGCTATCAAGGAGCTTGTATCCTAAACTATGTAATACTTATCCACCTAGACACCTTTTACATTAAAGATCTCAAATTTTACTTCGTTGGATTGTTATCACCTAATTGTAATCCCAAAACTCTACAAGGGATAACTAGACCTGATCTTATTCTGACAGCATAATACGAAAACCATAAGCAGGCTGATGCTAGAGGGGGAGACCTTCTAGTATTCTCTAAAGGTGTCTATAATTTATAGATATCGCCTTTTTATAACAGTGCTCAACCACTCTTCTCCTGATAATCTTCTCCATGACTTCGCATACTATACATGTCAGTAAGACTGGTCTATAGTTTAATGCTTCATGTCTGTCTCCTTCTTTAAAGACTGGGACTAACCACATTTACTGTCTTCCATACCTCAGGTAGTCGCCCTCTTTTAATAGATGTATTGAAGATTGTTATTAGTGGTACACATAGTGCCTATGCTCCCTCTCTCAGGACCCATGGAGAGATGCTATCCAGCCCAATCGCCTTTGAGGTATCTAACTCACTTAGCAGCCTCTTCACTTCTTCCTCGGTTGTATGTATTGTGTCCAGCACTTGATGATGTACCCCACCTCTCCGTCTTTCTGGAGTCCCTTCTGTCTCGTCTCTGAACATTTCTTTAAATCTCATGTTGAGATCCTCACATACTTCTCGGTCGTTTCTTGTGATCTTCCTTCCTTCCTTCCTCAGCCTGATTACCTGGTCCTTGACTGTTGTTTCCTTCCTGATGTGGCTGCACAACAGCTTTGGGTCAGATTTTACTTTCGCTGCTGTGTCATTTTCGTATTGTCGTTGGGTCTCCCTCCTTACCTGAGCATATTCATTCCTTGCTCTACGACTGCTCTACGACTGCTCTTCTTATTCTCCTGGGTCTTTTGCCTTCTATACTTCTTCCATTCTCTAGCACACTTGGTTTTGGCCACTTTACATTTTTGAGTGAACCAAGGGGTCATCCTGGCCTTCTCGTTATTTCTGTTACCCATGGATATTCAAACCTCTACTCAGTTTCCTTGCATTATTGTTGTCACATATTCCATCAACTCATTTACTGGCTTCCTTGCCAGTGCTCTGTCCCACTGAACCTTGTGCAGGAAATTCTTCATGCCTCTGTAGTCCCCTCTCTTGTAGTCTGGCTTCATTCATCCTGCCCTTTCTACTTCCCTCTCCACTTGTAACTCTACTATGCATTCGAAGCTCAGAACCTCGTTGTCACTGGCTCCAAGGGTTCTTTCATATGTGATGTCCTAAATGCCCGCACTACTGAAGTGAATGCTAGATCCAGTCTTGCTAGTTCATGCTATCCTCTCTCACTGGTAGTGTCCATTACATATTGGTACATGAGGTTTTCCAGTACCACCTCCATCACCACCTCCACGTTTCTTGTCCCCCATGTGGCTCCAAGTTCTCCCAGTCAATTTCTTTGTGATTGAAATCTCCCACAATCAGTAGCTTTGCCCTGCTCGCATGAGCCCTTCTGGTCACTTCAGCCAGTGTGCCAACGATTGCTCTGTTACTCTTGCCTTGGTCTCCTGCTGTTCTTTGGTGGGTCATACATCACTGCAATTACCACCTGGGGACCTCCAGACTGAAGTGTTCCTGTCATGTAATTGCCTGCTTCTCCTCTGTCTCCTCTCTCCAGCTCATCAATATCCCATTGTTTTTTGATGAACAGTGCCACTCCTCTACCCCCTCCGTTCCCTCTGTCTTTCCTCAGAATCAGATATCCCATTGAAAAGATAGCATCTGTTATCATTCCTGAGCTTGGTTTTGGTGAAAGCTAGGATATACCTTTTTTATTCTTTCATGCCACTCCTCCCACTTATTTGTTATTCCATCAGCGTTGGTGTACCATACCTTCAGTTTCCTCTCCAACTGGGGGTTTGTGGGGGTGGGGGGCCTGGCAGTGTGCTGTGGGATTCTACAGCATAGTGTGGGGGGGTGTAAGTGTGGATTATGGTTTGAGTTGGGATAGCATGTTTGGCTGTGGGTTTCTGATGGTGGTTCTGTGTGTGCTTGAGCTTGTTGCTCTGCCCAGCTCTGGTTGTCCTCTGCAAAACTCTGTCCTTGTCTTTCTTTCTACCCCCAATCATTTCTGTGTTTTCTCCCTCAGCTGCTGTCGTTCTGTTGTTCTGACATGATCTAGGAACACCATCTTGTATGTTGATGATTCCTTCAGCTGTGGTTTCTCTTGCAGGATCCTGTTCTGCACTATTTCTGTCTTGAAAATCAGTTTGACCAGCTGATCTCTCCCCTTCAAGTACCCTCCTATTCTCTGAAAATTTACTATCTCAGTCATATCCTCCTCACCTATTTCTTTGATGATGTTTTCAATCTCCTCTTATTCTTTCTACCATCTTTCATTGCCGGCTTCTTGCTGGGCGACTGCTGTCCACGGAGCTATCACGTGATCGAGGGGGGGTTGTCCTCACCTCGCCTGAAGTATTCAGTCTGCTCTAGACTCTCTTGGTGCTTGGACAGATTGTCTGTCTCATTATTCTTGTTAGTTCTGTAGAACTCTGTTCACAGAACATTGTATAGACGTAGTGATTTTCGACGTTGTACTGAGGTTGTGTGTCTCATAGACACTCTGAACATCTCAGGTCCTGAGCTGTAGCTTTTGACCTAATTTGTACTGGTATCTGTGTATTATCACAGTCGGGGATTTTCTTATGCTGAACTTAGATTCAGTAGTATGGGATTTTTGTGACTTTTGTGGAGGATCTGCAGATGGTCCCTACTTAGTGTCGTTATATCATCTCCTTGTTCCTGATTCTGTGTCGCAGTTGCTTGTTATTTTGCTGTTGGGCTTAGCGTTCTTTTTGTTGTTCAAGCAGACTGTGCTGATTGCCAGTTGGTCAAGAACTTAGTTTATTTGAGGACTTTGTCAGTCACTTGTTTAAGTCTAGTCGAGTCGTGAGACAGTGAACTACTTAGAGCAGTTACACACATACACAAACTTACTTGTACATATTTGTAATATCTTATTAAATGTTAATGTACCAGACGGTACTTAAGAATTATAAATGTGATATGTGCTTTCAGCACAATAATATTGAACTCGATAGATGTGATATTATTTTGATTACTGTGATTAATTTAATTTAATTTAATTTGATAATATACCTCTAGACTTAATAAATTTATTAAATTTTAATTTCTCTAGTTAGTAACCTACCAGTTGTAATCCTGAAGCACTATTGAATCATACTGAATTCTAATGGATAATTGGACAAGGATACTGACTACTTGTTACGAAAATCCAGTAACAGGCTGGATGCTAGAAGGGCAGTCCTTTCTAGTATTCACTGGAGATCTCTAAGCTTTTAGAATCGCGTTTTTTGTAACACCTTCGCTTTCCTGAAGCCCCTGAATAAACACTGACTTCTCCCTCTCCTCCCACTGCCTTTCCCTCTGTGTCATTGGGTCTCATTTGTACATGGCCATTGTCTACTTCATTTCTTCCTGTAACTCTTGGTGGCATGGTTGTGCCTCTGCATGGGACCTGTCACCTTCTCTACCTTCTTCCCCCTCACTTACTGCTATCCCTGCTCCTAACAGCTCTTCCCCTACATTCCTGGGCTTAGCTTGGTGGACTGATAGGGCCTTAGCGTAAGTCTTGTCTCCTTCCTTTCCATTGGGCTCCTCGATTAATAGGGGTGTACGTGCTTCAGATGCCAGTCTCCTCTGTGCAATAGCCCTGTAACTTGCTTCATTATATTTACCCCATATTCTAGGGCCTGTATCCAGGCTTCTGCAGTATCAGCTTGGGGAGATGGAGGGAAGGGAACACGGAGAGTGATGGGGAGGAGTAAGAGTGGAGGGGGCTAGAGGGAGAGAAAAGGGGAAACGGAGTAAGAGAGAGAGAGGAAGGAAAAGAGAGAGAGGGAGATGGGGGAAGGGAGAAACAGGAAGAGAATGGGGAGAGAGAGAGAGAGAGGTGTAAGGAAAGGAATGGGTAGGATACTATCAAGTCACAGTGAGGTGTCAATTGGCTTGTACTCGCCTAATTGTACTCACCTAATTGTGGTTGCAGGGGTCGAGACTCAGCTCCTGGCCCCGCCTCTTCACTGATCGCTACTAGGTCCTCTCCCTCTCTGCTTCCTGAGCTTTGTCATACCTCTTCTTAAAACTATATATGGTTCCTGCCTCCACTACTTCACTTTCTAGGCTGTTCCACTTCCTGACGACTCTATGACTGAAGAAATACTTCCTAACGTCCCTGTGACTCGTCTGAGTCTTCAGCTTCCAGTTGTGACCCCTTGTTTCTGTGTCCCCTCTCTGGAACATCCTATCTCTGTCCACCTTGTCTATTACCCGCAGTATCTTGTATGTCGTTATCATGCCTCCCCTGACCCTTTTGTCCTCCAGTGTCGTCAGTCCGATTTCCCTCAAACTTTCCTCGTACGACATTACCCTGAGCTCTGGGACTAGCCCTGTTGCAAACCTTTGTACTTTCTCTAACTTCTTGACGTGCTTGACCAGGTGTGGGTTCCAGACTGGTGCTGCATACTCCAGTATGGGCCTAACATACACAGTGTACAGTGTCTTGAACGATTCCATATTAAGGTATCGGAACGCTGTTCTCAGGTTTGCCAGGCGCCCATATGCTGCAGCAGTTATTTGGTTGATGTGTGCCTCCGGTGACGTGCTCGGTGTTATGGTCACCCCAGGGTCTTTCTCCCCGAGTGAGGTCTGTAGTCTTTGTCCACCTAGCCTATACTCTGTCTGCGGTCTTCTTTGCCCCTCCCCAATCTTCATGACTTTGCATTTGGCAGGACTGAATTCGAGAAGCCAGTTTCTGGACCACATGTCCAGCCTGTCCAGATCTCTTTGCAGTCCTGCCTCATCCTCATCTGATTTAATTCTTCTCATCAACTTCACATCATCTGCGAATAGGGATACTTCAGAGTCTATTCCTTCCATCATATCGTTCGCATATATCAAAAATAGCACTGGTCCTAGAACTGACCCCTGTGGGACCCCGCTCGTCACAGGCGCCTATGTCAGGTGCTTATGTCAGCATTAGTTTTGGGTTTGAGTGCATGCGTGAACATGTGTGTGCATTTTGCATGTGTATGTACTCACTGTTACAAAAAACGCAATTCTAAAAAGCTTAGAGATCCCCAGGTAATACTAGAAAGGACTGCCCTTCTAGCATCCAGCCTGTTACTGGGTTTTCGTAACAAGTAGTCAGTATCCTTGTCCAATTATCCATTAGAATTCAGTATGATTCAATAGTGCTTCAGGATTACAACTGGTAGGCTACTAACTAGAGAAATTAAAATTTAATAAATTTATTAATTAATAGTTAAGTTGTCAAGGCGTATATCAAATTAAATTAAATCAATATCAACAAAATAAGAATAATCACTTCTCTCATGTACAGTATTATTGTGCTGATAGCACATATTACATTTATAATTCTTAAGTACCATCTGGTACATCAACATTTAATAATACAATATACAAATAAGTGTGTGTATGTGTGTAAGTGCTCTAAGTAGTTCACTATGTCTCACGACTCGACTAGACTTAAACAAGTGACTGGCAAAGTCCTCAAATAAACTAACTTCTTGACCAACTGGCAATCAGAACAGTCTGCTTGAACAATAAAAAGAATGCTAAGCCCAATAGCAATATAACAAGCAACTGCGACACAGAATCAGGAACAAGTAGATAATACAACGACACTAAGTAGGAACCATCAGCAGATCCTCCACAAAAGTCACAAAACTCCCATACTACTGAATCTAAGTTCAGCATTAGAAAATCTCCGACTGTGACAGTACACAGATACCAGTACAAATTAGGTCAGAAGCTACAGCTCAGGACCTGAGTTGCTCAGAGTGTCTATGCGACACACAACCTCAGTACAACGTCGAAAATCACTAAGTCTCGACAGTGTTCTGTGAACAGGGTTCTACAGAACCTACAACAATAATGAGACAAGAGATGATCCTCGAACAAGGGCCAATAAGGAAGAGTTAGACACTTGCCAGGAATACGTCCAACCACCAAGAGAGTCTAGACCTGACTGAATACTTCAGGCGAGGTGAGGACACCCACCCCCCCTCGATCACGTGATAGCTTCGTGGACAGTTACTGCCCAGCAACAGAGAAGCCGGCAGAGTAACGAGCAAAGAGCGATAATTACAGTAGTTAGACAATCAAGACTTGAACTATGAGCACATAATATGTTACATCCTACCTAACAAAAGTAACTAAGTCAAATAATAAAATAAAGCAATATATTTACGATTTAGCTATTATCGCAAATATAAGCAATATAAAATTATATGAAAAGTTAATATACATTATATATATACATATACATTGTAACCCATTCAGGGGTTGCAACACTCGCCTAATTGTGGTTGCATGGGTCGAGACTCAGCTCCTGACCCCGCTTCTTCACTAATCGCTTCTCCCTCTCTCTCCCTGCTCCACGAGATTTATCATACCTCGTCTTAAAGCTATGTATGGTTCCTGCCTCCACTACATCACTTGCTAGACTATTCCACTTCCTGACTACTGTATGACTGCAGAAATACTTCCTAACATCCCTTTGACTCATCTAAGTCTTCAACTCCCAAGTGTGACCCCTTGTTTCTGTGTCCCATCTCTGGAACATCCTGTCTCTATCCACCTTGTCTATTCCACGCAGTATTTCGTATGTCGTTATCATGACCCTTCTAACCCTCCTGTTCTCCAGTGTCGTCAGGCCGATTTCCCTTAACTTTTCTTCGTAGGCCAATCCTCTTAGGTTTGGAACTAGCTTTGTCGCAAACCTTTGCACTTTCTCTGATTTCTTGAGGTGCTTGACCAAGTGTGGGTTCCAAACTGGTGCTGCATACTCCAGTATGGCCCTGACGTACACAGTGTACAGTGTCTTGAACGATTCCTTACTGAGGTATCGGAATGCTATTCTCAGGTATGCCAGGCGCCCATATGCCTCAGCATTTATTTGGGTAATGTGGGCTTCCGCGATGTGCTCGGTGTTATGCTCACGCCAAGATCTTTCTCCTTGAGCGAGGTTTGCAGTCTTTGCCCACCTAGCCTATACTCTGTCTGCGGTCTTATTTGCCTTTCTCCGATCTTCATGACTTTGCATTTGGCGGGGTTAAATTCGAGAAGCCAGTTGCTGGACCACGTGTCCAGCCTGTCCAGGTCTCTTTGAAGTCCTGCCTGATCCTCATCTAATTTAATTCTCCTCATTAACTTCACATCATCTGCGAACAGGGACACTGCAGAGTCTATCCCTTCCATCATGTCATTCACATATACCAAAAATAACACTGGTTCTAGGACCGACCTGTGTGGGACCCTGCTCGTCACAGGTGCCCACTGTGATACCTCATCACGTACTATGACTCGTTGTTGCCTCCCTGTCAGGTATCCTCTGATCCATTGCAGTGCCCTTCCTGTTATACGCGCCTGATCCTCTAGCTTCTGCACTAATCTCTTGTGAGGAACTGTGTTGAGTGCCTTCTTGCAGTCCAAAAAAATGCAGTCAACCCACCCCTCTCTCGTGTCTTACTTCTGTTACTTTATCATAAAACTCCCGAAGGTTTGTGATACAGGATTTGCCTTCCATGAATCGGTGCTGGTTGTCGTTTATATTATTGTTCCTTTCCAGGTGCTCCGCCACTCTCCTCCTGATAATCTTCTCCATGACATTACATACTATACACGTCAGTGACACTGTTCTATGTGTGTGTGTGTGTGTGTGTGTGTGTGTGTGTGTGTGTGTGTGTGTGTGTGTGTGTGTGTGTGTGTGTGTGCGTGTATGTGTGTGTGTGTGTGTGTGTGTGTGTGTGTGTGTGTGTGTGTGTGTGTTTGTGTGTGTGTGAGTGTGTGTGTGTGTGTGTGTGTGTGTGTGTGTGTGTGTGTGTGTGTGTGTGTGTGTGTGTGTGTGTTGTGTGTTTGTGTGTGTGTGTGTGTGTGTGTGTGTGTACCACCACATCACCACCATCACCACAAGTACCATTGCCACCTTCATAATAACTATCACCACCACCATAAACACTATCACCACCATCACTACCACTATCACCATCCCCACCTCCACTCTGCCACCACCACCAGAATAACAACCAAAAGAACCACCATCGTCACCACCAATACGACCACCGTAACCACTACCAACACCACCACGACCTCACCACCACTACAACCACCACCACAGCTACAGTGTTACGATCACAGGTAGCAATTCAAGACCTTTTGCACCTGGCAAACACCAAAGTCTGCAATATTGCAAGCAGCCTGGCAAGATAAGGGCAAAACAAACACAGAAGAGATAGTTTTCTCTTCACCTGTTTATTTCTTCATCGGTAAGTACAATATTTACACCGTTAAATTATTGAGTTAACAGAATAAGGATAAGGCAGAGTAAAGAGCCACTCAAAGTAAGAAGAGTGGATTGGACCAGAGTAAGCACGAGTCTGCTACTCAGCCATTCAGGCAGGTGTGGTGTTACCTTGGCTGAGGTTAGATAACGTTAAAAGACATTAAGTGAGCAAGCTGAAGTGATAAGAAGAGAGAAGTGACAAATCTGGTAGTCTCAATAAACAAGGATAATACTGAGGGAGGGGTGTTAATGTTGCAGTTTAAAAACTGTAGTGTAAAGCACCCTTCTGGCAAGACAGTGATGGAGTGAATGATGGTGAAAGTTTTTCTTTTTCGGGCCACCCTGCCTTGGTGGGAATCGGCCAGTGTGATAATAATAATAAAAAAATACTGAGAAAGAAACTAAAGGTTTAGTAGAGGAAAAGTATATTACAAGAAAGTTATGCAGGAATAACTAAGTATAAGACAGAATTAGGAGAGCATGTGCAGCTAGCACAGGTTAATTCTTTCACCTCTCACCTGACTAGTGAACTGAACTAGGCAATACCAGCAGCGGCGGCCCCAGAACTGCTGTACTCTGAATTTTCCAGTTGACTGGTCAAGAGGATATGACATGACAGTGGTTGTGTGACGAGAACTAAATGAAATGTAACATGCTAGGTGCTCGCCTCACCACCTCCATAACGTTGTAATGGCTGGGGAAAGCAAACATCTCTCAGACAGGTTAGAGTGTCACCATGGCACAGAAAAGGAAAATAATGGGTAGCATAAAATAGGTTGGACAAACATTTTCTTACATGGGCCAGTAGGCCTGCTGCAGTGTTCCTCTTATTGGGTAGTGTTCAACAACCCAGCTGGCAGTGTTCAACAACCCAGCGGGCAGTGTTCAACAACCCAGCTGGCAGTGTTCAACAACCCAGCTGGTAGTGTTCAACAACCCAGCTGGTAGTGTTCAACAACCCAGCTGGCAGTGTTCAACAACCCAGCTGGCAGTGTTCAACAACCCAGCTGGTAGTGTTCAACAATGTAGCTGGCAGCGTTCAACAACCGAGCTGACAGTGCTCAACAACCGAGCTGACAGTGCTCAACAACCGAGCTGACAGTGTTCAACAACCGAGCTGACAGTGTTCAACAACCGAGCTGACAGTGTTCAACAACCGAGCTGACAGTGTTCAACAACCGAGCTGACAGTGTTCAACAACCGAGCTGACAGTGTTCAACAACCGAGCTGACAGTGTTCAACACATGCAGTGTTCAACAACCGAGCTGACAGTGTTCAACAACCGAGCTGACAGTGTTCAACAACCGAGCTGACAGTGTTCAACAACCGAGCTGACAGTGTTCAACAACCGAGCTGACAGTGTTCAACAACCGAGCTCACAGTGTTCAACAACCGAGCTGACAGTGTTCAACAACCGAGCTGACAGTGTTCAACGAAAAATAATGTGATGTGAAATAAAAAAGTTAAGAAGAAATTATTTAAATATATCGTACAGAAAAAATAATGCAAATCATTCTTGAGAATAGAAAGTCAAATGTAAGTATAATGTTAATACCAGCAGCACCATGGTACTTTTGTTGAGTGCTGCCAGGGTAATACCAGCTGCACCATGGTACTTTTGTTGAGTGCTGCGGTACGCCAAGGTAACTAGAGTGCTGCAAACAGCTGCACCAGTGTACTTTTGTGAACCGCTCAAGGTAATACCAGCTGCACCATGGTACTTTTGTTGAGTGCTGCCAGGGTAATACCAGCTGCACCATGGTACTTTTGTTGAGTGCTGCCAGGGTAATACCAGCTGCACCATGGTACTTTGTTGAGTGCTGCCAGGTAATACCAGCTGCACCATGGTACTTTTGTTGAGTGCTGCCAGGGTAATACCAGCTGCACCATGGTACTTTTGTTGAGTGCTGCCAGGGTAATACCAGCTGCACCATGGTACTTTTGTTGAGTGCTGCCAGGGTAATACCAGCTGCACCATGGTACTTTTGTTGATACTGCCAGGGTAATACCAGCTGCACACATGGTACTTTTGTTGAGTGCTGCCAGGGTAATACCAGCTGCACCATGGTACTTTTGTTGAGTGCTGCCAGGGTAATACCAGCTGCACCATGGTACTTTTGTTGAGTGCTGCCAGGGTAATACCAGCTGCACCATGGTACTTTTGTTGAGTGCTGCCAGGGTAATACCAGCTGCACCATGGTACTTTTGTTGAGTGCTGCCAGGGTAATACCAGCTGCACCATGGTACTTTTGTTGAGTGCTGCCAGGGTAATACCAGCTGCACCATGGTACTTTTGTTGAGTGCTGCCAGGGAATACCAGCTGCACCATGGTACTTTTGTTGAGTGCTGCCAGGGTAATACCAGCTGCACCATGGTACTTTTGTTGAGTGCTGCCAGGGTAATACCAGCTGCACCATGGTACTTTTGTTGAGTGCTGCCAGGGTAATACCAGCTGCACCATGGTACTTTTGTTGATGTCTGCCAGGGTAATACCAGCTGCACCATGGTACTTTTGTTGAGTGCTGCCAGGGTAATACCAGCTGCACCATGGTACTTTTGTTGAGTGCTGCCAGGGTAATACCAGCTGCACCATGGTACTTTTGTTGAGTCTGCCAGGGTAATACCAGCTGCACCATGGTACTTTTGTTGAGTGCTGCCAGGGTAATACCAGCTGCACCATGGTACTTTTGTTGAGTGCTGCCAGGGTAATACCAGCTGCACCATGGTACTTTTGTTGAGTGTCTGCCAGGGTAAATACCAGCTGCACCATGGTACTTTTGTTGAGTGCTGCCAGGGTAATACCAGCTGCACCATGGTACTTTTGTTGAGTGCTGCCAGGGTAATACCAGCTGCACCATGGTACTTTTGTTGAGTGCTGCCAGGGTAATACCAGCTGCACCATGGTACTTTTGTTGAGTGCTGCCAGGGTAATACCAGCTGCACCATGGTACTTTTGTTGAGTGCTGCCAGGGTAATACCAGCTGCACCATGGTACTTTTGTTGAGTGCTGCCAGGGTAATACCAGCTGCACCATGGTACTTTTGTTGAGTGCTGCCAGGGTAATACCAGCTGCACCATGGTACTTTTGTTGAGTACTGCCAGGGTAATACCAGCTGCACCATGGTATTTTTGTTGAGTGTTGCCAGGGAAATACCAGCTGCACCATGGTACTTTTGTTGAGTGCTGCCAGGGTAATACCAGCTGCACCATGGTACTTTTGTTGAGTGCTGCCAGGGTAATACCAGCTGCACCATGGTACTTTTGTTGAGTGCTGCCAGGGTAATACCAGCTGCACCATGGTACTTTTGTTGAGTACTGCCAGGGTAATACCAGCTGCACCATGGTACTTTTGTTGAGTGTTGCCAGGGTAATACCAGCTGCACCATGGTACTTTTGTTGAGTGCTGCCAGGGTAATACCAGCTGCACCATGGTACTTTTGTTGAGTCTGCCAGGGTAATACCAGCTGCACCATGGTACTTTTGTTGAGTGCTGCCAGGGTAATACCAGCTGCACCATGGTACTTTTGTTGAGTACTTGCCAGGGTAATACCAGCTGCACCATGGTACTTTTGTTGAGTACTGCCAGGGTAATACCAGCTGCACCATGGTACTTTTGTTGAGTGCTGCCAGGGTAATACCAGCTGCACCATGGTACTTTTGTTGAGTACTGCCAGGGTAATACCAGCTGCACCATGGTACTTTTGTTGAGTACTGCCAGGGTAATACCAGCTGCACCATGGTACTTTTGTTGAGTGTTGCCAGGGTAATACCAGCTGCACCATGGTACTTTTGTTGAGTACTGCCAGGGTAATACCAGCTGCACCATGGTACTTTTGTTGAGTGCTGCCAGGGTAATACCAGCTGCACCATGGTACTTTTGTTGAGTACTTGCCAGGGTAATACCAGCTGCACCATGGTACTTTTGTTAGTACTGCCAGGGTAATACCAGCTGCACCATGGTACTTTTGTTGAGTCTGCCAGGGTAATACCAGCTGCACCATGGTACTTTTGTTGAGTGCTGCCAGGGTAATACCAGCTGCACCATGGTACTTTTGTTGAGTGCTGCCAGGGTAATACCAGCTGCACCATGGTACTTTTGTTGAGTACTGCCAGGGTAATACCAGCTGCACCATGGTACTTTTGTTGAGTGCTGCCAGGGTAATACCAGCTGCACCATGGTACTTTTGTTGAGTGCTGCCAGGGTAATACCAGCTGCACCATGGTACTTTTGTTGAGTACTGCCAGGGTAATACCAGCTGCACCATGGTACTTTTGTTGAGTGCTGCCAGGGTAATACCAGCTGCACCATGGTACTTTTGTTGAGTCTGCCAGGGTAATACCAGCTGCACCATGGTACTTTTGTTGAGTGCTGCCAGGGTAATACCAGCTGCACCATGGTACTTTTGTTGAGTGCTGCCAGGGTAATACCAGCTGCACCATGGTACTTTTGTTGAGTGCTGCCAGGGTAATACCAGCTGCACCATGGTACTTTTGTTGAGTGCTGCCAGGGTAATACCAGCTGCACCATGGTACTTTTGTTGAGTGCTGCCAGGGTAATACCAGCTGCACCATGGTACTTTTGTTGAGTGCTGCCAGGGTAATACCAGCTGCACCATGGTACTTTTGTTGAGTGCTGCCAGGGTAATACCAGCTGCACCATGGTACTTTTGTTGAGTGACTGCCAGGGTAATACCAGCTGCACCATGGTACTTTTGTTGAGTCTGCCAGGGTAATACCAGCTGCACCATGGTACTTTTGTTAGTACTGCCAGGGTAATACCAGCTGCACCATGGTACTTTTGTTGAGTACTGCCAGGGTAATACCAGCTGCACCATGGTACTTTTGTTAAGTACTGCCAGGGTAATACCAGCTGCACCATGGTACTTTTGTTGAGTACTGCCAGGGTAATACCAGCTGCACCATGGTACTTTTGTTGAGTACTGCCAGGGTAATACCAGCTGCACCATGGTACTTTTGTTAAGTACTGCCAGGGTAATACCAGCTGCACCATGGTACTTTTGTTGAGTGCTGCCAGGGTAATACCAGCTGCACCATGGTACTTTTGTTGAGTACTGCCAGGGTAATACCAGCTGCACCATGGTACTTTTGTTGAGTACTGCCAGGGTAATACCAGCTGCACCATGGTACTTTTGTTGAGTGCTGCCAGGGTAATACCAGCTGCACCATGGTACTTTTGTTGAGTACTGCCAGGGTAATACCAGCTGCACCATGGTACTTTTGTTGAGTACTGCCAGGGTAATACCAGCTGCACCATGGTACTTTTGTTAAGTACTGCCAGGGTAATACCAGCTGCACCATGGTACTTTGTTGAGTACTGCCAGGGTAATACCAGCTGCACCATGGTACTTTTGTTGAGTACTGCCAGGTAATACCAGCTGCACCATGGTACTTTTGTTAAGTACTGCCAGGGTAATACCAGCTGCACCATGGTACTTTTGTTGAGTACTTCCAGGGTAATACCAGCTGCACCATGGTATCTTGTTGAGTACTGCCAGGGTAATACCAGCTGCACCATGGTACTTTTGTTGAGTACTTCCAGGGTAATACCAGCTGCACCATGGTACTTTTGTTGAGTACTGCCAGGGTAATACCAGCTGCACCATGGTACTCTTGTTGAGTACTGCCAGGGTAATACCAGCTGCACCATGGTACTATTGTTGAGTGCTTCCATGGTAATACCAGCTGCACCATGGTACACTTGTTGAGTACTGCCAGGGTAATACCAGCTGCACCATGGTACTCTTGTTGAGTACTGCCAGGGTAATACCAGCTGCGCCATGGTACTCTTGTTGAGTGCTTCCAGGGTAATACCAGCTGCACCATGGTACTTTTGTTCAGTACTTCCAGGGTTATACCAGCTGCACCATGGTACTCTTGTTGAGTACTAGGTATACCAGCTGCCCATGGTATCTTGTTGAGTCTTCCAGGGTAATACCAGCTGCACCATGGTACTTTTGTTGAGTACTTCCAGGTAATACCAGCTGCACCATGGTACTTTGTTGAGTACTCCAGGTAATACCAGCTGCACCATGGTACTCTTGTTGAGTACTTCCAGGGTAATACCAGCTGCACCATGGTACTTTTGTTGAGTACTTCCAGGGTAATACCAGCTGCACCATGGTACTCTTGTTGAGTACTTCCAGGGTAATACCAGCTGCACCATGGTACTCTTGTTGAGTACTTCCAGGGTAATACCAGCTGCACCATGGTACTCTTGTTGAGTACTTCCAGGTAATACCAGCTGCACCATGGTACTCTTGTTGAGTACTTCCATGGTAATACCAGCTGCACCATGGTACTCTTGTTGAGTACTTCCATGGTAATACCAGCTGCACCATGGTACTCTTGTTGAGTACTTCCAGGGTAATACCAGCTGCACCATGGTACTCTTGTTGAGTACTTCCAGGGTAATACCAGCTGCGCCATGGTACTCTTGTTGAGTACTTCCAGGGTAATACCAGCTGCACCATGACACTTTTGTTGAGTACTTCCAGGGTAATACCAGCTGCACCATGGTACTCTTGTTGAGTACTGTCCAGGTAATACCAGCTGCACCATGGTACTCTTGTTGAGTACTTCCAGGGTAATACCAGCTGCACCATGGTACTCTTGTTGAGTACTGCCAGGTAATACCAGCTGCACCATGGTACTCTTGTTGAGTACTTCCAGGGTAATACCAGCTGCACCATGGTACTCTTGTTGAGTACTTCCAGGTAATACCAGCTGCACCATGGTACTCTTTGTTGAATACTGCCAGGGTAATACCAGCTGCACCCATGGTACTTTTGTTGAGTACTTCCAGGGTAATACCAGCTGCACCATGGTACACTTTTGTGATACTTCCAGGGTAATACCAGCTGCACCATGGTACTTTTGTTGAGTACTGCCAGGGTAATACCAGCTGCACCATGGTACTCTTGTTGAGTACTTCCAGGGTAATACCAGCTGCACCATGGTACTCTTGTTGAGTACTGCCAGAGTAATACCAGCTGCACCATTGTACTTTTGTTGAGTACTGCCAGGGTAATACCAGCTGCACCATGGTACTTTTGTTGAGTACTTCCAGGGTAATACCAGCTGCACCATGGTACTTTTGTTGAGTACTGCCAGGGTAATACCAGCTGCACCATGGTACTTTTGTTGAGTACTTCCAGGGTAATACCAGCTGCACCATGGTACTTTTGTTGAGTACTTCCAGGGTAATACCAGCTGCACCATGGTACTCTTGTTGAGTACTTCCAGACTAATACCAGCTGCACCATGGTACTTTTGTTGAATACTGCCAGGGTAATACCAGCTGCACCATGGTACTCTTGTTGAGTACTGCCAGAGTAATACCAGCTGCACCATGGTACTTTTGTTGAGTACTTCCAGGGTAATACCAGCTGCACCATGGTACTTTTGTTGAGTACTGCCAGGGTAATACCAGCTGCACCATGGTCCTTTTGTTGAATACTGCCAGGGTAATACCAGCTGCACCATGGTACTCTTGTTGAGTACTGCCAGGGTAATACCAGCTGCACCATGGTACTTTTGTTGAGTACTGCCAGGGTAATACCAGCTGCACCATGGTACTTTTGTTGAGTACTTCCAGGGTAATACCAGCTGCAACATGGTACTTTTGTTGAGTACTGCCAGGGTAATACCAGCTGCACCATGGTGCTTTGTTGATTGAGTAACATTCCATGGTAATCCTAGCCATGCACCATGGTACTCTTGTTGAGTACTTCCATGGTAATACCAGCTGCACCATGGTACTCTTGTTGAGTACTTCCAGGGTAATACCAGCTGCACCATGGTACTCTTGTTTGAGTACTTCCAGGTAATACCAGCTGCACCATGGTACTCTTGTTGAGTACTTCCAGGGTAATACCAGCTTCACCATGGTATTCTTGTTGAGTACTTCCAGGGTAATACCAGCTGCACCATGGTACTTTTGTTGAAGTACTTCCAGGGTAATACCAGCTGCACCATGGTACTCTTGTTGAGTACTGCCAGGGTAATACCAGCTGCACCATGGTACTCTTGTTGAGTACTTCCAGGGTAATACCAGCTGCACCATGGTACTCTTGTTGAGTACTAACAGGGTAATACCAGCTGCACCATGACACTTCTGTTGAGTACTTCCAGGGAAATACCAGCTGCACCATGGTACCCTTGTTGAGTACTGCCAGGTTAATACCAGCTGCACCATGGTACTCTTGTTGAGCACTTCCAGGGTAATACCAGCTGCACCATAGTACTCTTGTTGAGTACTGCCAGGGTAATACCAGCTGCACCATGGTACTCTTGTTGAGTACTTCCAGGGTAATACCAGCTGCACCATGGTACTTTTGTTGAGTACTTCCAGGCTAATACCAGCTGCACCATGGTACTTTTGTTGAATACTGCCAGGGTAATACCAGCTGCACCATCGTACTTTTGTTGAGTACTGCCAGGGTAATACCAGCTGCACCATGGTACTCTTGTTGAGTACTTCCAGGGTAATACCAGCTGCACCATGGTACTTTTGTTGAGTACTGCCAGGGTAATACCAGCTGCACCATGGTACTTTGTTGAATTCCAGGGTAATACCAGCTGCACCATGGTACTTTTGTTGAGTACTCCAGGGTAATACCAGCTGCAACATGGTACTTTTTGTTGAGTACTGCCATGGTAATACCAGCTGCACCATGTACTTTTGTTGAGTACTGCCAGGGTAATACCAGCTGCACCATGGTGCTTTTGTTGAGTACTTCCAGGGTAATACCAGCTGCACCATGGTACTTTTGTTGAGTACTGCCAGAGTAATACCAGCTGCACCATTGTACTTTTGTTGAGTACTGCCAGGGTAATACCAGCTGCACCATGGTACTTTTGTTGAGTACTTCCAGGGTAATACCAGCTGCAACATGGTACTTTGTTGAGTACTTCCAGGTAATACCAGCTGCACCATGGTGCTTTTGTTGAGTACTTCCAGGGTAATACCAGCTGCACCATGGTACTTTTGTTGAGTACTTCTAGGGTAATACCAGCTGCACCATGGTACTCTTGTTGAGTACTTCCAGACTAATACCAGCTGCACCATGGTACTTTTGTTGAATACTGCCAGGGTAATACCAGCTGTACCATGGTACTTTTGTTGAGTACTGCCAGGGTAACACCAGCTGCACCATGGTACTCTTGTTGAGTACTTCCAGGGTAATACCAGCTGCACCATGGTACTTTTGTTGAGTACTGCCAGGGTAATACCAGCTGCACCATGGTCCTTTTGTTGAATACTGCCAGGGTAATACCAGCTGCACCATGGTACTCTTGTTGAGTACTGCCAGGGTAATACCAGCTGCACCATGGTACTTTTGTTGAGTACTGCCAGGGTAATACCAGCTGCACCATGGTACTTTTGTTGAGTACTTCCAGGGTAATACCAGCTGCAACATGGTACTTTTGTTGAGTACTGCCAGGGTAATACCAGCTGCACCATGGTGCTTTTGTTGAGTACTTCCAGGGTAATACCAGCTGCACCACGGTACTTTTGTCGAGTACTTCCAGGGTAATACCAGCTGCACCATGGTACTCTTGTTGAGTACTTCCAGGGTAATACCAGCTGCACCATGGTATTCTTGTCGAGTACTTCCAGGGTAATACCAGCTGCACCATGGTACTCTTGTTGAGTACTTCCAGGGTAATACCAGCTGCACCATGGTATTCTTGTTGAGTACTTCCAGGGTAATACCAGCTGCACCATGGTATTCTTGTTGAGTACTTCCAGGGTAATACCAGCTGCACCATGGTACTTTTGTTAGGTAAGACACATATGCAACAGTTAGGTATCTTTATTTTGAAACGTTTCGCCTACACAGTAGGCTTCTTCAGTCGAGTACAGAAAAGTTGATAGAAGCAGAAGATACTTGAAGACGATGTAATCAGTCCATCACCCTTAAAGTTTTGAGGTGGTCAGTCCCTCAGTCTGGAGAAGAGCATTGTTCCGTTGTCTGAAACAATCATTGTTTCAGACAACGGAACAATGCTCTTCTCCAGACTGAGGGACTGACCACCTCAAAACTTTAAGGGTGATGGACTGATTACATCGTCTTCAAGTCTCTTCTGCTTCTATCAACTTTTCTGTACTCGACTGAAGAAGCCTACTGTGTAGGCGAAACGTTTCAAAATAAAGATACCTAACTGTTGCATATGTGTCTTACCTAAGAATCTGTCGGTATTTTATACCATTTTAATGTTCACCATGGTACTTTTGTTGATTACTGCCAGTTTAATACTAGCTGCACCATGGCACTTTTGTTGAGTACTGCCAGGGCAATAGCAACTGCACCATGGTACTCTTGTTGAGTACTTCCAGGGTAATACCAGCTGCACCATGGTACTTTTGTTGAGTACTTCCAGGGTAATACCAGCTGCACCATGGTACTTTTGTTGAGTACTGCCAGGGTATTACCAGCTGCACCATGGTACTTTTGTTGAGTACTGCCAGGGTAATGCCAGCTGCACCATGGTGCTTTTGTTGAGTACTGCCAGGGTAATACCAGCTGCACCATGGTACTTTTGTTGAGTACTTCCAGGGTAATACCAGCTGCACCATGGTAATTTTGTTGAGTAGTACCAGGGTAATACCAGCTGCACCATGGTACTTTTGTTGAGTACTGCCAGGGTAATACCAGCTGCACCATGGTACTTTTGTTGAGTACTGCAGGGCAGTACCAGCTGCACCATGGCACTTTTGTTGAGTACTGCCAGGGTAATACCAGCTGCACCATTGTACTTTTGTTGAGTACTTCCTGGGTAATACCAGCTGCACCATGGTACTTTTGTTGAGTACTGCCAGGGTGTGTATGGTAGAACCAACACCACTACCATCACCACCACAACAACAACCACTAGAGAACCACCACCACAACCCACCAACAAAACCACCACCACAACCCACTACCACAACCACTAACAAAACCACCACCACAACCACTAACAAAACCACCACCACAACCACTAACAAAACCACCACCACAATCACTAACAAAACCACCACCACAACCACTAACAAAACCACCACCACAACCACCAACAAAACCATCACCACAACCACTAACAAAACCACCACCACAATCACCAACACAACCACTACCCACCAACAAAACCACCCCCACAACCACTAACAAAACCACCCCCACAACCACTAACAAAACCACCACCACAACCACTAACAAAACCACCACCACAACCCCTAACAAAACCACCACCACCACTTCAACCATCACCACCACCACCACTTCAGCCACCACCACCACTTCAGCCACCACCACCACCACCACCACCACTTCAGCCATCACCACCACCACCACCACCATCACTTCAACCATCACCACCACTTCAGCCACCACCACCACCACTTCAGCCACCACCACCACTTCAGCCACCACCACCAATTCAGCCACCACCACCACCACCACCACCACTTCAGCCATCACCACCACCACCACCACTTCAACCATCACCACCACTTCAACCACCACCACCACCACTTCAGCCACCACCACCATCACTTCAGCCACCACCACCACTTCAGCCACCACCACCACCACCACATTCAGCCATCACCACCACCACCACCACTTCAGCCACCACCACCACCACCACCACTTCAGCCATCACCACCACCACCACTTCAACCATTACCACCACTTCAACCACCACCACCACCACTTCAACCACCACCACCACCACTTCAACCACCACCACCACCTCAACCAACATGTGGTAGACATCGAGTACGTTACATTTTATCCACTCTGCCTCACATGAACACTTCTCTATTTCCTCTAAGCAGCCAAAGTGACAGTTATGGAGTGTGCAGCTGTAGGGACCCACAGCTGCACTTGCACCTGTTACTACTTTGAGACCTCAAAATGAATACAATGGCGGCCTACATTTTTGGACCCTGAAGTTTAAACCCTTTTATGGGTCCTGTAGCCTTAATGACTTCTAATTCTTATTTAACTTTTGTTTTTATTGAATTATACTTTATTTAAAATTATTATTTTAAAAACCCCAACTTATACATAACCCGAAAATTTTCAGCAAGGGGGACCAAGTGCTTCAGGCTTTTCCGGGATTATGGCCCAAAGGGTTTTAGCTAATATCTCATATGATCCGTCCCTGAAAAGGGGTGGTGTTGATTCCCGATGAATATATGATGTCTGAGTCCCTGCTGGAGCAGTCAGTCTCTCTCTCCCCCTCCCCCCTCACTCTCTCTCCTCTCTCTTTTTTTAGCTAATTTTACCTATTGCTCCTCCCTCTCTCTCACCATCCTCTCACTCACTCATCCTCTCCCAGCTCTCTCTCTCCATCTCTCTCTCTCACTCCTGGAATCAATGAGCGAGCTCACATTTATCACTCTCCTCACATGACAGACTCGTCACAATGTTATAAATTGGAAAAATCCGTTCAAGGAATGGATATAGGAAAGCACTTGTTTATTGAACCAGAGTGTGGATGAGTGGACCAAACTCCCCGAGTAACCATCATAGAAGCTAAAACGTTTTCTAGCTTCTAAAAATAGTTAGATAAAATACATTGTATTGGCGTGGTGGTGTTGATTGGACCTGACTTAGCTTGTTTTGCAAGTCGGATGCCAAGTGCTCCTCCGTCTTCCCTAAGTTGACATTGTCTAGAACCCAACTAGGTCAAGGCATTGACTATAAGCGTGATAGAATTGACCTGCTCGCATGGTCCAATCCAATTTTTTTTATGCTACTGCCTTTTTTTTTTGTGTTACACTGTGTGTTCTGGAATATTGTTTGTTACACTGTTGTTCTGTAATATGTTGCTGTTACCTGTGGTCTCTGTGAATATTGTTTGTTACACTGTGTGTACTTTGAAATCTTCGTGTTACAACTGTGTGTTCTGTGAATATTCTTGTGTTACATGTGTTTCTGTGAATATTGTTGTGTTTCACGGTTGTGTATCTGTAATATGTAGTGTTACACGTGTTTCTAGTAATATTCTTGTGTTACACTGTGTGTCTATGAATGTTTTGTGTTACCACTGTTATTCTGTGAATATGTTGTGTTACCACTTGTGTGTTCTGTGAATATTGTTGTGTTTCACATGTGTTACTGTGAATAATTGTTTGTGTTACACTGTGTGTTCTTTAATTGTTGTGTTACAACTGTGTGTTCTGTGAATATTGTTTGTGTTACACTGTGTGTTCTGTGAATATTGTTGTGTTCACTGTGTGTTCTATGAATATTTGTTGTGTTACACTGTGTGGTTCTGTGAATAATTTTGTGTTTACACTGTGTGTTCTGTGAATATTGTTGTGTTTCACACTGTGTGTTCTGTGAATATTGTGTGTTACACTGTGTGTTCTGTGAATATTGTTGTGTTACACTGTGTGTTCTGTGAATATTGTTGTGTTACACTGTGTGTTCTGTGAATATTGTTGTGTTACACTGTGTGTTCTGTGAATATTTTGTGTTACAACTGTGTGTTCTGTGAATATTGTTGTGTTTCACTGTGTGTTCTGTGAATATTGTTGTGTTAACACTGTGTGTTCTGTGAATATTGTTGTGTTTCAACTGTGTGTTCTGTGAATATTGTTGTGTTAACACTGTGTGTTCTGTGAATATTGTTGTGTTACACTGTGTGTTCTGTGAATATTGTTGTGTTACACTGTGTGTTCTTTGAATATTGTTGTGTTACACTGTGTGTTCTGTGAATATTGTTGTGTTTCACTGTGTGTTCTGTGAATATTGTTGTGTTACACTGTGTGTTCTGTGAATATTGTTGTGTTTCACTGTGTGTTCTGTGAATATTGTTGTGTTACACTGTGTGTTCTGTGAATATTGTTGTGTTACACTGTGTGTTCTGTGAATATTGTTGTGTTACACTGTGTGTTCTGTGAATATTGTTGTGTTACACTGTGTGTTCTGTGAATATTGTTGTGTTACACTATGTTCTGTGAATATTGTTGTGTTACACTGTGTGTTTCTGTGAATATTGTTTGTGTTTCAACTGTGTGTTCTGTGAATATTGTGTGTTACACTGTGTGTTCTGTGAATATTGTGTTGTGTTACACTGTGTTTCTGTGAATATTGTTGTGTTTACAATGTGTGTTCTTTGAATATGTTGTGTATACACTGTGTGTTCTGTGAATATTGTTGTGTTTCACTGTGTGTTCTGTGAATATTGTTGTGTTACACTGTGTGTTCTGTGAATATTGTTGTGTTACACTGTGTGTTCTGTGAATATTGTTGTGTTACCCTGTGTGTTCAGTGAATATTGTTGTATTACACTGTGTGTTCTGTGAATATTGTTGTGTTACACTGTGTGTTCTGTGAATATTGTTGTGTTACACTGTGTGTTCTGTGAATATTGTTGTGTTACACTGTGTGTTCTGTGAATATTATTGTGTTACACTGTGTGTTCAGTGAATATTGTTGTATTACACTGTGTGTTCAGTGAATATTGTTGTGTTACACTATGTGTTCAGTTAATATTGTTGTTACACTGTGTTCTATGAATATTGTTGTGTTACACTGTGTGTTCTGTGAATATTGTTGTGTTACACTGTGTGTTCAGTGAATATTGTTGTGATACACTGTGTGTTCTGTGAATATTGTTGTGTTACACTGTGTGTTCTGTGAATATTGTGTTACACTGTGTGTTCAGTGAATATTGTTGTGTTACACTGTGTGTTCAGTGAATATTGTTGTGTTACACTGCGTGTTCTGTGAATATTGTTGTGTTACACTGTGTGTTCTGTAAATATTGTGTTACACTGTGTGTTCAGTGAATATTGTTGTGTTACACTGTGTGTTCTGTGAATATTGTTGTGTTACACTGTGTGTTCAGTGAATATTGTTGTGATACACTGTGTGTTCTGTGAATATTGTTGTGTTACACTGTGTGTTCTGTGAATATTGTGTTACACTGTGTGCTCAGTGAATATTGTTATGTTACACTGTGTGTTCAGTGAATATTGTTGTGTTACACTGTGTGTTCTGTGAATATTGTTGTGTTACACTGTGTGTTCTGTAAATATTGTGTTACACTGTGTGTTCAGTGAATATTGTTGCGTTACACTGTGTGTTCTGTGAATATTGTTGTGTTACACTGTGTGTTCAGTGAATATTGTTGTGTTACACTGTGTGTTCAGTGAATATTGTTGTTACACTGTGTTTCAGTGAATATTGTTGTGTTACACTGTGTGTTCAGTGAATGTTGTTGTGTTACACTGTGTGTTCAGTGAATATTGCTGTTACACTATGTGTTCTGTGAATATTGTTGTGTTACACTGTGTGTTCAGTGAATATTGTTGTGATACACTGTGTGTTCTGTGAATATTGTTGTGTTACACTGTGTGTTCTGTGAATATTGTGTTACACTGTGTGTTCAGTGAATATTGTTGTGTTACACTGTGTGTTCTGTGAATATTGTTGTGTTACAACTGTGTGTTCTGAATATATTGTGTTACACTGTGTGTTTCAGTGAATATTGTTGTTTACACTGTGTGTTCTGTGAATATTGTTTGTGTTACACTGTGTGTCTTCAGTGAATATTGTTGTGATACACTGTGTGTTCTGTGAATATTTGTTTGTGTTACACTGTGTGTTCAGTGAATATTGTGTTTACACTGTGTGCTCAGTGAATATTGTTGTGTTACACTGTGTTTCAGTGAATATTGTTGTGTTACACAATGTGTGTAATTGTGAATATTGTTGTGTTTTACACTGTGTGTTCTGAAATATTGTGTTACACTGTGTGTTCAGTGAATATTGTTTGACGGGTTCACTGTGTGTTCCTGTGAATATTGTTGTGTTACACTGTGTGTTCAGTGAATATTGTTGTGTTACACTGTGTGTTCAGTGAATATTGTTGTTACACTGTGTGTTCAGTGAATATTGTTGTGTTACACTGTGTGTTCAGTGAATGTTGTTGTGTTACACTGTGTGTTCAGTGAATATTGTTGTTACACTGTGTGTTCTGTGAATATTAGTGTTACACTGTGTGTTCTGTGAATATTGTTGTGTTACACTGTGTGTTCTATGAATATTGTTGTGTTTCACTGTGTGTTCTGTGAATATTGTTGTGTTACACTGTGTGTTCTGTGAATATTGTTGTGTTACACTGTGTGTTCAGTGAATATTGTTATGTTACACTATGTGTTCTGTGAATATTGTTGTGTTTCACTGTGTGTTCTGTGAATATTGTTGTGTTTCACTGTGTGTACTGTGAATATTGTTGTGTTACACTGTGTGTTCTGTGAATATTGTTGTGTTTCACTGTGTGTTCTGTGAATATTGTTGTGTTACACTGTGTGTTCTGTGAATATTGTTGTGTTACACTGTGTGTTCTGTGAATATTGTTGTGTTTTCATCACTGTGTGTTCTGTGAATATTGTTGTGTTACACTGTGTGTTCTGTGAATATTGTTGTGTTACACTGTGTGTTCAGTGAAATACTTGTTGTGTTAACACTGTGTGTTCAGTGAATATTGTTGTTACACTGTGTGTTCAGTGAATATTGTTGTGTTACACTGTGTGTTCAGTGAATGTTGTTGTGTTACACTGTGTGTTCAGTGAATATTGTTGTTACACTGTGTGTTCTGTGAATATTAGTGTTACACTGTGTGTTCTGTGAATATTGTTGTGTTACACTGTGTGTTCTATGAATATTGTTGTGTTTCACTGTGTGTTCTGTGAATATTGTTGTGTTACACTGTGTGTTCTGTGAATATTGTTGTGTTACACTGTGTGTTCAGTGAATATTGTTATGTTACACTATGTGTTCTGTGAATATTGTTGTGTTTCACTGTGTGTTCTGTGAATATTGTTGTGTTTCACTGTGTGTTTCTGTGAATATATGTTGTGTAACACTGTGTGTTCTGTGAATATTGTTGTGTTCACTGTGTGTTCTGTGAATATTGTTGTGTTTACACTGTGTGTTCTGTGAATATTGTTGTGTTAACACTGTGTGTTCTGTGAATATTGTTGTGTTTTCACTGTGTGTTCTGTGAATATTGTTGTGTTACACATGTGTGTTCTGTGAATATTGTTGTATTACACTGTGTGTTCTGTGGATATTGTTGTATTACACTGTATATTCTGTGAATATTGTTGTGTTACACTGTGTGTTCTGTGAATATTGTTGTGTTACACTGTGTGTTCTGTGAATATTGTTGTGTTACACTGTGTGTTCTGTGAACATTGTTGTGTTACACTGTGTGTTCTGTGAATATTGTTGTGTTACACTGTTGTTGTGAATATTGTTGTGTTACACTGTGTGTTCTGTGAATATTGTTGTGTTACACTGTGTGTTCTGTGAATATTGTTGTGTTACACTGTGTGTTCTGTGAATATTGTTGTGTTACACTGTGTGTCTGTGAATATTGTTTGTGTTACACTGTGTGTTCTGTGAATATTGTTGTGTTACACTGTGTGTTCTGTGAATATTGTTGTGTTACACTGTGTGTTCTGTGAATATTGTTGTGTTACACTGTGTGTTTCTGTGAATATTGTTTGTTTACACTGTGTGTTCTGTGAATATTGTTGTGTTACACTGTGTGTTCTGTGAATATTGTGTTGTGTTACACTGTGTTGTGTGAATATTGTTTGTGTTACACTGTGTGCTCTGTGAATATTGTTGTGTTACACTGTGTGTTCTGTGAATATTGAGGTGTTACACTGTGTGTTCTGTGAATATTGTTGTGTTACACTGTGTGTTCTGTGAATATTGTTGTGTTACACTGTGTGTTCTATGAATATTGTTGTGTTACACTGTGTGTTCTGTGAATATGATTGTGTTACACTGTGTGTTGTGTGAATATTGTTGTGTTACACTGTGTGCTCTGTGAATATTGTTGTGTTACACTGTGTGTTCTGTGAATATTGAGGTGTTACACTGTGTGTTCTGTGAATATTGTTGTGTTACACTGTGTGTTCTGTGAATATTGTTGTGTTACACTGTGTGTTCTGTGAATATTGTTGTGTTACACTGTGTGTTCTGTGAATATTGTTGTGTTACACTGTGTGCTGTGAACGTTGGTGGTGGGATACAGAAGTGTTCCATAAAATTACCCTGGATGTTTACCTTCTTTATTACTCTTGGTTCATTACTTGGTGACTTTATTTACTACCAGATACTACCAGGTACTACCAGGTATTACTAGGTACTGGTCGTATTTATTCCTGTGTTCGTAATACGCCACCATAAACACCACCATCACCACAATCACCACTACCATCGGACACAACTATCATTACTAGCACCATCAACATCACCGCCACCACCACCACCGACATCACCACAACCACCACCAGTATAACCACCAACACCACCAAAATCACCAACACCACCGAAATCACCAACACCACCAACAACCACCAACATCACCAACACCACCAACACCACCAACACCACCAACATCACCAACACCACCATCACCACCAACACCAACCAACACCACCAACACCACCAACACCACCAACACCACCAACATCACCAACACCACCAACACCACCAACAACCACCAACATCACCAACACCACCAACACCACCAACATCACCAACACCACCAACACCACCAACATCACCAACACCACCAACACCACCAACATCACCAACACCACCAACACCACCAACATCACCAACACCACCAACACACCAACATCACCAACACCACCATCACCAACACCACCACATCACCAACACCACCAACATCACCAACACCACCAACACCACCAACATCACCAACACCACCAACATCACCAACACCATCAACACCACCAACATCACCAACACCATCAACACCACACCAACACCACCAACATCACCCTTACCACCAACACCACCAACACCACCAACATCAACCAACACACCACCAACACCACCAACATCACCAACACCACCAACACCACCAACACCACCAACACCACCAACACACACCACCAACACCCACCAAACACCACCAACATCCCCAACACCACCAACACCACCAACATCACCAACACCACCAACATCACCAACATCACCAACACCACCAACCAAAAACACCAAAAACCCCACACCACCAACATCACCACACCCCAAACTCCCCAACACCCCCAAACATAAACCAACCCACCAACACCCCCCAACATCACCAACATCAAAACACCCCAAACCCCCCCACCAACACCCCCAAATCACCAAAAAACCACCAACACCACCAACCCACCAAACCACCCACCCCCAAACCATCCCCAAACACCACCAAACACCCCCAACACCAAAAACCCACCACCTTCACCAACACCCCCAAACAAAACCCAACACAAAAAACCCCCAACCCCAAACCCCAAACCATCACCAACACCACCAACACCACCAAAAAAATCCCCCCAAACACCCCCAAAAACCCCCAACATCCCCCAACACCCCCAAACCCATCACCAACAAAACCAACACCCCAACCAAAAAACTTTTACCCCCCCCCAAAAAAAAACAAAACCAAAAAAACCCCAAACCCCACCATCCCCAAACACCACCAACAAAAACCAACACCACCAACACCACCAAAAACCCAAACCAAACACCCCCCAACACCCCCAAAAACCCCAACACCACCTCCCAAAACCACCCCACCACCAACACCCCAAAAACCACCAACCCCCCAACAAAACCCCAAAACCCAACCCCCCCAACCCCCCCCCACCAAAAAAATCACCAACCCCAAAAACCAAAATCACCAACAACCAACACCCCCAAACATCACCACCCCACCAACACCACCAACATCCCCAAAACCCCAAACCATCCCCAAACCCCAAACCAACATAAACCAACATCAACACCCCCAAACAAACCCCTTCCACCAAACACCCCCAAACACCAAAAACCACCAACCCCAACCAAAAACCCCAAAAAAAACCCCCAAACCACCACCAACACCACCAAAAACCCCCAACATAAACCACCCCACCAAAAACACCAAACATCACCAACAAAACCCAAAACCCCAAACCCAACCACCAAAAAAAAAAAAAACCCCAACACCCCCATCACCAAAAAATCCACCAAACCACCAACCCAACCCCACCACCAACACCACCAACATCAAAAAACCACCAACACCCCCCAACCCCCAAACCACCAACACCCCCCAACACACCAACATCCCCAAACCCCCCCAACACCCCAAAACACACCAACACCCAACATCACCAACCCCAAAACCAAACACCACGAACATCCCCAAAACACCCCCCCAACCCCACCAACCACCACCACCCCCAAACCACCACCAACCCCAAACCAACACACCAACACCACCAACTCCCCAAACCCCCCCACCAAAACCCACCAACACCCCCAACATCACCAACACCACCAACACCACCAACATCACCAAAAACCCCCAAACAACCAACAACCCAACACCACCCAACACCCACAAATCACCAACATCACCAACACCCCCAAACCCACCCCCAAACCCACACCAACACCACCAACACCACCAACACCCCCAAACACCCCCAAAACACCACCAAAAACCACCAACACCACCAACACCCCCCAACATCAAAAACCCCCAAACACCAAACCAAAAACCAACCCCCAAACACCACCAACACCCCCAAAAATCACCAACCCCACCACACCACCAACACCACCAACACCCCCAACCCCCCCCCAACACCCCCAACCACCAAAAACCCCCAAACACCACCAACACCCCAACATCACCAACACCACCAAACCACCAACCCCCAAAAATTTCACCAAACCCCACCAACCCCAAACCAACATCCCAAACACCACCAACTCCCCAAACATCACCACACCACCAACACCCCCAAACCCCACCAACACCCACCAAAAATCACCAACCCCCCCCAACATCCCCAAACACCACCAACATCACCAACAAAACCAACCCAAACCAACACCCCCAAACACCACCAACACCAAAACCATAAAACCCAACACCACCAACACACCAACCCCACCAAAAACCCCACCAACCCCCCAACCCCCAACCCCCCAAACCCCCCCACCCACCCCCCAACATCACCAAAAACACCCCCCCCCCAACCAACCCCACCAAAAATCAACCAACACCACCAACCCCCACCAAACCCCCAAACATCACCAACATCCCCCCACACCAACACCAAAAACCAACAACCACCAAAAACCACCAACCCCCAACAACCAAAAATCAAAAAACACCCCCAACACCACCAACACCCCAAACACACCAACACCCCCAAACCCATCCCCAAAACATCCCCAAACATCCCCAAAATTAAAACCAAACCAACACCCCCAAACCCCCCAAACATCACCAACACCCCCAAACATCCCCAAACCCACCAAACCAACACCACCAACAAAACCAACACCCCACCAACAAAATCCCCAAAACCCCACCAACACCACCAACCCCACCAAACCACCAAAAAAACCCCCCAACTAACCCCCCAAACACCACCAACACCCCAACACCACCAACACCACCAAAAACCACCACTCCCCCAAACACCCCCAAAAACCCCCAACACCACCAACACCACCAACACCCCCAAAACATCACCCAACACCTCCAAATAAATTTTTGGGAAAAAAAAAAAATTTTTTTAAAATAAAAAAAAATATAAAAAAAAAAAAAAAAACCCCAAAAACTTAAAAAAAAATAAAAAAAAAAAATAAAACCAAAAAAAAAAAATAAAAAAAAAAAAAAAAAAATAAAATTTAAAAAAACATCCCCAACACCCCCAAACCCCCAAAAAAATAAAATCCCCAAACACCCCCAAACATCCCAAAAAAAACCCCAAAAAAAAAAAAAAACCAAAACCCAAAAAAACAAAAACCCCCAAATAAAAACCAAAAAACACCAAAACATCCCCACCAAAAACCAACACCCCCAAAACCCCCCAAACATCACCAACACCCCCAAACTTTCACCAAAAACCCCCAAACATCCCCAAACAAAACCACCCCCACCAACATCCCCAACACCCCCAAACCCCCCAAACCCCACCAAAAACCACCAACATCCCAAAAACCCACCATAAATCCCCAAAAAAAAACCCCCAACCCAAAAACCCCAACACCCCCACCAACCCCACACCACCAACACCCCCAAAACACCACCCCCATCCCCAACATCCCCAAACACCCCCAAACACCCCCCCAACATCACCAACCCCCACCAAAAACCCCCAAACCCACCACCAACACCACCAACCCCACCCAACCCCACCCAACATCCCAACCACCAAAAACCAACCAACATCACCAACCCCCACCAACATCCCCAAACACCCCCAAAAACCACCAACATCACCAACACCACCACCCCACCAACATCAAAAACCATCACCAACACCCACCAAAAACCCCAAACATCCCCAAACCCCACCAAAAACACCAACACCACCAACACCACCAACATCACCAAAAACCAAACCAAACACCCCAACACCCCCAAACATCACCAACATCACCAACACCCCCCAAACCCCCAACATCCCCAACACCACCAAAAACCACCAACATCCCCAAAAACACCACCAACCCCACCAACATCACCATCCCCAACACCCCCAAAACACCACCAACATCACCCAACACCACCAACACCCCCAAAACACACCAACACCCCCAAACCCACCAACATCCCCAACATAAACCAACACCCCCACTTCACCAAAACACCAACACCACCAACATAAACCCAACACACCAAAAACCACCAACACCACCAACATCCCCCAAAAACCCCCCAACCCACCATCAAAAAACACCCCCAAAACACCACCAACACCCCCAAACATCACCAACATCCCCCAACACCACCAACACCACCAACTTTCCCAAAAAACCACCAAAAAACCCCCAAAACATCACCAACACCACCAAAAACCACCAACAACCCCCCCCAAACCACCAAAAACCACCAACATCCCCCAACACCCCCAACCCCCCAAACCAACACCACCAACCCCACCAAACCACCAACATCACCAACATCACTAACACCCCCCAAAAACACCAAACCCCAAACCAACCCCCACCAACTCCCCAACACCACCCAACACCAACACCCCCAAACCACCACCAACATCACCAACACCCCCAAAAACCACCAAAAACCCCCCAACACCCCCAAACCATCACCAACACCCCCAAACCCCAAACCAACCCCCAACATCACCAACATCACCAACACCCCCAAACCACCCCCAAACCACCACCAAAAACACCAAAAACCACCAACACCACCAAAAACACCAAAAACCCCCAAACACCACCAACCCCACCAACATCACCAAAAACCCCCAAACACCCCCCAAAACATCCCCAAACCCACCACCAACACCCCCCCCAAAAACACCAACCCCCAAAAAACACCACCAACAAAAACCAACACCCCCCAAAAAAACCCCCCAAACCCTCACCAACACCCCCAAACCCCACCAAACCCCACCAACACCAAAACACCACCCCCACCCCACAAAAATCACCAACACCACCAACACCCCCAACCCCAAACCAAACCCCACAAACCCCACCAAAAATCCCCAACTTTCCACCAACACCACCAACAAAAAACCCAAACACCCCCAACCCCCACCAAAAACCCCAAACCCCAAAACCAAAAACATCCCCAAACCAGCTCGCAAACCAATTCAAAAGGACAGAGGTGGGTCTATTTTCCAAAATTTTTTTGGGACAATTGGACAAAATTTTTGGAAAACTTTGTTAATTAAAATATTTTTGGTTTTTACAGGTTTTTGGGGTTTTTTTCTAGTAATTGTTGGTTGTTTTTGGGTTTTTTAAATTTTTTTGGTAGCTTTGGTTTGTTGTTTAAATATTTTGTGATGGTGGGGGTTTTTTTGGTGGAGTTGGGGTAAATTATGAAAAACGGGGTTTTTGGGTTTGGTGGTGAGGAATTAAAGGGTATGGGGTTAAGGTTGGGGTGATAGTGGGGTGGTGGCAGGGGGGGCTGGCATGGTGGTTTGGTTTTGCAAGGTGATCCCAGCCCTTGATGGGGCAGTTTTGATGGTGGCAGTGGTAGTGGCGTTGGTAATGGTGACCCGGGTGGTGGTGATGGCAGGGGTGGTGGTGGTGTCAGGAGTGGTGGTGGCAGGGGTGGTGGTGGTGGCAGGGGCGATGGTGATGGTAAGAGTGGTGGTAGTGGCAGGGGTGATGGTGGTGGCAGAGGTGGTGGTGGTGGTGATGGCAAAGGTGGTGGTGGTGGCAGGAGTGGTGGTGGTGGCAAGGGTGGTGGTGATGCCAGGGGAGGTGGTAGTAGGGGCATTGATCATCTGGTGCAAAGAAAAGGAGGGAGTGTGTGAAGGTTACACACACACACACACACACACACACACACACACACACACACACACACACAATGGATCAGAGAATACCTGACAGGGAGGCAACAACGGGTCGTGGTACGAAACGAGGTATCACAGTGGGCTCCTGTGACGAGCGGGGTCCCACAGGGGTCAGTCCTAGGATCAGTGCTATTTTTGATACATGTGAATGACATGGTGGAAGGGATAGACTCTGAAGTGTCCCTGTTCGCAGATGATGTGAAGCTAATGAGAAGGATTAAATCGGATTAGGATCAGGCAAGACTACAAAGAGACCTGGACAGGATGGACACGTGGTCCAGCAACTGTCTTCTCGATTTAAACCCTGCCAAATGCAAAGTCATGAAGATTGGAGAAGGGCAAAAAAGACCGCAGACAGAGGTGGACAAAGGCTGCAAACCTCACTCAAGGAGAAAGATCTTGGGGTGACCATAACGCCGAGCACGTCTCCGGAGGCACAAATCAACCAGATAACTGCATATGGGCGCCTAGCAAACCTGATAATCGTTCAAGACACTGTACACCGTGTACGTCAGGCCCATACTGGAGTATGCAGCACCAGTTTGGAACCCCACACTTCATCAGTCACGTCATGAAATTAGAGAAAGTGCATAGGTTTGCGACAAGATTAGTTCCAGAGCTAAGGGGAATGTCCTACGAAGAAAGGTTAAGGGAAATCGGCCTGACGACACTGGAGGACACGAGGATTAGGGGAGACATGATAACGACATACAAAATACTGTGCCGAATAGACAAGGTGAACAGAGACAGGATGTTCCAGAGAGGGAACACAGAAGCAAGAGGTCACAATTGGAAGTTGAAGACCCAGATGAGTAAAAGGGATGTTAGGAAGTATTTCTTCAGTCATGGAGTAGTCAGGAAGTGGAATAGCCTAGCAAGTGGGGTATTGGAGGCAGGAATCATACATGGCTTTAAGATGAGGTACGATAAAACTCATGGAGCAGGGAGAGAGAGGACCTAGTAGCACTCAGTGAAGAGGCGGGGCCAGGAGCTGAATCATGACCCCTGCAACCACAATTAGGAGAGTACAATTAGATGAGTACACACACACACACACACACACACACACACACACACACACACACACACACACACACACACACACACACACACACACACACATACACACACACACACACATATACACACAAACACACACACACACACACACAGTAGCGACCAGTGAAGAGGCAGGGCCAGGAGCTTGGACTCGACCCCTGCAACCTCAACTCGTTGAGTACAACTAGGTGAGTACACACACACACACTCACACACACACACACACACACACACACACACACACACACACACACACACACACACACACACACACACACACACACGCACGCACGCACGCACACACACACACGCGCGCGCACACGCACGCACACACACACAACACACACACACACACACACACACACACCACACACACACACACACACACACACACACACACACACACACACACACAATCAGGAAGATCGGGGAAGGGCAAAGAAGACCGAAGACAGGGTCTAGGCTAGGCGGCCAAAGACTGCAAACCTCACTCAAGGAGAATGGTCTGGGGGTGAGTATAACACCGAGCACGTCGCCGGAAGCACACATTAAAAAAATAACTGCTGCGGCATATGGGCGCCTGGTAAACCTGAGAACAGCGTTCCGATACCTCAGTAAGGAATCGTTCAAGACTCTATACACTGTGTACGTCAGGCCCATACTGGAGTACGCAGCACCAGCTTGGAACCGACACCTGGTCAAGCACGTCAAGAAATTAGAGAAAGTGCAAAGGTTTGCAACAAGGCTAGTTCCAGAGCTAAGGGAATGTCCTACAAAGAAAGGTTAAGGGAAATCGGCCTGACGACGCTGGAGGACAGAAAGGCCAGGGGTGACATGATAACGACATATAAAACGCTGCGTGGAATGGATAAGGTGGACAGAGACAGGATGTTCCAGAGATGGGACACAGAAACAAAGGGTCACAATTGGAAGTTGAAGATTCAGATGAGCCAAAGGGATGTTAGGAAGTATTTCCTCAGCCACAGAGTTGTTAGGAAGTGGAATAGTCTGGCAAGTGATGTAGTGGAGGAAGGAACCATACATAGTTTATAGAAGAGGTATGATAAAGCTCATGAAGCAGGGAGAGGGAGGACCCAGTAGCGGTCAGTGAAGAGGCGGGGCCAGGAGATGAGTCTCGACCCCTGCAACCACAATTAGGTAAGTACATAGTCTTGTGTGTCACTGGTCTCCTCCAAAAAGAAGGAAATTATTAATAAGGATTATTTCCTCGGGTAACAATACAGTATTTAATATATTAATGAGAAACAGAAGAGGGTATCAGTAAGTAATCCATTTATTTACCTGTAATGTGGCTGACTTTGTTATCAAGGTTTTAAAACTAACAGTTAATGAATGAGACGCTTGTGCAACACTTGTGCAACACTTGTGCAACACTTGTGCAACACTTGTGCAACACTTGTGTAACACTTGTGCAACACTTGTGTAACACTTGTGCAACACTTGTGCAACACTTGTGTAACAGTTGTGCAACACTTGTGCAACACTTGTGTAACAGTTGTGCAACACTTGTGCAACACTTGTGCAACACTTGTGCAACACTTGTGCAACACTTGTGTAACACTTGTGCAACACTTGTGTAACACTTGTGCAACACTTGTGTAACACTTGTGCAATACTTGTGCAACACTTGTGCAACACTTGTGCAACACTTGTGTAACACTTGTGCAATACTTGTGCAACACTTGTGCAACACTTGTGCAACACTTGTGCAACACTTGTGTAATACTTGTGCAACACTTGTGCAACACTTGTGCAATACTTGTGTAACAGTTGTGCAACACTTGTGCAACACTTGTGTAACAGTTGTGCAACACTTGTGCAACACTTGTGTAACAGTTGTGCAACACTTGTGCAACACTTGTACAACACTTGTGCAACACTTGTGTAACACTTGTGCAATACTTGTGCAACACTTGTGCAACACTTGTGCAACACTTGTGCAACACTTGTGCAATACTTGTGCAACACTTGTACAATACTTGTGCAACACTTGTGCAACACTTGTGCAACACTCGTGCAACACTTGCGCAACACTTGTGTAACACTTGTGCAACACTTGTGCAACACTTGCGCAACACTTGTGTAACACTTGTACAACACTTGTGCAACACTTGTGCAACACTTGTGCAACACTTGTTCAACACTTGTGCAACACTTGTGCAACACTTGTACAACACTTGTGCAACACTTCTGCAACACTTCTGCAACACTTGTGCAACACTTGTGTAACACTTGTGCAACACTTGTACAACACTTGTGCAACACTTGTGCAACACTTGCGCAACACTTGTGTAACACTTGTACAACACTTGTGCAACACTTGTGCAACACTTGTGCAAAACGTGTGTAACACTTGTGCAACACTTGTGCAACACGTGCGTAACACTTGTGCAACACTTGTGCAACACTTGTGCAACACTTGTGCAGCACTTGTACAACACTTGTGCAACACTTGTGTAACACTTGTGCAACACTTGTGCAACACTTGTACAACACTTGTGCAACACTTGTGCAACACTTGTACAACACTTGTGCAACACTTGTGCAACACTCGTGCAACACTTGCGCAACACTTGTGTAACACTTGTGCAACACTTGTGCAACACTTGCGCAACACTTGTGCAACACTTGTGTAATACTTGTACAACACTTGTGCAACACTTGTGCAATACTTTACCTGGACTGATGATGGCACTTGCTGGCGAAATGTTTCCATAATAAACACTGGAGTGTTACACAAGTGTCTGACTCAGTGTGGCTGAAGGAAGACAGTCTCAGCACTGCTGAACTTAACACATCTGTACAGAAGGTAACCAGTGGACACATGATAGAATGACTGTCAGTGAACAAAATCTGGTAATGCATGAAGAGTTGACACAGAAATTAAATAGCAAAAATGCGACTTTAAAAAATTAAATAAAGTTTCAAAGATCTACAGTAAATGTAGAGGACATTAAGGTGAGGTAATAAAGCAGAGAGAGAAAGAGAGAGAGAGAGAGAGAGAGAGGTGATAAATCAGGAAGTCTCCATAAACAAGGAAATTATAGGTTTCGTAGAGTAAAAAATAAATTAGAAGATAATAATGTTGTAATAACAAGCTGAAGACAGAATGTGAGTAGCAGGTTACAGTTAGTACAAGATATTTCTGAACGTGTCAACAAAAGTAAAGGTCGTGAAAAATATAAATCAAAAACTGAAGACAGTTTTGTAAAATTCACTAGAGGAAAGACAGAGACTGAGCAACAGGTTGTGTTAGCTAAATAATTCGCTGCCAGAGCTATAATTAGTCAAGGAATTAAGAAGGAGATTGTAAATAATTCTAGGTTCTTGAGAGACGCTCTTAAAAGGAAATAAAATTTAAAAGGAAATAAAATTACGAATTGAAAGAATCAGGGAGGAAAAAACAACACATAAATGAAATAACAAAATGCATTGTGGATTTGACCTTTGAAAAACATATTGTGGCGTATGAGTTAGACAGACATAGAACACTGAAAATAACATTTAGAGATGAAACGTAAGAAATTCGCAGTAAAGTTAAGGACATCAAGGAATTGGAGGGTTATAAAGATGTACAAATTAGACAAGACCTTTCTAAGGAGGATAGAGTGAAAGTGAAAGATTTCGTAAACACTGCTAAGACGGTGAATGATGGCAGAAGTGAGGTAGTAAACAACTTTGTACAGAGAATCTCAGCCATACAAACCCATCAAATGGTTTTTCAAAGAAACGACAAAAAATAGATGGAAATCGTGTTGAAACAAATGACAAAAGGATAACAATGATAATAATATATTTCTGAATATTTTATACTCTAATATAGATGACATAATCACAAAAAGATTAGAATTAAGAGATATTATGAATGAAAAGAAATCTGATAGTTTGCTGAACAGAAACCGAACTAGAAAAAGCATATTTCAAGTGAGATTTATTTGACAGAAACTACTGAGCCTGGAGAAGACAGAGTAGGGAAGAAAGAAAGAAGACTGATAATATTGATAAATGAATATTCAAGTTATGGAAATTGAAATCCAAAATTCTGAAAATTTTGAAAATTTTGGAATAACAGTACGAGATAAAGACGAGAAACTCTTAGTAGTACATGTATGTAAGTCACTGTTTAACAATGTTGGGAAAAGAGAAGAGTTGGAGAGGATGAATGAGGGATTACATAATATTCTTAGGGAACTATTGCTGGAAAGTGGCTGTGATAAAGAAATAGTTATTGTACTTCGAGATTGTGGCCATTTATTTTACATATCTGGCCTATGAGTCTAGAAGTGTAAATAAATGGTCAATAAATGAAGAGACAATAATGAGAGGCAGTAACACGCCCTCAATGTTAAATTTAATGTTTACTGCAACATCTGAAGAAGCTCTAAACATAACCTACTTAAATCTATTGAGAAAGAGTGTTCATATTCCATTATAAACATCATTAACAGCGAAATTTGACTTCTAAAAATAAAATAAGAAGCTCATAAACATAGTTCACAAGTATAAATGTGTCTGTTTATCTAATGTGAACAGAAAACATTACATTATCAGAAAGAGATTTAGAACGATTTCAAATAAAGCATTTTAGAGAAATTAAATGGAACAATATCCTACTGAGGACAGATATAAATAATCTGTTAACAGAGTTCTGTACTGGATACGAAAATGGAATTAAGCAGTTTATTCCACATAGGAATATAAGAGGGAAAAAAATGGTTTAGTGGAAGGTGTTGGAGAGCTATGAAAAAAAAAACAAAGGGGCTTGTAGTCAATATAGTAAGCTGGATAGACGTGAATATACAAACGATATGAAAGAGAGAGGAAGAAAAAAAAATTTAACCGTGTAGAACCAAACTTTATATTTAAGTCCGTGAAATGTAAATTCATTGTTGAAGACAAAATACAAAGAATAAATGACACTGACCAAGTTACTGAGGTAGAGGAGGAAATGTGTGAAGTATTGAATATTAACTTTAAATGTTTATAAATGAAGACATATTCCAGACAGGAGATTTTAATCCCAGACAAGACAACTGAACTAGAGGATATTGAAGTACTTGTCAAGTACTTGTAGAGAATATTGAAGTACTTGTAGAGAATATTGAAGTACATGTAGAGAATATTGAAGTACATGTAGAGAATATTGAAGTACTTGTCAAGTACTTGTAGAGAATATTGAAGTACATGTAGAGAATATTGAAGTACTTGTCAAGTACTTGTAGAGAATATTGAAGTACATGTAGAGAATATTGAATTACATGTAGAGAATATTGAAGTACTTGTAGAGAATATTGAAGTACATGTAGAGAATATTGAAGTACATGTAGAGAATATTGAATTACATGTAGAGAATATTGAAGTACTTGTAGAGAATATTGAATTACATGTAGAGAATATTGAAGTACTTGTAGAAATATTGAAGTACATGAGAGAATATTGAAGTACTTGTAGAGAAAAATTGAAGTACTTGTAGAGAATATTGAAGTACATGTAGAGAATATTGAAGTACTTGTAGAGAATATTGAAGTACATGTAGAGAATATTGAAGTACTTGTAGAGAATATTGAAGTACTTGTAGAGAATATTGAAGTACTTGTAGAGAATATTGAAGTACATGTAGAGAATATTGAAGTACTTGTAGAGAATATTGAAGTACTTGTAGAGAAATTGAAGTACATGTAGAGAATATTGAAGTACTTGTAGAGAATATTGAAGTATTTTGTAGAGAATATTGAAGTACTTGTAGAGAATATTGAAGTACTTGTAGAGAATATTGAATTACATGTAGAGAATATTGAAGTACTTGTAGAGAATATTGAATTACATGTAGAGAATATTGAAGTACTTGTAGAGAATATTGAATTACATGTAGAGAATATTGAAGTACTTGTAGAGAATATTGAATTACATGTAGAGAATATTGAAGTACTTGTAAGAATATTGAATTACATGTAGAGAATATTGAAGTACTTGTAGAGAAAAATTGAATTACATGTAGAGAATATTGAAGTACTTGTAGAGAATATTGAAGTACATGTAGAGAATATTGAAGTACTTGTAGAGAATATTGAAGTACATGTAGAGAATATTGAAGTACATGTAGATAATATTGAAGTACATGTAGATAATATTGAAGTACGTGTAGAGAATATTGAAGTACATGTAGAGAATATTGAAGTACATGTAGATAATATTGAAGTACATGTAGAGAATATTGAAGTACGTGTAGAGAATATTGAAGTACATGTAGATAATATTGAAGTACATGTAGAGAATATTGAAGTACGTGTAGAGAATATTGAATTACATGTAGAGAATATTGAAGTACGTGTAGAGAATATTGAATTACATGTAGAGAATATTGAATTACATGTAGAGAATATTGAAGTACTTGTAGAGAATATTGAAGTACTTGTAGAGAATATTGAATTACATGTAGAGAATATTGAAGTACGTGTAGAGAATATTGAATTACATGTAGAGAATATTGAATTACATGTAGAGAATATTGAATTACATGTAGAGAATATTGAAGTACGTGTAGAGAATATTGAAGTACGTGTAGAGAATATTGAAGAAACATGTAGAGAATATTGAAGTACTTGTAAGAATATTGAAGTACTTGTAGAGAATATTGAATTACATGTAGAGAATATTGAATTACATGTAGAGAATATTGAAGTACGTGTAGAGAATATTGAAGTACATGTAGAGAATATTGAATTACATGTAGAGAATATTGAAGTACGTGTAGAGAATATTGAAGTACATGTAGAGAATATTGAATTACATGTAGAGAATATTGAAGAAACGTGTAGAGAATATTGAAGTACATGTAGAGAATATTGAATTACATGTAAAAGAATAATGAATTTACGTGTAGAGAATATTGAATTACATTAGAGAATATTGAATTACATGTAGAGAATATTGAAGTACGTGTAGAGAATATTGAATTACATGTAGAGAATATTGAAGTACGTGTAGAGAATATTGAATTACATGTAGATAATATTGAAGTACTTGTAGAGAATATTGAATTACATGTAGAGAATATTGAAGTACGTGTAGAGAATATTGAAATTACATGTAGAGAATTTGAATTACATGTAGAGAATATTGAAGTACGTGTAGAGAATATTGAAGTACGTGTAGAGAATATTGAATTACATGTAGAGAATATTGAAGTACGTGTAGAGAATATTGAATTACATGTAGATAATATTGAAGTACTTGTAGAGAATATTGAATTACATGTAGAGAATTTGAAGTACGTGAAAGAGAAATATTGAATTACATGTAGAGAATATTGAATTACATGTAGAGAATATTGAATTACATGTAGAGAATATTGAAGTACGTGTAGAGAATATTGAAGTACGTGTAGAGAATATTGAATTACATGTAGAGAATATTGAAGTACGTGTAGAGAATATTGAATTACATGTAGAGAATATTGAAGTACGTGTAGAGAATATTGAATTACATGTAGAGAATATTGAAGTAACGTTTTAGAGAATATTGAATTACATGTAGAGAATATTGAAGTACGTGTAGAGAATATTGAAGTACGTGTAGAGAATATTGAATTACATGTAGAGAATATTGAATTACATGTAGAGAATATTGAATTACATGTAGAGAATATTGAATTACATGTAGAGAATATTGAATTACATGTAGAGAATATTGAATTACATGTAGAGAATATTGAAGTACATGTAGAGAATATTGAAGTACGTGTAGAGAATATTGAAGTACTTGTAGAGAATATTGAAGTACTTGTAGAGAATATTGAAGTACATGTAGAGAATATTGAAGTACTTGTAGAGAATATTGAATTACATGTAGAGAATATTGAATTACATGTAGAGAATATTGAAGTACATGTAGAGAATATTGAAGTACATGTAGATAATATTGAAGTACGTGTAGAGAATATTGAAGTACTTGTAGAGAATATTGAAGTACTTGTAGAGAATATTGAAGTACATGTAGAGAATATTGAAGTACTTGTAGAGAATATTGAAGTACGTGTAGAGAATATTGAAGTACATGTAGAGAATATTGAAGTACATGTAGAGAATATTGAAGTACATGTAGAGAATATTGAAGTACATGTAGAGAATATTGAAGTACTTGTAGAGAATATTGAAGTACGTGTAGAGAATATTGAAGTACATGTAGAGAATATTGAAGTACATGTAGAGAATATTGAAGTACGTGTAGAGAATATTGAAGTACATGTAGAGAATATTGAAGTACGTGTAGATAATATTATAATAAATAAAGAGGCAATAAAGGACATATTACTAGATGTTTGTCAGGAAGAAAACAATAGAACCTGACGGGGATGTAAACACCTGCAAGATGGCACATGTGTGTGTTTCCTTGTTAATTGTTATTGTAAAATAACAGGGAAAAGTTATTAGAATAAACTGGATTCAACACTTGGAGAATAATAGCATTTTAACCGGTAAACAAGTTAGTTTGTGCACAATCATGTATATCATATTTGTCAAGTTATTATCACAGAGTTACAAAAAAATCGAGAAAGAAATGAATGTGATAAGTGGGGCGCCACAAGGATCTGTACTTGACCCAGGAATGTTTCTAATTTATATCGACCCAGGAATGTTTCTAATTTATATCGACCCAGGAATGTTTCTAGTTTATATCAATTATTTACCAGAAGGAATAAAAAATTATGTAAATACGTTTTCAGATGATGCAAAAATCTTATGTAAAATTAATAATGAAATGACCGTAAATATTCACAAGAGGATCTAGATATAATGAAGACGTGGAGTGATGGATGGTGGAGTTTAATACCATTTTAATGGAAATAAGAGAAACCATGAAGAATGTACTGACAAAATGCTGTATGTATCAGATAGAGGAAAATTGAGCCTTAGTGTGGTGATGGTGGTGAGTCTGAGTGTGGTGATGGTGGTGAGTCCGTGGTGATGGTGGTGAGTCTGAGTGTGGTGATGGTGGTGAGTCTGTGGTGATGGTGGTGAGTCTGAGTGTGGTGATGGTGGTGAGTCTGAGTGTGGTGATGGTGGTGAGTCTGTGGTGATGGTGGTGAGTCTGAGTGTGGTGATGGTGGTGAGTCTGAGTGTGGTGATGGTGGTGAGTCTGAGTGTGGTGATGGTGGTGAGTCTGTGGTGATGGTGGTGAGTCTGAGTGTGGTGATGGTGGTGAGTCTGTGGTGATGGTGGTGAGTCTGAGTGTGGTGATGGTGGTGAGTCTGAGTGTGGTGATGGTGGTGAGTCTGTGGTGATGGTGGTGAGTCTGAGTGTGGTGATGGTGGTGAGTCTGAGTGTGGTGATGGTGGTGAGTCTGAGTGTGGTGATGGTGGTGAGTCTGTGGTGATGGTGGTGAGTCTGAGTGTGGTGATGGTGGTGATGGTGGTGAGTCTGAGTGTGGTGATGGTGGTGAGTCTGAGTGTGGTGATGGTGGTGAGTCTGAGTGTGGTGATGGTGGTGAGTCTGAGTGTGGTGATGGTGGTGAGTCTGAGTGTGGTGATGGTGTGATCTGAGTGTGGTGATGGTGGTGAGTCTGTGGTGATGGTGGTGAGTCTGAGTGTGGTGATGGTGGTGAGTCTGAGTGTGGTGGATGGGTGTGAGTCTGTGGTGATGGTGGTGATCCGAGTGTGTGATGGTGGTGAGTCTGAGTGTGGTGATGGTGGTGAGTCTGGGGGAGGAGTGTGGTGATGGTGGTGAGTCTGAGTGTGTGATGTGGTGATCTGAGTGTGTGATGGTGGTGAGTCTGAGGTGATGGTGGTGAGTCTGTAGTGATGGTTGTGAGTCTGTGTGATGGTGGTGAGTCTGAGTAGTGATAGGTGGTGAGTCTGTGGTGATGGTGTGAGTCTGTGGTGATGGTGGTGAGTCTGAGTGTGATGATGGTGGTGAGTCTGAGTGTGATGATGTGGTGAGTCTGTGGTGATGGTGGTGAGTCGATGGTGATGGTGGTGAGATCTGTGATGAGTCTGTGGTGATGGTGGTGAGTCTGAGTGTGATGATGGTGGTGATCTGTAGTGATGATGGTGAGTCTGTGCTGATGTGGTGAGTCTAGTAGTGTGATGGTGAGTCTGTGGTATGGTGGTGAGTCTGAGTGGATGATGGTGGTGAGTCTGAGTGTGGATGGTGGTGGTGAGTGTGGTGATGGTGGTGAGTCTGTGGTGATGATGGTGAGTCTGAGTGTGGTGATGGTGGTGAGTCTAGTGTGTGATGGTGAGTCTGAGTGTGGTGATGGTGGTGAGTCTGTGGTGTGGTGTGAGTCTGAGTTGGCGATGGTGTAGTCTGAGTGTGGTGATGGTGGTGAGTCTGTAGTGATGGTGGTGAGTCTGAGTGTGGTGATGGTGGTGAGTCTGAGTGTGATGATGGTGGTGAGTCTGAGTGTGGTGATGGTGGTGAGTCTGAGTGTGGTGATGGTGGTGAGTCTGAGTGTGGTGATGGTGGTGAGTCTGAGTGTGATGATGGTGGTGAGTTTGTAGTGTGGGTGAGTTGTGTGATGTGGTCTGAGTGTGGTGATGGTGGTGAGTCTGTGTGATGGTGGTGAGTCTTGATTGTGAGTAGTGTGAGATGGTGGTGAGTCTGAGTGTGATGATGGTGGTGAGTCTGGTGTGGGTGGTGATCTGTGTGATGGTGAGTCTGGATGAGTGTGGTGATGGTGGTGAGTCTGAGTGTGGTGATGGTGGTGAGTCTGTAGTGATGGTGGTGAGTCTGAGTGTGGGATGGTTGTGTGAGTCTGAGTGTGGTGATGGTGGTGAGTCTGTGATGTGGTGATGAGTGTGGAGTGTGAGTCTGAGTGGTGATGGTGGTGAGTCTTGAGTGATGGTGATGGTGAGTCTGTGGTGATGTGGTGAGTCTGAGTGTGGTGATGGTGGTGAGTCTGTGGATGGTGTTGAGTCTGAGTGTGGTGATGTGGTGGTGAGTCTGAGTGATGGTGTGAGTCTGGTGTTGTGTGAGTCTGAGTGTGGTGATGGTGGTGAGTCTGAGTGTGTGATGGTGGTGAGTCTGAGTGTGGTGATGGTGGTGAGTCTGAGTGTGTGATGGTGGTGAGTCTGGATGTGGTTGATGGGTGGTGAGTCTGAGTGTGGGTGGAGGTTGGGTGGAGTGAGTCGTGTGATGGTGGTGAGTCGATGGTGATGGTGGTGAGTCTGAGTGTGTGATGGTGGTGAGTCTGAGTGTGGTGATGGTGGTGAGTCTGATGTGTGATGGTGGATGGTTGGTGGTGATGGTGGTGAGTCTGAGTGTGATGATGGTGTGATCTGAGTGTGTGAGTTGTGGTGGATGGTGGTGAGTCTGAGTGTGGTGAGTGTGGTGAGTTCTGAGTGTGGTGATGGTGGTGAGTCTGAGTGTGGTGGTGAGTCTGGGTGATGTGGTGAGTCTGAGTGTGGTGATGGTGGTGAGTCTGAGTGTGGTGATGGTGTGAGTCTGAGTGTGGTGATGGTGGTGAGTCTGAGTGTGGTGGATGGTGGTGAGTCTGAGTGTGGTGATGGTGGTGAGTCTGAGTGTGGTGATGGTGGTGAGTCTGTAGTGATGGTGGTGAGTCTGAGTGTGGTGATGGTGGTGAGTCTGAGTGTGGTGATGGTGGTGAGTCTGAGTGTGGTGATGGTGGTGAGTCTGAGTGTGTGATGGTGGTGAGTCTGAGTGGGTGATGGTGGTGAGTCTCTGAGTGTGATGGATGGTGGTGAGTCTGAGTGTGTGAGTGATGGTGGTGAGTCTGTGGGATGTGGTGATGGTGGTGAGTCTGAGTGGGTGATGGTGGTGAGTCTGTAGTGTGTGTGAGTGAGTGAGTCGAGTGGGTGATGGTTGGTTGAGTCTGGTGTGGTGATGGTGGTGAGTCTGAGTGTGATGATGGTGGTGAGTCTGAGTGTGGTGATGGTGAGTGAGTCGGGTGATGGTGGTGAGTCATGGTGATGGTGGTGAGTCTGAGTGTGTGATGGTGGTGAGTCTGAGTGTGGTGATGGTGGTGAGTCTGAGTGTGGTGATGGTGGTGAGTCGGGTGTGGTGGATATGAGGTGGTGAGTCTGAGTGTGTGATGGTGGTGAGTCTGTGTGTATGGTGGTGAGTCTGAGTGTGTGGATGGTGGTGAGTCTGTAGTGATGGTGGTGAGTCTGGTGGGTGTGGTGTGAGTCTGGTGGTGATGGTGGTGAGTCTGAGTGTGGTGATGGTGGTGAGTCTGAGTGTGGTGATGGTGGTGAGTCTGTGGTGATGGTGGTGAGTCTGAGTGTGGTGATGGTGGTGAGTCTGAGTGTGGTGATGGTGGTGAGTCTGAGTGTGGTGATGGTGGTGAGTCTGAGTTGGTGATGGTGGTGAGTCTGAGTGTGGTGATGTGGTGAGTCTGAGTGTGTGATGGTGGTGAGTCTGAGTGTGTGATGGTGGTGTGAGTGTGTGATGGTGGTGAGTCTGAGTGTGGTGATGTGGTGAGTCTGTGGTGATGGTGGTGAGTCTGAGTGTGGTGATGGTGGTGAGTCTGAGTGTGGTGATGGTGGTGAGTTGATGGTGATGGTGGTGAGTCTGATGGTGATGGTGGTGAGTCTGAGTGTGGTGATGGTGGTGTATTGTGGTGATGTGTGAGGTGGACTGAGTGTGGGATGTGGTGAGTCTGAGTGTGAGTGATGGTGGTGAGTCTGTGGTGATGGTGGTGAGTCGGGTAGTGATGGTGGTGAGTCTGAGTGTGTGATGGTGGTGAGTCTGAGTGTGGTGATGGTGGTGAGTCTGTGTGGTGATGGTGGTGAGTCTGAGTGTGTGAGGGTGGTGAGTCTGAGGTGTGATGGGTGAGTCTGAGTGTGTGATGTGGTGAGTCTGGGTGATGGTGGTGAGTCTGATGTGGTCGATGGGTGGTGAGTCTGAGTGTGGTGATGGTGGTGAGTCGTGAGTGATGGTGGTTGAGTCTGGTGTGTGATGTGTGAGTCTGAGTGTGATGGTGATGGTGGATGAGTCTGTAGTGTGGTGAGGTGGTGAGTCTGTGGTGATGGTGGTGAGTCTGAGTGTGGTGATGGTGGTGAGTCTGAGTGGTGATGGTGGTGAGTCTGTAGTGATGGTGTGATCGTGTGATGGTGGTGAGTCTGAGGTGTGATGGTGGTGAGTCTGGTGGGTGATGGTGGTGAGTCTGTGGTGATGGATGGTGAGTCTGAGTGTGGTGATGGTGGTGAGTCTGTGTGTGATGGTGAGTCTGAGTCTGTGTATGTTGGTCTGTGGTGATGGTGGTGAGTCTGTGTGGGGTGGATGTGGTGAGTTGAGTGTGGTGATGGTGGTGAGTCTGAGTGTGGTGATGGTGGTGAGTCTGTGGTGATGAGTGGTGAGTCTGAGTGATGGTGAGTCGTGGTGATGGGGGTGAGTCTGTGAGTTGTGTGATGGTGGTGAGTCTGAGTGTGTGATGATGGTGGTGAGTCTGAGTGTGTGAGGTGAGTCTGGGGTTGATGTGAGTCTGAGTGTGGTAGGGATGGTGGTGAGTCTGAGTGTGATGGTGAGTCTGAGTGTGGTGATGGTGTGAGTCTTTGGGTTGGTGTGATCTGGGTTGATGGGTGAGTCTGAGTGTGGTGATGGTGGTGAGTCTGTAGTGATGGTGGTGGAGGTCTGAGTGTGGTGATGGTGGTGAGTCTGTGAGTGTGGGAGTCTGATGGTGTGGTGTAGTCTGAGTGTGGTGATGGTGGTGAGTCTGAGTGTGGTGATGGTGGTGAGTCTGAGTGTGTGATGGTGGTGAGTCTGAGTGTGTGATGGTGGTGAGTCTGGTGGTGATGTGTGGTCTGTGTGGAGTGTGATCTGAGGTGTGGTGATGGTGGTGAGATCTGAGTGTGATGATGGTGGTGAGTGTGAGTGTGGTGATGGTGGTGAGTTCGTGATGTGGATTGGTGATGGTGGTGAGTCTGAGTGGATGGTGGTGAGTCTGTGTGATGTGGTGACTGAGTGTGGTGATGGTGGTGAGTCTGTAGTGATGGTGATGTGTGGTGTGATCTGAGTGTGGTGATGGTGGTGAGTCTGAGTGTAGTGAGGTGATGGTGGTGAGTCTGAGTGTGGTGATGGTGGTGATCGTTGAGTGTGATGATGGTGTGTGTGAGTCTGAGTGTGGTGATGGTGGTGTGAGTCTGTTGATGTGTGATGGTGTGTGAGTATCTGATGGTGTGGTCGTGTTGATGGGTGGTGATCTGAGTGATGGATGATGGTGGTGAGTCTGAGTGTGGGGTGATGGTGGTGAGTCTGAGTGTGATGATGGTGGTGAGTCTGAGTGTGGTGATGGTGGTGAGTCTGAGTGTGGTGATGGTGGTGAATCTGAGTGTTGGATGATGGTGGTGAGTCTGTAGTGTGGTGATGGTGGTGAGTCTGAGTGTGGTGATGGTGGTGAGTCTGTAGTGTGATGATGGTGGTGAGTCTGAGTGTGTGATGGTGGTGAGTCTGAGTGTGGTGATGGTGGTAGTCTGAGTGTGATGAGGTGGTGAGTCTGAGTGTGGTGATGGTGGTGAGTCTGGAGGTGGTGATGGTGGTGATCTGAGTGTGTGGTGGTGAGTCTGAGTGTGGTGATGGTGGTGAGTCTGAGTGTGGGATGGTTGATGAGTCTGAGTGTGGTGATGGTGGTGATCTGAGTGTGGTGATGGTGGTGAGTACTTGAGTGTGGTGATGGTGGTGTGTCTGAGTGTGGTGATGGTGGTGAGTCTGAGTGTGGTGATGGTGGTGAGTCTGAGTGATGGTGGTGAGTCTGAGTGGGTGATGGTGTGAGTCTGAGTTTTGGATGGTGGTGAGTCTGAGTGTGGTGATGGTGGTGAGCTGATGTGATGGTGGTGAGTCTGAGTGTGGTGATGGTGGTGAGTCTGAGTGATGGTGGTGAGTCTGAGTGTGGTGATGGTGGTTGAGTCTGAGTGTGTGGTGATGGTGGTGAGTCTGAGTGATGGTGGTGAGTCTGAGTGGGTGATGGTGGTGAGTCTGAGTGTGGTGATGGGTGGTGAGTTGAGTGTGGTGATGTGGTGAGTCTGAGTGTGGTGATGGTGGTGAGTCTGAGTGTGGTGATGGTGGTGAGTCTGTAGTGATGGGTGGTGGAGTCTGTAGTGATGGTGGTGAGTCTGTGGTGATTGGTGGTGAGTCTGTGGTGATTGTGGTGAGTCGTGGTGATGGTGGTGAGTCTGAGTGTGATGATGGTGGTGAGTCTGAATGTGATGATGGTGGTGAGTCTGTGGTGATTGTGGTGAGTCTTTGGTGATGGTGGTGAGTCTGTGGTGATGGTGGTGATTCTGTGGTGATGGTGGTGAGTCTGAGTGTGATGATGGTGGTGAGTCTGTAGTGATGGTGGTGAGTCTGTGGTGATGGTGGTGAGTCTGTGGTGATGGTGGTGAGTCTGAGTGTGATGATGGTGGTGAGTCTGAGGGTGGTGGTGGTGGTGAGTCTATAGTGATGGTGGTGAGTCTGTAGTAATGGTGGTGAGTCTGTAGTGATGGTGGTGAGTCTGTAGTGATGGTGGTGAGTCTGTGGTGATGGTGATGAGTCTGTGGTGATGGTGGTGAGTCTGAGTGTGATGATGGTGGTGAGTCTGGGTGTGATGATGGTGGTGAGTCTGTGGTGATGGTGGTGAGTCTGTGGTGATGGTGGTGAGTCTGTGGTGAGTCTGTGGTGATGGTGGTGAGTCTGAGTGTGATGATGGTGGTGAGTCTGTAGTGATGATGGTGAGTCTGTGGTGATGGTGGTGAGTCTGTGGTGATGGTGGTGAGTCTGTGGTGCTGATGGTGAGTCTGAGTGTGGTGATGGTGGTGAGTCTGTGGTGTTGGTGGTGAGTCTGAGTGTGGTGATGGTGGTGAGTCTGTGGTGTTGGTGGTGAGTCTGAGTGTGGTGATGGTGGTGAGTCTGTGGTGGTGGTGAGTCTATGGTGATGGTGGTGAGTCTGAGTGTGGTGATGGTGGTGAGTCTGTGGTGGTGGTGGTGAGTCTATGGTGATGGTGGTGAGTCTGGGTGTGAGTGTGTTGATGATGGTGAGTCTGAGAGTGCTGATTGTGAGTCTGAGTCTGGTGATGATGGTGAGCCTGCGGTGATGGTGGTGAGTTTAAGTGTGGTGATGGTGGTGCTGCTGGATGTGGTGACGGTGGTAAGTATTTTGCATGTCATAATCGTGTTTCCCCCTAGTTGTTCTCTCATTTAAGGTGTGAGATTCAGTTCCCTCAACCTCCTCTCACCGACCAGCCTCCTCAGTCAGTTCTGGCACTAGTTTGACCCCTAGCCGCTAAAAGTTTCGTGATTCTGAACATGATTAGGTGTGATCTTCATGTACGTGAGGACACACTCTGTGACAGGTCTGACACAAGTCATGCACTGCCTTCTGTAGCATTCTGTGTTAACCTTCCTGAAGGCAGTTCCTACATTCACTAACCTCGCGTGTGCTACGCATCTGGTCTTTTCTCTCAGTCTTCTGTTTGTGAGATCTCAAACTTGTTTGAGCTGTATCTCATTATTCACGCGTTCGACCGCTCTTGGAGCCTGTCGAAGTCTCTCTCTCTTGGAACCTGTCGAAGTCTCTCTCTCTTGGAGCCTGTCGAAGTCTCTCTCTCTTGGAGCCTGTCGAAGTCTCTCTCTCTTGGAGCCTGTCGAAGTCTCTCTCTCTAGTCAGTCTCTTTTTTCTCCCTGTTTTTGTTAACAATTGTTTTGTTTTGTGCCATCTGAAAACGGTATGTTGCTTCAGACCCGCCGTCTAAATATATCACATAAAGCAGAGTCCTACTGCTGATCCCTGGGAATCTACTCTTGTTGTATTTGCCTATCCTGATACCTTCTCCGGATACCTTTCAGTCTCTTACGCATTAGGTGCTCCTCTATCCACTGCAGTGCTCTCTTTTGTTTACTATTATCATCTTCAGTTCTTAGATCAGTCTCCGGAAGGAAACTGTATCAAATGCTTTCCTGTAGTAGTCCAGTAAGATGTAGGTTACCACCTTCCCCCACTTTCTCTCTCTCTCTCTCTCTCTCTCTCTCTCCTCTCTCTCTCTCTCCCTCTCTCTCTCTCTCTCTCTCTCTCTCTCCTCTCCTCTCTCTCTCTCTCCTCTCTCCTCTCTCTCTCTCTCTCTCTCTCTCTCTCTCTCTCTCTCTCTCTCTCTCCTCTCCTCTCTCTCTCTCTCTCTCTCTCTCTTTTCTTTGTTACTGTTATAAAATCCAGCAGCTTTAGGAGATAGAATTTTTTCCCTTTCCCAAAATTTTTGATGTTATTCTCAGAAATCTTCTTTCCTCTCCAAGAGTTACCCTGGCGTCTTGCTGAGACTCTTCTCTAACACGCTGGACAGTATGCCTGTCAATAATACTGGCCTATATTTAAAATAATTTATTTGGAGAAGAATGGTTCACAGAACCGACATGTTGATAAATTAGACACATGTGCAACTCTTGGGTATCTTTATTGAGGAAACGTTTCTCCACACAGTGGCGATCATCAAGATTGATGGACTGACCACATCGACTCAAGGTTGAGGGACTGATTACCTCATTCTCCTCCTGTTCTTCAAGATTCTCCTTTGTATGGACTGATGAACGCCACTGTGTGGCGAAACGTTTCCTCAATAAAGATACCCAAGAGTTGCACATGTGTCTAATTTATCAAAATAATTTATGAACAAAGACAACCTTCTCACTTTCCCGAGGGTCCGGTATCTGGCTCGCTTCCAGGAATCTGTTATATATCTTGGTAATTAGTTACATAATCCTGTTGCTTCTCCTCCTGATACTCTTGAAGATATTTCGTCTGGTAAAATGGCTTTTGAAATGTCTAGTTCCATTAGAAGTTGTATCTCCTTTTGTATTGATGCTTAGGTGTTACCCAGTGGCTGTTCTGCCTTATTCTTCCAGATTATCAGTAACTTTCCTGATTCATTTATAAGTATATCTTTGAATTCGTCGTTTCTTTCTTTATATATTTCTCTGTCCTTCTCTGTTAGTGTTCGTCTTTCCGTCTTTTAATTTATTACTTCGCTGCTATGTTATTCATTTGCCTGTCAGCTTCCCTCCTGGTCTTTGCATAATAATTTCCGGTTCTCTTGATAGATTTTCTTTCCTCCGCTGTCCTCCTTGTTCTTCTTCTTAACATGTTCTTTATTCTCCCCTGTTTGTTTACTGCAACTCTGGTTATACGTGTTCCATATTACGCACTCTTCTACGCTGTACAACTCTGTCTTATGCCACCTGTAACTCTCTGGCTACCTCCTTCATCATCTCAAATGCTGCCTTCCCTTCCATTACTTCTTCTCACTGCACTTCTTTCATGAAAACTCTCTCTTCTCTTTCTCCTCCTCCCTCCTCCTCTCCGTTCTCCGGTCCCCTCCACTCATATATTCGAAGTTTTCCATACTGCATGGTCGCTACCTGCAGCTGGATCTCCATATTCAATTTTCCATATGTCCGATTTGTTCGATATGAATACTAAATCCAGTCTTGCTGGTTTACTTCTTCTTGTGACTTATTTCACATGCTGGTACTATGTATTCACCTAGTTGTTGTGGTTGCAGGGGTCGAGTCACAGCTCCTGGCCCCGCCTCTTCATTGGTCGCTACTAGGTAACTCTCTCTGCTCCATGAGCTTTATCATACCTCTTCTTAAAGCTATATATGGATCCTGCCTCCACTACAACACTTTCCAAACTATTCCACTTCCTGACTACTGTGTGTCTGAAGAAATACTTCCTAACATCCTTGTGATTCATCTAGGGGTTATAATTTCTAATTGTGACCCCTAGGTGCTGTGTCCCATCTCTGGAACATCCTGTTTCTGTCCACCTTGTTGATTCCTCTCAGTATTTTATATGTCGTTATCATATCTTCCCTATATCTCCTGTCCTCCAGTCTCGTCAGGTCGATTTCCCTTGACCTCTCCTCATAGGACATGTCCCTTAGTTCTGGGACTAGTCTAGTTGCAAACCTTTGCACTTTCTCTAATTTCCTTATGTGCTTGGCTTGGTATGAATTCCAAACTGGTGCTGCATACTCCAATATAGTCCTGACGTACACGGTGTACAGGGTCCTGAACGATTCCTTATTGAGATGTCTGAATGCTGTACTTAGGTTTGCTAGGCGCCCATATGCTGCAGCAGTTATTTGGTTGATGTGCGCCTCAAGAGATGTGCTCAGTGTTATACTCATCCTTTTTCATGAGTGAGGTTTAGAGACTCTGGCCCCCAGAAGCCAGTTTCTGAACCAGGTCTGCAGCTTGTCCAGATCCCTTTGTAGTCCTACCTGGTCCTCCTCCGATTAAAGTCTTCTCATTAACTTCACATCATCTGCAAACAAGGACACTTCTGTGTCTATTCCAGTGTCAAAAGCCTTCTTACAGTCCAAGAAAATGCATTCTATCCGCCTTTCTCTCTCTCTCTCTCTCTCTCTCTCTCTCTCTCTCTCTCTCTCTCTCTCTCTCTCTCTCTCTCTCTCTCTCTCTCTCTCTCTCTCTCTCTCTCTCTCTCTCTCTCCTCTCTCTCATCTCTCTCTCTCTTCTCTATCTCTCTCTCTCTCTCTCTCCTCTCTCTCTCTTTCTCTCTCTCTCTTGTTTTACTGCTGTCATCCTGTCATAGAATTCCAGCAGGTTTGTGACACAGGATTTCCCGTCCCTGAAATCATGCTAGTTGTCGGTGATATGCTCATTCCTTTCTAGGTGCTCCACCACTGTTCTTCTGATAATCTTCTCCTTGATTTTGTATATATACATGTCAGTGACACTCGTCTGTAGTTTAATGCTTCGTGTCTGTCTCATTTTTTAAAAAATGGGACTACATTTGCTGTCTTCCATACCTCAGGTAGTCGCTCTGTTTCGATAGATGTGTTGAAGATTGCTGCTAGTGGTACATAGAGCGCCTGTGCTCCCTCTCTCAGGATCCATGGCGAGATGTTATTCGGCCCCATCGCCTTTGAGGTACCTACCTCGTTTAGCAGCCTCTTTACCTCCTATGTTGTATGTATTGTGTCCAACACTTGATGGAGTACCCCACCTCTCCATCTTTCTGGAGTCCTTTCTCTCTCCTCTGTGAATACTTCTTTGAATCTCATGTTCAGCTCCTCACATACTTCTCAGTCTTTCTTGTGACCTCCCCTCCTTCCTCCATCAGCCTGATTACCTGGTCCCTGACTGTTGTTCTCCTCCTGATGTGGCTGTACAACAGCTTCGGGTCAGATTCGGCTTTCGCTGCTGTGTCATTTTCGTATTGTCGTTGGGTCTCCCTCCTTACCTGAGCATATTCATTTCTGGCTCTACGACTGCTCTCCTTATTCTTCTTGGTCCTTTGCCTTCTTTACTTCTTCCATTCTATAGCACACATGGTTTTGGCCTCTTTACACCTTTGGGTGAACCGAGGGCTCATTCCGGCCTTCTCGTTATTTCTGTTACCTTTGGGTACAAACCTCTCCTCACTTCCTTGCATATTGTTGTCACATATTCCATCATCTCATTATTTGATCTCCCTGCCAGTTCTTTGTCCCACTGAACCTCATACAGGAAATTCTTCATTCCTGTGTATTCACAGTTTGGCTTCATTCTTCCTGCCCTTCCTGCTTCCCTCTCCACTTGTAACTCTACTATGTATTCGAAGCTCAGAACCACGTGATCACTGGTCCCGAGGGGTCTTTCATAGGTGATGGCCTCATTATCTGCACTACTCAAGATGAATACTAGGTCCACTCTTGCTGGCTCATCTTTTCTTCTCTTTCTGGTAGTGTTCCTTAGGCGTTGGTACATGAGGTTTTCCAATACCACCTGGTGGATTATACATCACTGCAATTACCACCTTGGGACCTCCAGACTGAAGTGTTCCTATTATGTAGTCTCTTGCTTCTCCTCTGTCTCCTCTCTCCAGCTTCTCAAAATCCCATTGGTTTATGATGAGCAGTGCCACTCCTCCACCCTCTCTGTTCCCTCTGTCTTTCCTCAGGATCTGATATCCCGTTGGGAAAATGGTATCTGTTATCATTCCTGTGAGCTTGGTTTCTGTGAGACCTATGATGTCTAGTGATGCTTCTTCGATTCTTTCATGCCACTCCTTCCACTGATTCGTTATTCCATCAGCATAGGTGTACCATACCTTCAGTTTCCTCTCCAACACTGTGTTATGGGGGGGTTTGTGGGGGTTGGGGAGTGGGGTACCTGGCAGTGTGCTGTGGGATTCTACTACATTGTGTAGGGTGAGGGCTGTGAGTGTGGACTGTGGTTTGTATTGGGAGAGCATGTTTGGCTGTGGGGTTTTAAGGGTGGTTCTGTGTGTGTTTGTGTTTGTTGTTTTGCCCTGCTCTGGTTGTCTTCTGCTATTCTATCCCTGTCTCTCTTTCTAGGCCCTTTCATTTCTGTGTCCTCTCCCTCAGCTACTGTCATTCTGTTCTTGTCCTATCACAGTCTAGGAACACAGTCTTGTATGCTGATGATTCCTTCAGCCATGGTTTTTCTTACAGGATTCTGTTTCTGCACCATATTTGTGTGTGTGTGTGTGTGTGTGTGTGTGTGTGTGTGTGTGTGTGTGTGTGTGTGTGTGTGTGTGTGTGTGTGTGTGTGTGTGTGTGTGTGTGTGTGTGTACTCACCTAATTGTGGTTGCAGGGGTCGATTTATAGTTCCTGCCTTTTTACTGGTCGCTGTTAGGCCCGCTCTCTCCCTGCTCCGTGAGCTTCATCATACCTTTTCTTAAAGATATGTTTGGATCCTACTCCGTTGCATCACTCTCCAGACTGTTCCACTTTCTGACAACTCTATGACTGAAGAAATACTGGGTGTATGTGTGTGTGTGTGTGTACTCACCTAGTTGTACTCACCTAGTTGAGGTTGCAGGGGTCGAGTCCGAGCTCCTGGTCCCGCCTCTGGTCCCGCTCCTGGTCGCTACTAGGTCACTCTCCCTGAACCGTGAGCTTTATCATACCTCTGCTTAAAGCTATGTATGGATCCTGCCTCCATTACATCGCTTCCCAAACTATTCTACTTACTGACTACTCTGTGGCTGAAGAAATACTTCCTAACATGTGTGTGTGTGTATGTGTGTGTGTGTGTGCATTTAATTAACCAATTTTTAGGAAATTATAATTCCAGTATAAGAGCAACGCACTTACCATGATATAACCTATCATAAGTCTGTTTTCATGATGTCAATAGTAAAGGAGAAACACACACACACACACACACACACACACACACACACACACACACACACACACACACACACACACACACACACACACACACACACACACACACACACACAATCACTGGCTTCAACATATCCTCTCATCAACTGGTAGACTGGCTAACCAGCCACACTCCACTCGACAATAACTCTTCAGCTCCTTGATTGTAAACAAAGACAACTTTCTTCCTCTCCCTCATTCATCCAGACTAAACCCAGTATTTTTTAATGAAAATGTAATACAAATTCTTACTTGTCAAGCAGTTTATTTGTACAAAATTAATTATTGTATTTTCTTCAAACTTTCATTCGCTCGCGTTGCTAGTGTTCGTGGCCTCTGATGAACATCTCGTGGCCTCTGATGAACATCTCGTGGCCTCTGATGAACATCTCGTGGCCTCTGATGAACATCTCGTGGCCTCTGATGAACATCTCGTGGCCTCTGATGAACATCTCGTGGCCTCTGATGAACATCTCGTGGCCTCTGATGAACATCGCGTACTAAAATGAACATCACATAGAATATGATGAACATCACATAGAATATGATGAACATCACATAGACTATGATGAACATCACGTACTATGATGAACATCACGTAGACCATAATGAACATCACGTACTACAATGAACATCACATAGATTATGATGAACATCGCATAGACTATGATGAGCATCACGTACTATGATGAATATCACGTACTATGATGAACATCACGTACTATGATGAACATCACGTACTATGATGAACATCACGTACTATGATGAACATCACGTACTATGATGAATATCACGTAGACCATAATGAACATCACGTACTACAATGAACATCACATAGATTATGATGAACATCGCATAGACTATGATGAGCATCACGTACTATGATGAACATCACGTACTATGATGAACTTCACGTACTATGATGAACATCACGTACTATGATGAACATCACGTACTATGATGAACATCACGTACTATGATGAACATCACGTACTATGATGAACATCACGTACTATGATGAACATCACGTACTATGATGAACATCACGTACTATGATGAACATCACGTACTATGATGAACATCACGTACTATGATGAACATCACGTACTATGATGAACATCACGCAGACCATAATGAATATCATGTACTATACTGAACATTACATAGACTATAATGAAATCTTGGAGAGAGAGAGAGAGAGAGAGAGAGAGAGAGAGAGAGAGAGAGAGAGAGAGAGAGAGAGAGAGAGAGAGAGAGAGAGAGAGAGAGAGCCTGCCTGTCTCACAGAGGCATGCACCGTACGTGTCCAGATCAATAGCCGGAGGCTCGCGTGTCCTTCCTCACCTCGCAGGATAGCGGTCATGCACCACGTGTCCTCCCTCAACCTCTCACAACACGTGTCCTCCCTCAACCTCACAACACGTGTCCTCCCTCAACCCCTCACAACACGTGTCCTCCCTCAACCTCTCACAACACGTGTCCTCCCTCAACCTCACAACACGTGTCCTCCCTCAACCTCTCACAACACGTGTCCTCCCTCAACCTCTCACAACACGTGTCCTCCCTCAACCTCTCACAACACGTGTCCTCCCTCAACCTCACAATACGTGTCCTCCCTCAACCTCTCACAACACGTGTCCTCCCTCAACCTCACAACACGTGTCCTCCCTCAACCCCTCACAACACGTGTCCTCCCTCAACCTCTCACAACACGTGTCCTCCCTCAACCTCACAACACGTGTCCTCCCTCAACCCCTCACAACACGTGTCCTCCCTCAACCTCTCACAACACGTGTCCTCCCTCAACCTCTCACAACACGTGTCCTCCCTCAACCTCACAACACGTGTCCTCCCTCAACCTCTCACAACACGTGTCCTCCCTCAACCTCACAACACGTGTCCTCCCTCAACCCCTCACAACACGTGTCCTCCCTCAACCTCTCACAACACGTGTCCTCCCTCAACCTCTCACAACACGTGTCCTCCCTCAACCTCTCACAACACGTGTCCTGTTTTAACCTCTCACAACACGTGTTCTGCCTCAAACTCTCACAACACGTGTCCTCTCTCAACCTCTCACAACACGTGTCCTCTCTTAACCTCTCACAACACGTGTCCTCTCTCAACCTCTCACAACACGTGTCCTCTCTTAACCTTTCACAACACGTGTCCTCTCTTAACCTCTCACAACACGTGTCCTTCCCTAACCTCTCACAACACGTGTCCTGTCCTTACCTCTCACAACACGTGTCCACACATTTCCTGCCGTCATGTACCTGTTGCCACTCGCCTGACACCGAGAACCTGTTGCCATAATCTTTCTGAGAACCTGACGCTCTACCATATCATATAATGGACCTCATCACATCACCTCGTAAACCCTCATCACATCACCTTGTTAAAACGTCATCACATCACTTCATAAACCTCATCACCTCACCTTGTTATAACCTTATCACATCACTTCATAAACCTCATCACAACACCTTGTAACCCTCATCACATCACCTTGTAACCTCCATCACATCACCTTCTTAAAGCGTCATTACATCACCTTGTTAAAACCTTATCACATCACTTTGTAAATCTCATCACATCACCTTGTAAACCTCATCACATCACCTTGCTAAACCTCATCATATCACCTTGTTAAACCTCATCACATCACCTTTTTAAAACCTAATCACATCACTTTGTAAACCTAATCACATCACCTTGTAAATCTCATCACATCACCTTGTTAAAACCTCATCACATCAACTCGTAAAACCTAATCACATCACCTTGTAAACCTCACCACATCACCTTCTTAAAACCTCATCACATCACCTTGTTAAAACCTCATCACATCAACTCGTAAAACTTCATCCCATCACCTTGTAAACCTGACCACATCACCTTAAAACCTCATCACATCACCTTAAAACCTCATCACATCACTTTGTTAAACCTCATCACATCACCTTGTTAAAACTTCATCACATCACCTTGTAAACCTCACCACATTACCTTTCTAAAATCTCATCACATCACTTCGTAAACCTAATCACATCAACTTGTAAACCCCATCACATCACCTTCTTAAAACCTTATCACATCACCTTCTTAAAACCTCATCACATCACCTTCATAAAACCTCATCATATCACCTTGTAAACCCCGTCACATCACCTTGTTAAAACCTCATCACATCGCCTTGTTAAACCTCATCACATCACTTTGCTAAAACCTCATCACATCACCTTGTTAAACCTCATCACATCACCTTCTAAACCTCATCACATTACCTTGTAAATCTCATCACATCACCTTGAAAACCTCACCACATCACCTTGCTAAAACCTCATCACATCACCTTGTTAAACATCACCACATCACCTTGTAAACCTCATCACATCACCTTATTAAACCTCATCACATCACCTTGTAAATCTCATCACATAACTTTGTTAAACTTCATCACATCACCTTGTAAATCTCATCACATAACCTTGTTAAACTTCATCACATCACCTCGTAAACCTCATCATATCACCTTGAAGACCTTATCACGTCACCTTATTAAAACCTCATCACATCACCTTGTTAAACGTCATCATAACAGTTTGTAAATCTCATCACATCACCTTGTTAAAACCTCATCACATCACTTCGTAAACCTCATCACATCACCTTAAACCTCTTCACATCACCTTGTAAACCTCACCACATCACTTTCTTAAAAGCTCATCACATCACTTCGTAAATCTCATCACATCCCCTTGTATATCTCATCACATCACCTTTTTAAAACCTCATCACATCACCTTGTTAAAACCTCATAACATCACCTTGTTAAAACCTCATCACATGAATTTGTAAACCCCATCACATCGCCATCTTAAAACTTCATCACATCACCTTGCTAAAACCTCATCACATCACATTGCTAAAACCTCATCACATCACCTTGTATATCTCATCACATCACCTTGCTAAACCTCATCACATCACCTTGTAAACCTCATCACATCACCGTGCAAACCTCCTCATATCACTTCTTAAACCTCATCACATCACCTTGTAAACCTCATCACATTACTTCATAAACCTCATCACGTCACCTTGTAAATCTCATCACATCACCTTGTAAATCTCATCACATCACCTTGTAAATCTCATCACATAACCTTGTAAATCTCATCACATCACCTTGTAAATCTCATCACATCACCTTGTAAATCTCATCACATCACCTTGTAAACCTCATCACATCACCTTGTAAATCTCATCACATCACCTTGTAAACCTCATCACATCACCTTGTAAATCTAAACACATCACCTTGTAAATCTCATCACATCACCTTGTAAATCTCATCACATCACCTTGTAAATCTCATCACATCACTTTGTAAATCTCATCACATCACCTTGTAAATCTCATCACATCACCTTGTAAACCTCATCACATCACCTTGTAAATCTCATCACATCACCTTGTAAATCTCATCACATCACCTTGTAAATCTCATCACATCACCTTGTAAATCTCATCACATCACCTTGTAAATCTCATCACATCATCTTGTAAATCTCATCACATCACCTTGTAAATCTCATCACATCACCTTGTAAACCTCATCACATCACCTTGTAAATCTCATCACATCACCTTGTAAACCTCATCACATCACCTTGTAAATCTCATCACGTCACTTCGCAAGCCTCATCACATCGCCTCATATACCTCATCACTTCACCGCAGAAACATCGTCATTTTTTTAAAATGAACCAGCCGTCTCCAACAGAGGCAGGTTGACCCAAAAAGAAAAAACATTTTGACCATCATTCACTCCATCCTATCTTGCCAGAGGCGCACCGATACTACTGTTCAGAACTACAACATATCTCCACTCCTCCCTCAGAGTGCAGGCACTGTACTTCCCACCTCCACTCCTCCCTCAGAGTGCAGGCACTGTACTTCCCACCTCCACTCCTCCCTCAGAGTGCAGGCACTGTACTTCCCACCTCCACTCCTCCTTCAGAGTGCAGGCACTGTACTTCCCACCTCCACTCCTCCTTCAGAGTGCAGGCACTGTACTTCCCACCTCCACTCCTCCTTCAGAGTGCAGGCACTGTACTTCCCACCTCCACTCCTCCCTCAGAGTGCAGGCACTGTACTTCCCACCTCCACTCCTCCTTCAGAGTGCAGGCACTGTACTTCCCACCTCCACTCCTCCCTCAGAGTGCAGGCACTGTACTTCCCACCTCCACTCCTCCTTCAGAGTGCAGGCACTGTACTTCCCACCTCCACTCCTCCTTCAGAGTGCAGGCACTGTACTTCCCACCTCCACTCCTCCCTCAGAGTGCAGGCACTGTACTTCCCACCTCCACTCCTCCTTCAGAGTGCAGGCACTGTACTTCCCACCTCCACTCCTCCCTCAGAGTGCAGGCACTGTACTTCCCACCTCCACTCCTCCTTCAGAGTGCAGGCACTGTACTTCCCACCTCCACTCCTCCTTCAGAGTGCAGGCACTGTACTTCCCACCTCCACTCCTCCTTCAGAGTGCAGGCACTGTACTTCCCACCTCCACTCCTCCTTCAGAGTGCAGGCACTGTACTTCCCACCTCCACTCCTCCATCAGAGTGCAGGCACTGTACTTCCCACCTCCACTCCTCCATCAGAGTGTAGGCACTGTACTTCCCACCTCCACTCCTCCTTCAGAGTGCAGGCACTGTACTTCCCACCTCCACTCCTCCTTCAGAGTGTAGGCACTGTACTCCCACCTCCACTCCTCATTCAGAGTGTAGGCACTGTACTTCCCACCTCCACTCCTCCTTCAGAGTGCAGGCACTGTACTTCCCACCTCCACTCCTCCTTCAGAGTGCAGGCACTGTACTTCCCACCTCCACTCCTTCAGAGTGCAGGCACTGTACTTCCCACCTCCACTCCTCCTTCAGAGTGCAGGTACTGTACTTCCCACCTCCACTCCTCCTTCAGAGTGCAGGCACTGTACTTCCCACCTCCACTCCTCCTTCAGAGTGTAGGCACTGTACTTCCCACCTCCACTCCTCCTTCAGAGTGCAGGCACTGTACTTCCCACCTCCACTCCTCCTTCAGAGTGTAGGCACTGTACTTCCCACCTCCACTCCTCCTTCAGAGTGTAGGCACTGTACTTCCACCTCCACTCCTCCTTCAGAGTGCAGGCACTGTACTTCCCACCTCCACTCCTCCTTCAGAGTGTAGGCACTGTACTTCCCACCTCCACTCCTCCTTCAGAGTGTAGGCACTGTACTTCCCACCTCCACTCCTCCTTCAGAGTGCAGGCACTGTACTTCCCACCTCCACTCCTCCTTCAGAGTGCAGGCACTGTACTTCCCACCTCCACTCCTTCAGAGTGCAGGCACTGTACTTCCCACCTCCACCCCTCCTTCAGAGTGCAGACACTGTACTTCCCACCTCCACTCCTTCAGAGTGCAGGCACTGTACTTCCCACCTCCACTCCTTCAGAGTGCAGACACTGTACTTCCCACCTCCACCCCTCCTTCAGAGTGCAGGCACTGTACTTCCACCCCCTAGTCCCACATTCCACTCACTCCTCCTTCAGAGTGCAGGCACTGTACTTCCCACCTCCACTCCTCCTTCAGAGTGCAGCACTGTACTTCCCACCTCCACTCCTCCTTCAGAGTGCAGGCACTGTACTTCCCACCTCCACTCCTCCTTCAGAGTGCAGGCACTGTACTTCCCACCTCCACTCCTCCTTCAGAGTGCAGGCACTGTACTTCCCACCTCCACTCCTCCTTCAGAGTGCAGGCACTGTACTTCCCACCTCCACTCCTCCTTCAGAGTGTAGGCACTGTACTTCCCACCTCCACTCCTCCTTCAGAGTGCAGGCACTGTACTTCCCACCTCCACTCCTCCTTCAGAGTGCAGGCACTGTACTTCCCACCTCCACTCCTCCTTCAGAGTGCAGGCACTGTACTTCCCACCTCCACTCCTCCTTCAGAGTGCAGGCACTGTACTTCCCACCTCCACTCCTCCTTCAGAGTGCAGGCACTGTACTTCCCACCTCCACCCCTCCTTCAGAGTGCAGGCACTGTACTTCCCACCTCCACTCCTTCAGAGTGCAGGCACTGTACTTCCCACCTCCACTCCTTCAGAGTGCAGGCACTGTACTTCCCACCTCCACTCCTCCTTCAGAGTGCAGGCACTGTACTTCCCACCTCCACTCCTCCTTCAGAGTGCAGGCACTGTACTTCCCACCTCCACTCCTCCTTCAGAGTGCAGGCACTGTACTTCCCACCTCCACTCCTCCTTCAGAGTGCAGGCACTGTACTTCCCACCTCCACTCCTCCTTCAGAGTGCAGGCACTGTACTTCCCACCTCCACCCCTCCTTCAGAGTGCAGGCACTGTACTTCCCACCTCCACTCCTTCAGAGTGCAGGCACTGTACTTCCCACCTCCACTCCTTCAGAGTGCAGGCACTGTACTTCCCACCTCCACTCCTCCTTCAGAGTGCAGGCACTGTACTTCCCACCTCCACTCCTCCTTCAGAGTGCAGGCACTGTACTTCCCACCTCCACTCCTCCTTCAGAGTGCAGGCACTGTACTTCCCACCTCCACTCCTCCTTCAGAGTGCAGGCACTGTACTTCCCACCTCCACTCCTCCTTCAGAGTGCAGGCACTGTACTTCCCACCTCCACTCCTCCTTCAGAGTGCAGGCACTGTACTTCCCACCTCCACTCCTCCTTCAGAGTACAGGCACTGTACTTCCCACCTCCACTCCTCCTTCAGAGTGCAGGCACTGTACTTCCCACCTCCACTCCTCCTTCAGAGTGCAGGCACTGTACTTCCCACCTCCACTCCTTCAGAGTGCAGGCGCTGTACTTCCCACCTCCACTTCTTCAGAGTGCAGGCACTGTACTTCCCACCTCCACTCCTTCAGAGTGCAGGCACTGTACTTCCCACCTCCACTCCTTCAGAGTGCAGGCACTGTACTTCCCACCTCCACTCCTTCAGAGTGCAGGCACTGTACTTCCCACCTCCACTCCTTCAGAGTGCAGGCACTGTACTTCCCACCTCCACTTCTTCAGAGTGCAGGCACTGTACTTCCCACATTCGCGACTCAAGTCCAGCTAGCCAGTTTTCCTGAATCCCTTCATAAATATTACCTTGATCACACTCCAACAGCACGTCATCATAAAAAAAACAGTTGCCTGCACTCCTATCTAAAATGCTCACACACTTGCTTGATGTCTAAGCCACTCGCACACAAGACCTCCTTTACCCCCTCCCTCCAACCTTTCCTAGAACGACCCCTATCTCGACTTTCCTCCACTTTAGATTTATACTCCCTCCAAATCATCCTATCTTGTTTCGTCCTCTCTAAATGTCCAAACCACCTCAACAACTCTTCCTCAGCCCTCTGGATAATACTTTTAAAAAAAACCTCACCTCCTCCTAATCTCCAAGCATAATATTTACACCACACATTGCCCTCAGACACGATATCTCCACTACCTCCAGCCTTCTCTTTGTTGCAACATTCATCACCCATGCCTCACACCCATATAAAAACGTAACTTATAACTATATTATCGTACATTCCCTTCTTAGCTTTCATGGATAATATTCTATGTCTCCACCACGTGGTTCTTCATGGTCAGTTTGGAGTCAAATTTCACCCAAAGGATATCAACTTCTTCCCCAGATAATAACACCCTTCCATTCATACCTACTACTTCACCGGCATTACCATCATGGTGCCTATAGACCATCATCATTTGTGTTTTCTCAGGTGCAAATGTTACTTGCCATCTATTTCCCCAAGCTGATATAACACTTAGCTGGTGATTGATGTAGCTTAGAGCAGCTGGCATTTCTTCTCTTGGATAAGTGAATGTCAGTGTACAGTCGTCTGCATATGCATGGGATTCTGCGATGAGATGAAGAAGGTCATTGAAGTAGACATTCCATAACAATGGTCCCAGCACGCTTCCTTGTGGAGAACTTGCCCCAGTAGGATGTCTTGTTGATTCCGTTCCATTGAGACTACTCTTAGAGATCTACCATGAAGGTAATCACTGAGGAGACATAGCGTAGACCCTGCAGTTCCCAGAGCTTGCAGTTTTGCTAAGAGGCCCTGGTACCACACCCGGTCGAAAGCACCAGCAATGTCCAGTGCTACCACACAGCTGACTTTGAATGCATCCAGTGACTGGTGCCATTTAGTGGAGAAGTTTAACAACAGATCAGCAGCAGAGTAACCTTTCCTGAAGCCATACTGATGGTCACAAAGTAGTGAGTGGTGCTCAAAAAACTCTGTCATTCGTCTTGATATTATTGTCTCGAGGATCTTGCCTGTGCTTGACAGGAGTGACACTGGTCTGTAGTTGCTGATTTCTGTTCTGCTCTTCTTATTGTGCCTCTATCCACAGAGAAGGCCATTTACACTATACTGGGCAGTGCTGAAAGATTCTAGTTAGAGGTGATGCTAGCTGGTCTGCACATCTCGGCAATCTTGGGCTCAATTTGTCTGGGCCCACAACCTTTTCATGATCAAGCGATTTAAGAAGGAAATACGCCTCCTTCTGCCTTATTGTCACCACTAACAATTTTGACACAGTTCCTGCAGCTAGCCAAGGAGGGTCCCTTGCTGGATCACGAACTTGCAATTTGGTAGCAAAGTTTTCGGCAAAGAGGTCCGCTTTCTCTTGACTAATAGCAGAGGTGGTCCCATCCTGTCGATTTAGAGGTGGAATGAGTTCATCACGCAGATAACCTTGCCTTTCCTTGACCAGGGATCACCAGGTTATGGAGCCCACTCTACCTGATGCTAGCTTTCTTTTCGTGTCCACCTCCCATTTAGCGATGGCCCACTTTTGAACTTCACCCGTATGTCTACAGGCTTGCCTGTGCAAGTTTCTGTTATAGGTGGTAGCATGTTTCTTATATCTTCGCCATGCCTTGTACTTAGCAGTAGCATCCTCTCTACAACGAAAGCCAAACCATGGCTGGTCTGTAGGTTTCGTCACATACTGCCGGTGAGGGATGTGTTCTTGTTGTAGATTAAGGATGTGTCCAGTGAAGGTTTTCACTTAGTTGTCAACATCTCCTTGGAGAAGAGCATTCCAATCGGTGGTGGCGAGCTCAGAGCAGAGGGCTGGCCAATTACCTCTTTCCCATAGCCAGGTTATGCGTGTGGACTCCTCACCTCATTCTGTTGGGATCTTAAGTGTCGTAAAAACAGCCTTGTGGTCAGATGATCCACTGTAGCCGAGAGGCTGACAAGTGACTATACCTTCTGCCAGATCAGTCACTACTGGGTCAAAGGAGGAGCCAGAGATGCGAGTAGGGAAATCAGCAAAGTTTCTCATGTCAAATACTGCAAGAAGATCATCAAAGTCCCTCTGTATAAGGTGTTGGTTGAAGCCACCAACAATTATGATATGTTGACAGTTGTGTTAGAGCAGAAGGGAGTCCACATTTTCCATTAGGAAGTTGATGGGGTCTGCATGTTACCACTGAGGTCTGTACATTGCACGTGCTAACACAGAGGTACTAGTGTTTATGCATAGCTTGAAGAATATCATTTCAAGATGAATAGGAACGGCAACATCAATGTGCTGGACATGTTCACTTTTAGAGAAGCCCTTGCCTGTCTCTTCTCATCCCTGAGGTGTAGCCAGCAATTCTTGCAAAATTTTCTGGAGTCCTGTCATCTAAAAATGTTTCAACAACAGCTATCATGTCGGGACGTCGAGTGTTCACAAAACTGTGTGTGAGCTCTTCAACATTGGTAATGAAACCTCTTATGTTGGCCGACAGGATGCTGATAGACTGGCTCCTCATGATGTGTTCAACCTGAGGTGGTGGGTGTGTAAGGCATGTAAGGTGCTTGCCCTTGAAGGAAGGCAGGCACCTTACTCTCTCTCTGTCTGTCTGTCTGTCTGTCTGTCTGTCTCTCTCTCTCTCTCTCCTCTCTCTCTCTCTCTCTCTCTCTCTCTCTCTCTCTCTCTCTCTCTCCTCTCTCTCTGTCTCTCTCTGTCTCTCTCTGTCTCTCTCTGTCTCTGTCTCTGTCTCTTTTTTTTTTTTTTTTTTTTTTTTTTTTTTTTTTTTTTTTTTTACACAGGGTGACAGGTTTAAGGACCCCTGCTTTATTGACACTATTTCAGGTTAAGGTTTCCTAACTTTTTTGGGAACTAAGAGCTTTTACCTACATCATCATTTGAAAAGTTTTTTTGTTATGAGACATACAAAGTAGGGAACAGGAGAAGTTGAGCCATCTGTGGGCCAGCATTTTCATTTGATCAACTGACGTTTTCTTGACACATTTGCAACGAATTTTTTTTCCTTTTCCGGTCTCCTGGGTAGATGATCCGAGGGAGTGATGTTTTTGGAAAAGGGGTACGCCAGATGAAGTTGCTGCTTTCTCCCCGTCTTGGGGAAATAAAAGCTTGTTTGCGCTGTCCTCGAAGTGGATCCAAGGTGTATTTTGACATTTGGCCTTGTACTTAACAGTAAGGCCACCCCCATCCTCCTATTTTTAAAGGTCTGCGAAATGCGATCCATCCGGAGGCCGGGCAGAAGAACGTCTTGCTCTGTTTTCCTACTCGGTTCAACAGTCCAGGGTAAGGGGGGCAGGCAAACCAAAAGTGGAGCATCCAAAGGGGGAGCGTACTTTGCCTCGTACAACTTGAACCCCTCGTCAAGCAACTGGGTCGGAATGCTGTAATTTCCCTGTCCTTTGTTTGGCAGATTTACCCAGGTTTCTTCAGGTTTCGTTGGCCCGTTCCCAAAAATTTCACCCAAGGTAAACCCCAATTCTCAATTTTTAAATTCCAATTCATCTTATATCAGTTTTTAAACATATGGTGCTAGAGAGACTTCATTTGCTTTTTCAGGTGCAAATTTATTGCATCATTTCCCAAGCTGATATCTTTTCACTGGTGTTTGGGATTGTAGCTTAGAGAGCTGGCATTTCTTTCTTGGAAGTGAATGTCATGTACAGGTCGTTCTCCCATATGCATGTGATTCTGGGTGAGATGAAGAAGGTCGTTGAAGTAGACATCCATAACGGTTGACCCAGCACACTTCCTTGTGGAACGCTTGCCCCAATAGGATGTCTTGCTGATTTCCGTTCCATTAGACTAACATTAGAGACCCTACCATAAAGGGTAATCACGAGGAGACATAGCTTAGGCCGCAATTCCCAGTGCTGAAGTTTTGCTAAAGCCCGGGTGCCACACCGGTCGAAAGCGCCATGCAATTCATTTGGGCTACCAACCCCACTGCCCGTTTGTGGGACCCCATCCGGGACTGGTGCCACCTTAGTGGAGAGGTTACCAACAAGATTCAGCAGAGGTAACCTTCTGAAGCCATATTGCCGATCACAAATTTAGTGAGTGGTAGTCAAAAAAACTGTCATTTGTTTTGAGATTATTGTCTCAAGGATCTTACCAGTGATTGAAGAGGGGGGACACGGTCGTAGTGCTAAATTTCTGCTTGCTCTTCTTTTGGAACGGGACTACATTGCTCTTTCCATGGAGAGGGCCATTTGCAACTGTACTAGGCAGTGCTGAAAGATGCGAGTTAGAGGTGCTGCTAGCTGGTCTGCACATCTTCTCAACAATCTTGGGCTCAACTTGTCTGGGCCCACAGCCTTTCTTGGTCAAGTGATTTAAGAAGGAAATGCACCTCCTCCTGCCTTATTGTCACCCCTGGACAGTTTGATACAGTTCTTGAGCTAGCCAAGGAGGGTCCCTTGCGATCAGGAACTTGCATTTGGTAGCAAAGTGTTCAGCAAAGAGTCGCTTTCTCATTGACACTAGTAGAGTGGTCCCATCCGTCGATTTAGAGGTGAATAAGTTCATCAGGCAGATAACCTGTCTGTCCTTGACCAGGGACCACCAGGTTTTGGAGCCTACCCTACCTGATGCTAACTTTCTTTTAGTGTCCAACTCCCATTTAGCAATGGCCCACTTTTGAACATCACCCATATGCCTACAGGCTTGCATGTGCAAGTTCCTGTTATAGGTGTAGGATGTCTCTTATACCTTCGCCATGCTTTGTACTTAGCAGTAGCAGCCTCTCCTACAACGAAAGCCAAACCAAGGCTGATCTGTAGGCTTTGTCACATATTGCCGTGAGGAATGTGGTTCTTGTTGCAGATTAGGATGTGTCCCAGTGAAGGCTTTCACTTGTTTGTCAACATCCCCCTGGAGAAGAGCATTCCAGTCGGTGGTGGCGAGCTCAGAGCAAAGGGCTGGCCAATTACCTCTTTCCCATAGCCAGGTTGTGCGTGTGGACTCCTCACCTCGTCGTTGGGATCTAAGTGTGGTAAAAACAGCCTTGTGGTCAGACGATCCAACGTACCCGAGGGTTGACAAGTGACTATGCCTTCTGCCAGATCACTCACTAACTGGGTCAAGGAGGAGCCAGAGATATGAGTAGGGAAATCAACAAAGTTCTCATGTCAAACACTGCAAGAAGGTCATCAAAGTCCCTCTGTATAAGGTGCTGGTTGAGGTCACCAACAATTATAATATGTTGACAGTTGTGTTGTAGCAGAAGGAGTCAAATATTTTCCATTAGGAAGTTGATAGGTCTGCATGTTGCCACTGAGGTCTGTACATTGCACATGCTAGTACAGAGGTACTAGTGTTTATAACAGAGCTTGAAGAACATCATTTCAAGATGTGTAGGGGTGCAACCCCCTCTCTCTCTCTCTCTCTCTCTCTCTCTC
>NC_069415.1:31639664-31757164 GCF_026875155.1 Cherax quadricarinatus
ATTGTGGATGTTATGAATGAGAAGAAGCTGGATATCCTGGCTTTAAGTGAAACAAAGCTGAAGGGGGTGGGAGAGTTTCAGTGGAGAGGAATAAATGGGATTAGGTCAGGGGCTTCAAATAGTCAGAGCTAAAGAAGGATTAGCAATAATGTTGAAGGATAAGTTATGGCAGGAAAAGAGGGACTATAAATGTATTAATTCAAGGATTATGTGGAGTAAAATAAAGGTTGGATGTGAAAAGTGGGTTATAGTAAGCGTATATGCACCTGGAGAAGAGAGAAGTGTAGAGGAGAGAGAGAGATTTTGGGAAATGTTGAGTGAATGCGTGGGGAGTTTTGAACCAAGTGTGAGAGTAATGGTGGTTGGGGATTTCAATGCTAAAGTGGGTAAAAATGTTGTAGAGGGAGTAGTAGGTAAATTTGGGGTGCCAGGGGTAAATGTAAATGGGGAGCCTTTAATTGAGCTATGTGTAGAAAGAGATTTGGTAATAAGTAATATATATTTTATGAAAAAGAGGATAAATAAATATACAAGGTATGGTGTAGCACGTAATAAAAGTAGTTTGTTAGATTATGTATTGGTGGATAAAAGGTTGATGGGTAGGCTCCAGGATGTACATGTTTATAGAGGGGCAACTGATATATCGGATCATTATTTAGTTGTAGCTACAGTTAGAGTAAGAGATAGATGGTACAAGAGGAAAATGGCAACAACAAGTAAGAGGGAGGTGAAAGTGTATAAACTAAGGGAGGAGAAATTCGGGCGAGATATAAGCAACTATTGGCAGAAAGGCGGGATAGTACAAGTATGAGTAGTGGGGGGAGTTGAAGAGGGTTGAATATTTTTAAAAATGCAATATTAGAATGTGGGGCAGAAGTTTGTGGTTATAGGAGGGTGGGGGCAGGAGGTAAGAGGAGTGTTTGGTGGAATGATGAAGTAAAGGATGTAGTAAAAGAGAAAAGGGTAGCTTATGAGAGATTTTTACAAAGCAGAAGTGTTAAAAGAAGAGTAGAGTATATGGAGAGTAAAAGAAAGGTGAAGAGAGTGGTGAGAGAGTGCAAAAGGAGAGCAGATGATAGAGTGGGAGAGGCACTGTCAAGAAATTTTAATGCAAATAAGAAAAAATTTTGGAGTGAGTTAAACAAGTTAAGAAAACCTAGAGAACGAATGGATTTGTCAGTTAAAAACAGAGTAGGGGAGTTAGTAGATGGGGAGATGGAGGTATCGGGTAGATACCTGGATACCTGGAGGTTACCTGGAGGTTATTCCGGGGATCAACCCCCCCGCGGCCCGGCCCATGACCAGGCCTCCCGGTGGATCAGGGCCTGATCAACCAGGCTGTTACTGCTGGCCGCACGCAGTCTAACGTACGAGCCACAGCCCGGCTGATCCGGCACTGACTTTAGGTATCTGTCCAGCTCTCTCTTGAAGGCAGCCAGGGGCTTATTGGCAATTCCCCTAATGTTTGATGGGAGGTTGTTGAACAGTCTTGGACCCCGGACACTTTTGGTGTTTTCCCATAGTGTACCAATGGCGCCCCTACTTTTAATTGGGGGCATTTTGCATCGCCTGCCCAGTCTTTTACTTTCGTAGGGAGTGATTTCTGTGTGCAGATTTGGGATCATTCCTTCCAAGATTTTCGATGTGTAGATTATGATATATCTCTCCCTCCTGCGTTCCAACGAGTACAAGTCAAGAGCTCTTCACTCCGATTTAACTCTGTTGACCACTACTCTTTGTGTTCGATTTGTTAGGAAGTTGAAAATCCATCTCCCCACTTTTCCAGTTATTCTTTTAGCACGTATTTTATGGGCTATTACGCCATGATCGCATTTGTCAAATGCTTTTGCAAAGTCTGTGTATATTGCATCTGCATTCTGATTTTCTTCCAGTGCATCCAAGGCCATATCATAGTGATCCAGATGGCGAGAATATTTTGAAGAACTTTTAAATGTCGACGAAGAAAGGGAGGCGGTAATTTCATGCACTGGCCAGGGAGGTATACCAACTCTTAGGAGTGAAGAAGAGCGGGATGTGAGTGTGGGGGAGATGAGTGAGGCATTACGTAGAATGAAAGGGGGTAAAGCAGCTGGAACTGACGGGATCATGAGAGAAATGTTAAAAGCAGGGGGGGATATAGTGTTGGAGTGGTTGGTATTTTTGTTTAATAAATGTATGAAAGAGGGGAAGGTACCTAGGGTTTGGCAGAGAGCGTGTATAGTCCCTTTATATAAAGGGAAGGGGGACAAAAGAAATTGTAAAAATTATAGAGGAATAAGTTTACTGAGTATACCAGGAAAAGTGTACGGTAGGGTTATTATTGAAAGAATTAGAGGTAAGACAGAATGTAGAATTGCGGATGAGCAAGGAGGTTTCAGAGTGGGTAGGGGATGTGTAGATCAAGTGTTTACATTGAAACATATATGTGAACAGTATTCAGATAAATGTAGGGAAGTTTTTATTACATTTATGGATTTAGAATAGGCATATGATAGAGTGGATAGGGGAGCAATGTGGCAGATGTTGCAAGTATATGGAATATGTGGTAAGTTACTAAATGCTGTAAAGAGTTTTTATGAGGATAGTGAGGCTCAGGTTAAGATGTGTAGAAGAGAGGGGGACTACTTCTCGGTAAAAGTAGGCCTTAGACAGGGATGGGTAATGTCACCATGGTTGTTTAATATGTTTATATATGGGGTTGTAAAAGAAGTAAATGCTAGGGTGTTCAGGAGAGGGGTGGGATTAAATTATGGGAAATCAAACACAAAATGGGAAGTGACACAGTTACTTTTTGCTGATGATACTGTGCTTATGGGAGATTCTAATGAAAAAATTGCAAAGGTTAGTGGACGAATTTGGGAATGTGTGTAAAGGTAGAAAGTTGAAAGTGAACATAGAAAAGAGGAAGGTGATGAGGGTATCGAATGATTTAGATAAGAAAAATTGGATATCAAACTGGGGAGGAGGAGTATGGGAGAAGTGAATGTTTTCAGATATTTGGGAGTTGACGTGTCAGCGGATGGATTTATGAAGGATGAGGTTAATCATAGAATTGATGAAGGAAAAAAGGTGAGTGGTGAATTGAGATATATGTGGAGACAAAAAATGCTATCTATGGAGGCAAAGAAGGGAATGTATGAAAGTATAGTAGTACCAACACTCTTATATGGGTGTCAAGCTTGGGTTGTGAATGCAGCAGCGAGGAGGCGGTTGGAGGCAGTGGAGATGTCCTGTCTAAGGGTAATGTGTGGTGTAAATATTATGCAAAAAATTCGGAGTGTGGAAATTAGGAGAAGGTGTGGAGTTAATAAAAGTATTAGTCAGAGGGCTGAAGAGGAGTTGTTGAGGTGGTTTGGTCATTTAGAGAGAATGGATCAGAGTAGAATGACATGGAAAGAGTATAAATCTGTAGGGGAAGGAAGGCGGGGTAAGGGTAGTCCTCGAAAAGGTAGGAGGGAGTGGGTAAAGGAGGTTTTTGTGAGCGAGGGGCTTGGACTTCCAGCAAGCGTGCGTGAGCGTGTTAGATAGAAGTGAATGAAGACGAATGTTATTTGGGACCTGACGATCTGTTGGAGTGTGAGCAGGGCAATATATAGTGAAGGGATTCAGGGAAACCGGATATTTTATATAGCCGGACTTGAGTCCTGGAAATGGGAAGTACAATGCCTGCAGTCTAAAGGAGGGGTTTGGGATGTTGGCAGTTTGGAGGGATATATTGTGTATTTTTATACGTATATACTTCTAAACTGTTGTATTCTGAGCACCTCTGTAAAAACAGTGATTATGTGTGAGTGAGGTGAAAGTGTTGAATGATGATGAAAGTATTTTCTTTTTGGGGATTTTCTTTCTTTTTGGGTCACCCTGCCTCGGTGGGAGACGGCCGACTTGTTAAATATATATATATATATATATATATATATATATATATATATTATATATATATATATATATATATTATATATATATATATATATATATATATATATATATATATATATGCATGTATGTATGTATGAATATACATAAGAGCGTACTGTAAGCGACGCAAATGATAAATGTCAACACTTGTTGGGCGTCAACACAAGGTGAGTGCCAATACATGGTGCCAACACATGGTGGATACCCACACATGGTGGGTGTCAACTTATGGTGGATGCCAACACATAGTGGTGCCAATACATGGTGGTTGCCAACACATGGTGGGTGCCAACACGTTATGGGTGCCAACACATGGTGAGTGCCAACACATGGTGGGTGCCAACACATGGTGGGTGTCAACACACGGTGGGTGTCAACACATGGTGGGTGTCAACACTTGGTGCAAAGACATCGTGGGTGTCAACAGATGGTGCCAACACATGGTGGGTGTCAACACTTGTTGCAAAGACATCGTGGGTGTCAACATATGGTGCCAACACATGGTGGGTGTCAACAAATGGTGTCGACTCATAGTGCCAACACATGGTGGGTGTCAACACATAGTGCCAACGCATGGTGGATGTCAACATATAGTGCCAACACATGGTGGGTGCCATCATATGGTGAGTGTCAACACATGGTGACAACACATGGTGGGTGCCAACACATGGTGGATGCCAACACATGGTGGGTGTAACACATGGTGCCAACACATGGTGGGTGTCAACACATGGTGCCAACACATGGTGGGTGTCAACAATTGGTTCCAACACATCATGGGTGTCAACACATGGTGCCAACACATGGTAGATGTCAACACTTGGTGCCAACACATCGTGGGTGTCAACACATGGAGGATGTCAACACATGATGGATGTCAACACATGGTGGATGTCAACACATGGTGCCAACACATGGTGGGTATCAACACATGGTGCCAACACATGGTGCCAACACATGGTGGGTGTCAACATATGGTGGATGCCAACTCATGGTGGGTGTCTACACATGGTTCCAGCACATGGTGGGTGTTAACACATGGTGACAACACATGGTGGGTGTTAACACATGGTGACAACACATGGTGGGTGCCAACACATGGTGGATGCCAACACATGATGGGAGTCAACACATGGTGCCAACACATGGTGGGTGCCAATACATGGTGGGTGTCAACACATGGTGCCAACACATGGTGGGTGTCAACACATGGTGACAACACATGGTGGATGTTAACACATGGTGACAACACATGGTGGGTGCCAACACATTGTGGATGCCAACACATGGTGGGTGTCAATACATGGTGCCAACACATGTTCGGTGTCAACACATGGTGCCTACACATGATGGGTGTCAACACATGGTGACAACACATGGTGGGTGCCAACACATGGTGGATGCCAACACATGGTGGGTGTCAACACATGGTGCCAACACATGGTGAGTGCCAACACATGGTGCCAACACATGGTGGGCGCCAACACATGGTGGATGCCAACACATGGTGGGTGTCAACACATGGTGGGTGTCAATGTGTTGGTACCAACACCTGGGATGAAAGTAGTGGCCAGCTCATTCATAAAGGCTCTGGTGCCTGTTATTCTGGCACCGTGCCATCATGTTGCTGCCACCTGGCGTGTGTGTGTGTGTGTGTGTGTGTGTGTGTGTGTGTGTGTGTGTGTGTGTGTGTGTGTGTGTGCGTGTGTGTGTGTGTGTGTGTGTGTGTGTGTGTGTGTGTGTGTGTGTGTGTGTGTGTGTTTGTGTGTACTCACCTAGTTGCACTCGCCTAGTTGAGGTTGCAGGGGTCGAGTCCAAGCTCCTGGCCCCGCCTCTTCACTGATCGCTACTAGGTCACTCTCCCTGAACCGTGAGCTTTATCATAGCTCTGCTTAAAGCTATGTATGGATCCTGCCTCCACTACATCGCTTCCCAAACTATTCCACTTCCTGACTACTCTGTGGCTGAAGAAATACTTCCTAACATCCCTGTGATTCATCTGTGTCTTCAACTTCCAACTGTGTCCCCTTGTTGCTGTGTCCAATCTCTGGAACATCCTGTCTTTGTCCACCTTGTCAATTCCTCTCAGTATTTTGTATGTCGTTATCATGTCCCCCTTATCTCTCCTGTCCTCCAGTGTCGTCAGGTTGATTTCCCTTAACCTCTCCTCTTGGGACATACCTCTTAGCTCTGGGATTAGTCTTGTTGCAAACCTTTGCACTTTCTCTAGTTTCTTCACATGCTTGGCTAGGTGTGGGTTCCAAACTGGTTCCGCATACTCCAATATGGGCCTAACGTACACGGCGTACAGGGTCCTGAACGATTCCTTATTAAGATGTAGGAATGCTGTTCTGAGGTTTGCTAGGCGCCCATATGCTGCAGCAGTTATTTGGTTGATGTGCGCTTCAGGAGATGTGCCTGGTGTTATACTCACCCCAAGATCTTTTTCCTTGACTGAGGTTTGTAGTCTCTGGCCCCCCTACTCTGTACTCCGTCTGCGGTCTTCTTTACCCTTCCCCAATCTTCATGACTTTGCATTTGGCAGGGTTAAATTCAAGGAGCCAATTGCTGGACCAGGCTTGTAGCCTCTCCAGGTCTCTTTGTAGTCCTGCCTGATCCTCGACCGATTTGATTCTCCTCATTAATTCCGTTATGTCATTCACATATACCAAAAACAGCACATGTCCTAGGACTGACCCCTGTGGAACCCCGCTTGTCACAGGCGCCCACTCTGACACCTCGTCACGTACCATGACTCGTTGTTGCCTCCCTGCCAGGTATTCTCTGATCCATTGCAGTGCCTTTTCTGTTAAGTGTGCCTGATCCTCTAGTTTTTGCAGTAACCTCTTGTGAGGAACTGTGTCGAAGGCCTTCTTGCAGTCCAAGAAAATGCAGTCTATCCACCCCTCTCTCTCTTGTCTTACTTCTGTCACCTTGTCATAAAATTCCAGTAGGTTTGTGACACAGGATTTTCCCTGAAACCGTGCTGGTTGTCGATTATACACTTGTTTCTTTCCAGGTGCTCCACCACTCTACTCCTGATGATCTTCTCCATGACTTTGCATATTATACACGTTAGTGACACAGGTCTGTAGTTTAATGCCTATGTCTTTTTTTAAAAATTGGGACTACATTTGCCATCTTCCATACCTCAGGGAGTTGCCCAGTTTCAATGGATGTATTGAAGATCTTTATTAGTGGCACACATAGCATCTCTGCTCCCTCTCTAAGGACCCACGGAGAGAGGTTGTCTGGTCCCACCGCCTTTGAGGTGTCAAGTTCACATAGCAGCTTCTTCACCTCCTCCTCGGTTATGTGTACCTCATCCAGCACTTGTTGGTGTACCTCCCTGTTCTGAATTCCTGGAGTCCTACCGATTTCCACTGTAAATACTTCTTTAAATCTCGTGTTGAGCTCCTCACATACCTCTTGATCGTTTCTTGTGAACTCCCCATCATCCTTCCTCAGCCTGATTACTGGTCCTTGACTGTTGTTTTCCTCCTGATGTGGCTAAACAACAGCTTCGGGTCAGACTTGACTTTCGATGCTACGTCATTTTCATGTTGCCGCTGAGCCTCCCTTCTTATCTGTGCATATTCGTTTCTGTCTCTTCGGCTTATCTCTTTATTTTCCTGAGTTCTTTGTCTTCTGTACCTTTTCAATTCTCTAGTACACCTAGTTTTTGCCTCCCTACGCCTTTGGGTGAACCAAGGACTAGTTCTGGTCTTCCCAATATTTCTGCTTCCCTTGGGAACAAACCTGTGTGTGTGTGTGTGTGTGTGTGTGTGTGTGTGTGTGTGTGTGCACTTGCTGGTGGTGTGTGTGTGTGTGTATGTGTGTACTCACCTATTTGTACTCACCTATTTGTGGTTGCAGGGGTCGAGTCACAGCTCCTGGCCCCGCCTCTTCGCTGATTGCTACTAGGTCCTCTCTCTCCCTGCCCCATGAGCTCTATCATACCTCGCCTTAAAACTATGTATGGTTCCCGCCTCCACTACGTCACTTTCTAGGCTATTCCACGGCCTGACTACTCTATGACTGAAGAAATACTTCCTAACATCCCTTTGATTCATCTGAGTCTTAAACTTCCAATTGTGACCTCTTGTGTCTGTGTCCCTTCTCTGGAACATCCCGTCTTTGTCCACCTTGTCTATTCCGCGCAGTATTTTATATGTCGTTATCATGTCTCCCCTGACCCTCCTGTCCTCCAGTGTCGTCAGGCCGATTTCCCTGTGTGTGTGTGTGTGTGTGTGTGTGTGTGTGTGTGTGTGTGTGTGTCTTTTATCCTGTAGTGTGACCTAATTTATGCATCTCAACGACACATCATATTAACAATCTCTCTGTCGGTCTGTCTGTCTGTATGTCTGTCTGTCTGTCTGTCTGTCTCTCTCTCTCTCTCTCTCTCTCTCTCTCTCTCTCTCTCTCTCTCTCTCTCTCTCTCTCTCTCTCTCTCTCTCTCTCTGTTTTACATAGGGTTTGACAAGGTTAGGTTAAGGATCCCTAACTTAAATGACAAGCTATTTACAGGTTAAGGATTCCTAACTTTATTGACAAGCTAAGAGTTGTTACCTACATCAGCTCATTTGAAAGCATTTTTATTGTTATGAAACATACAAGTATATTTATTATGAAATATACAAGTAGGGAACAGGATGAAGTTGGAGCCATCTGTGGGCCAGCATTTTCATTTGATCAACTGACTTTATCTCGTTGACATCATAATGCTGTACGAATGTGTTCCATACTCGAGTCATCCTGGGTATGTATGATCTCAGATGGAGTGATGTTCTGGAGAAGGGTACAGCCAGAGTGAAGTTGCTGCTTTCTGCCCGTCTTGTGGCATAAAAGCTTGTTTCACGCTGTCCTCGAAGTGGATCAAGTGTGGTACTTTGACAATGTTGTCCTTGTTCGTAACAGTAAGGCCACCCACATCCCTCCTGTGTTAAAGGCTCTGCTGAAATGACAGATCTGTCCAGGATTGGCCCAGGCGAGAGATGAGACGTCTTATTCTGTTCTCTACTCCGTCAAGCAGTCGCAGATGAGAGGGGGGGGGGGCAGGCAAACCAAGAAAGTGGAGCATACTCAAGGTGCGAGCGTACTTTTGCCTCGTACAGAATCTTCCAACCCTTACTGTCAAGCAGATGCGAGATACGGCGAAGTGCTGTAAGCTTCCTGGCTGTCTTGTTTGCCTTGCTCTCTCTCTCTCTCTCTCTCTCTCTCTCTCTCTCTCTCTCTCTCTCTCTCTCTCTCTCTCTCTTCTCCTCTCTCTCTCTCTCTCTCTCTCTCTCTCTCTCTCTCCTCTCTCTCACTCTCTCATCTCTCTCTCTCTCTCTCTCTCTTCTCTCTCTCTCTCTCTCTCTCTCTCTCTCTCCTCTCTCTCTCTCTCTCTCTCTCTCTCTCTCTCTCTCTCTCTCTCCTGTATAAATTTAATGTGATTTCCTCAAGAAAAATAAATATTTGAAATGTTTAGTAAAACTGAAGTTAACGAATGTTTACTGAACATGACACCATCTGTAACAGCTGAACATGACACCATCATTAACAGCTGAACATGACACCATCATTAACAGCTGAACATGACACCATCATTAACAGCTGAACATGACACCATCATTAACAGCTGAACATGACACCATCATTAACAGCTGAACATGACACCATCATTAACAGCTGAACATGACACCATCATTAACAGCTGAACATGACACCATCATTAACAGCTGAACATGACACCATCATTAACAGCTGAACATGACACCATCATTAACAGCTGAACATGACAGCATCTGTAACAGGTGAACATGACACCATCATTAACAGCTGAACATGACACCATCATTAACAGCTGAACATAACACCATCTGTAACAGCTGAACATGACACCATCATTAACAGCTGAACATGACACCATCATTAACAGCTGAACATGACACCATCATTAACAGCTGAACATGACACCATCATTAACAGCTGAACATGACACCATCATTAACAGCTGAACAGGACACCATCTGTAACAGCTGAACATGACACCATCTGTAACAGCTGAACATGACACCATCATTAACAGCTGAACATGACACCATCTGTAACAGCTGAACATGACACCATCATTAACAGCTGAACATGACACCATCATTAACAGCTGAACATGACACCATCATTAACAGCTGAACATGACACCATCTGTAACAGCTGAACATGACACCATCATTAACAGCTGAACATGACACCATCATTAACAGCTGAACATGATACCATCATTAACAGCTGAACATGACACCATCATTAACAGCTGAACAGGACACCATCATTAACAGCTGAACATGACACCATCTGTAACAGGTGAACCTGACACCATCATTAACAGCTGAACATGACACCATCATTAACAGCTGAACATGACACCATCTGTAACAGCTGAACATGACACCATCTGTAACAGGTGAACATGACACCATCATTAACAGCTGAACATGACACCATCTGTAACAGCTGAACATGACACCATCATTAACAGCTGAACATGACACCATCATTAACAGCTGAACATGACACCATCATTAACAGCTGAACATGACACCATCATTAACAGCTGAACATGACACCATCATTAACAGCTGAACATGACACCATCATTAACAGCTGAACATGACACCATCATTAACAGCTGAACATGACACCATCATTAACAGCTGAACATGACACCATCATTAACAGTGAACATGACACCATCATTAACAGCTGAACATGACACCATCATTAACAGCTGAACATGACACCATCATTAACAGCTGAACATGACACCATCATTAACAGCTGAACATGACACCATCATTAACAGCTGAACATGACACCATCATACGCTGAAATGGCACCATCATTAACAGCTGAACATGACACCATCTGTAACAGCTGAACATGACACCATCTGTAACAGGTGACATGACACCATCATTAACAGCTGAACATGACACCATCTTAACAGCTGAACATGACACCATCATTAACAGCTGAACATGACACCAATCATTAACAGCTGAACATGACACAATCATTAACAGCTGAACATGACACCATCATTAACAGCTGAACATGACACCATCATTAACAGCTGAACATGACACCATCATTAACAGCTGAACATGACACCATCATTAACAGCTGAACATGACACCATCATTAACAGCTGAACATGACACCATCATTAACAGCTGAACATGACACCATCATTAACAGCTGAACATGACACCATCATTAACAGCTGAACATGACACCATCATTAACAGCTGAACATGACACCATCATTAACAGCTGAACATGACACCATCATTAACAGCTGAACATGACACCATCTGTAACAGGTGAACATGACACCATCATTAACAGCTGAACATGACACCATCTGCAACAGGTGAACATGACACCATCATTAACAGCTGAACATGACACCATCTGTAACAGCTGAACATGACACCATCATTAACAGCTGAACATGACACCATCTGTAACAGGTGAACATGACACCATCATTAACAGCTGAACATGACACCATCATTAACAGCTGAACATGACACCATCATTAACAGCTGAACATGACACCATCATTAACAGCTGAACATGAAACCATCATTAACAGCTGAACATGACACCATCATTAACAGCTGAACATGACACCATCATTAACAGCTGAACATGACACCATCATTAACAGCTGAACATGACACCATCATTAACAGCTGAACATGACACCATCATTAACAGCTGAACATGACACCATCATTAACAGCTGAACATGACACCATCATTAACAGTTGAACATGACACCATCATTAACAGCTGAACATGACACCATCATTAACAGCTGAACATGACACCATCATTAACAGCTGAACATGACACCATCATTAACAGCTGAACATGCACCATCTGTAACAGCTGAACATGACACCATCATTAACAGCTGAACATGACACCATCATTAACAGCTGAACATGACACCATCATTAACAGCTGAACATGACACCATCATTAACAGCTGAACATGACACCATCATTAACAGCTGAACATGACACCATCTGTAACAGCTGAACATGACACCATCATTAACAGCTGAACATGACACTATCATTAACAGCTGAACATGACACCATCTGTAACAGGTGAACATGACACCATCATTAACAGCTGAACATGACACCATCATTAACAGCTGAACATGACACCATCTGTAACAGCTGAACATGACACCATCATTAACAGCTGAACATGACACCATCATTAACAGCTGAACATGACACCATCATTAACAGCTGAACATGACACCATCATTAACAGCTGAACATGACACCATCATTAACAGCTGAACATGACACCATCTGTAACAGCTGAACATGACACCATCATTAACAGCTGAACATGACACCATCATTCACTGCTGAATATGATACCATCTTTAACATTTGAACATGACACCATCATTCACTGCTGAATATGATACCATCTTTAACATTTGAACATGACACCATCTTTTACAGGTGTACATGACACCATCATTAACAACTAAACATGGCTCCATCATTAACAGCTGACTATGACACCATCATTCACTGCTGAACATGACACCATCATTCACTACTGAACATGACACCGTTATTCACTGCTGAACATGACTCCGTCGTGTTCAGTAGCATCTATGTCCTAGATACCACTGACTATCTGCTAGATACCTCTGACTATCTGTTAGATACCACTGACTATCTGCTAGATACCACTGACTATCTGTTAGATACCACTGACTATCTGCTAGATATCATTGACTATCTGCTAGATACCACTGACTATCTGCTAGATACCACTGACTATCTGCTACATACCATTGACTATCTGCTAGATATCACTGACTATCTGTTAGACACCACTGACTATCTGCTAGATACCACTGATTGTCTGCTAGATACCGTTGACTATCTGCTAGATATCACTGACTATCTGTTAGACACCACTGACTATCTGCTAGATACCACTGACTATCTGCTAGATACCATTGACTATCTGCAAGATACCACTGACTATCTGCTAGATACCACTGACTATCTACTAGATACCACTAACTATCTGCTAGATACCATTGACTATCTGCAAGATACCATTGACTATCTGCTATATACCACTGACTGTCTACTAGATACATAAGAACATAAGAAAGAAGGAACACTGCAACAGGCCCACTGACCCAAGCGGAGCAGGTCCATGTCCATCCCCCCGGATTAGCCCAATGACCCACCCCCCACGGATTAGCCCAATGACCCACCCAGTCTGGTCACCTCCACTCAAGGATGGAGCACTGCACCAGACCCAACAGCACAAGCTAGTCAGGTCCAACTCACACCCATCCACACCCACTCATGTATTTATCTAACCTATTTTTAAAACTACACAACGTTTTAGCCTCAATAACTGTACTCGGGAGTTTGTTCCACTTATCCACAACTCTATTACCAAACCAGTGCTTTCCTATATCCTTCCTGAATCTGAATTTTTCCAACTTGAAACCATTGCTGCGAGTCCTGTCTCGGCTGGAAATTTTCAGCACGCTATTTACATCCCCTTTATTTATTCCTGTTTTCCATTTATACACCTCGATCATATCCCCCCTAATTCTATGCCTTTCTAGAGTGTGCAGATTCATAGGAAAGATTTCTGATACATGGGATCGTCTTTGTCATCCTCCTTTGTACGTTTTCCAGAGCATTTATATCCATTCTGTAATACGGTGACCAGAACTGTGCAGCATAATCTAAATGAGGCCTAACCAAGGATAAATAGAGTTGAAGAACAACCTGAGGACTTCTATTATTTATACTTCTAGATATGAAGCCAAGAATTCTGTTAGCTTTATTGCGAACACTAATGCACTGTTGTCTTGGTTTTAGGTTACTGCTAACCAGAACTCCTAAATCCTTTTCGCAATCAATAGTATTAAGATCTACATTATTTAGTTTATATGTGGCATGGTTATTTAACTGTCCAACATTTAGAACTTTGCATTTGTCAACATTAAACTGCATCTGCCACTTCTCCGACCATTGCATCAGTCTATTCAAATCATCCTGGAGTGCTCTAATGTCCTCATTAGAATGAATTGGACGGCCTATTTTGGTGTCATCAGCAAATTTGCTTATGTCGTTTAAGTAAATTGTGAACAACAACGGGTCCAACACTGACCCCTGAGGAACACCGCTTGTGACGTGCTCCCATTCTGATTTCTCCCCATTTATGCAAACTCTCTGCTGTCTATTTGTCAGCCATGCCTCTACCCAGGAAAAAATTTCTCCTCCTATTCCGTGTGCCTTAAGTTTCCTCAATAGCCTCTGGTGTGGAAATCTATCGAAAGCCTTACTGAAGTCCATATACACAATATCATATTCATTACCATGATCTACCTCCTCAACCACCTTAGTGAAAAGCCAGTGACACTAGGCGATAAGGACAGTAATAGGTTTAGTAGAAAAACAGAAACGAGCAGGAAGGGTAAAGAGAAAGAAGAGTCTTTCAGTGTATATTATGCTAATTGCCGTAGTGCTAGGAATAAGATGGACGAGTTGAGAATAGTTGCTAGTGCAGGTAACATTGATGTATTTGTCATAACTGAGACGTGGTTTAATTCAAAAAGTCGGGACATGCCTGCGGAATGTCACATTCAGGGTTTTAAATTGTTCCAAGTAGATAGAAGTATCGGGAAGGGGGGTGGGGTGGCATTGTATGTCCGAGATCGCTTGAACTGTTGCATAAAAATGGGTATTAAACCAAGACAGCAATGCCTAAGCGTACGTAATAAGGCAAATAGATTACTGGGATTTATATCAAGAAGTGTAAGCAACAGAAGTCCAGAGGTCATACTGCAGCTTTATACATCATTAGTAAGGCCTCACCTAGATTATGCAGCTCAGTTCTGGTCTCCATATTACAGAACGGACATAAATTCGTTAGAAATCATTCAGCGTAGGATGACTAAATTAATACATAGCATTAGAAATCTTCCTTATGAAGAATGTTTTGAAACTCACAAGTTAATTCACTTATTGCGAAGGGGAATCTATCAGGAAACTTTGCACGACAGGGGTATTATAAAGAGGAAGATAGGTAAAGTAAAGGGGATATTAGTAATCAGCCCTTGAGGATGTTTCGTCCACAATTGAGAATACAGCATAGTGGGAATTTAAACTTAGTGAGGTTTACTTTAGAAAGCAGACGGAGGAGTCATTGTGTTTGAAATAGCGAGTAGTTTGTCAAGGTGAACAAGGTTACTATTGGGTTAATTGAGGCTGACTTGTTGAGGTATTGACAAATTTGAGATTGAGACATATGCAGAGTGGGAGGTTTTATTCAGGGAACTTTCCACACAGATGCTTCATTTCCTAGGGTGGCGATTAAGAAAAGGGTATGAGGAAAATAGTCCCTCAGCCTGGGGAGGGAATTGTAAAGGACCCTGACTAGTATGCCAACAGGCCTCCTGCTTCAGTCACTACTAGTAAAAACGCAGCATGCTACATGTCCTTGTATGAATACCTGGGGTGTTATAATCCATGCTCACCTTATGTTTTTTGATTCACTGTGTCGAAACTCCTGAATATTAAGGCATGTTCTCATCTATGTCGAGTTTTCAAACTTGCAGACCAACTGAGTGCACTGCGGATTATGGATCTCTTACATAAAGAATTATTAAGGATTTTTCACTCAAAACCTATTGTTGATTCCATTGCTGTGTTGAGCACCTCACTCTGTACTTCCATCTGTTGCTTACACTTCTTGATGATAAATATCGAATAACTATTTGACCTTATTCTTTCCTTACGGCATTGCTCTTGGTTTAGGTTGGCCACTGGTCAATTTACCAATAAAGATCCCATAGTCCTTTGTCTCAATCTTAAATTGCGGTTTTTCAAACTCATCATTAACTTAAATGCAGCTAGGGTTATTAAGGACACTCCCTGACTTTCAAGAACCTATTGCGATTTATCTACATTGAACCGCTCTCTGCCACACCCACTAAGAATACAGTTAGGCCTATGTGTATCCAAGTTTGGACTAACGATAGTAGGGAGTTACTGATCTCTTTCTTAGCCTTCTGCTTGTAGGATGAAGTGTAGACAGAGGGGTTTGCTTTTCTGGGGCTGGGGTGGAAGATATTGTTAGCTGGCTTGAAAAAATCATGAATGGTAATGGGATCAATCCTATTATCTGCCTCAGGGCTGGAGGCAATGATGTAGGCAAGTGCAGAAGTGAGGGCTTAGCAGGTATAGGACAGCGATAGACATAATTATATGTGGCATTTTGCCAAGAAAGGGTGTTGAAAATGAATGGCTGTCCAGAGCAATTGGTATTAATTGTTGAATAGACAAACACTATAAAGATAATGTAGTACCGTTCATGGACAAATGGGACCACTTCTATTGCAGAAATGGCATGTATGCCAGAGAGGGCGTTCACTCATCCTGGGTAGGTGTGGATATTCTCGATAGTTCAGTTGAGGGTGTTATTAGGGCTTTAAACTAGAATTAGTTAGAGGTATGGGTTTAGGAAGAGAAAATAATGAGTAGAAATATTGATTTAGGCTTTGATATCATGAATCATAAGAATAAGTCATTGAGTAACACTGGATAACGATGAAAACAGAAATTGTGGAAAAGCAAAGATGAATAGGAAAAATGAGCAGGAAAAAAAAATATTAATGTATTTTATGGTAGACTGAGACACTTATGCACCATATGAGAATCATTACGAAGAAACTTTAGCCACACAGTGCTTCATCATCCATAAAAAACAGAAGTAAAGGAGGGAGTTGAGTAATGATCCCTTTCATTCTTGTAAAGTACGGAAAGGGCGGAAATCTTATACACGTATGTAGCAGTATCGAAGCGAGAGCGATCACACGAACCATCATTTAAGTACTTCGTCCAAGTTGGACAGATGAAATCTTTGATATCCCAATTTGCAGTGTCTGACAATGTGATAATGGTTTTGAACCAAGTCCAAACAAAGGGGAAGGCGAAGGAAAGGAGGAGTATGAGGGTAATCAGTCCCTCAGCCTGGAGTCGATGTGTTCAGTCCATCAAAGACCTACTTCGACTAGTGGATGATACCACTATGATCCCGCCTCCGTCTGCTTCAAGTCACCTCACTACGTATATAAGCCACGTCTAGGCCCTATGCTGTTACATTCTAACAAGATTGATGGACTGAACACATCGACTCCGGGAAGGGGGACTGATTACCTCATACTCCTCCTTTCCTTACGCCTTCCTCTTTGTATTGGACTGATGAAGCCACTGTGTGGCGAAACGTTTCCTGAATAAAGATTCCCATATGCTGCATAAGTGTCTCAATCTTCAACTTGTCGGTTTTTCAAACCATTCATCACAACTGTCAGACACTGCAGCATTATGGGATCTTCTTACAAAGAATTCTTCAACGCTTGTTCAACCTTTGGACAAAGACCTACTTCGACTAGTGGATGATACCACTATGATCCCGCCTCCGTCTGCTTCAAGTCACCTCACTACAGTATATAAGCCACGTCTACGGCCCTATGCTGTACATTCTACAAGATTGATGGACTGAACACATCGACTCCAGCTGAGGGACTGATTACCTCATACTCCTCCTTTCCTTACGCCTTCCTCTTGTATTGGACTGATGAAGCCACTGTGTGGCGAAACGTTTCCTGAATTAAAGATTCCCATATGCTGCATAAGTGTCTCAATCTTCAACTTGTCGGTTTTTCAAACCATTCATCACAACTGTCAGACACTGCAGCATTATGGGATCTTCTTACAAAGAATTCTTCAACGCTTGTTCAACCTTTGGACAAAGACCTACTTCGACTAGTGGATGATACCACTATGATCCCGCCTCCGTCTGCTTCAAGTCACCTCACTACAGTATATAAGCCACGTCTACGGCCCTATGCTGTACATTCTACAAGATTGATGGACTGAACACATCGACTCCAGGCTGAGGGACTGATTACCTCATACTCCTCCTTTCCTTACGCCTTCCTCTTTGTATTGGACTGATGAAGCCACTGTGTGGCGAAACGTTTCCTGAATAAAGATTCCCATATGCTGCATAAGTGTCTCAATCTTCATCTTCCTTATGAAGAAAGATTGAAGACTCTTAAGTTACATTCACTTGTTAGACGAAGAATGAGGGGAGACCTGATCGAAGTGTATAAGTGGAAGAAGGTATTAATAAAGGGGATATTAATAAGGTCTTGAGGATGTCTCTCCAAGAGAGAACCCGCATTAATGGATTTAAATTAGATAAGTTTAGATTTAGAAAGGACATAGGAAAGTATTGGTTTGGAAATAGGGTAGTTGATGAGTGGAACAGTCTACCTAGTTGGGTTATTGAGGCTGGGACTTTGGGTAGTTTCAAATTTAGGTTGGATAAGTACATGAGTGGGAGGGGTTGGATTTGAGTGGGACTTTCACATCAGAGCTTATTTCTTGGGTGGCATTGAAAATTGGGTTGGGCAAATGTTTTGTTAGTGGGATGAATTGTAAAGGACCTGCCTAGTATGGGCCAACAGGCCTCCTGCAGTGCAGACGACTAGGTTCAAAAACTGCAGCTGCAATGAGTCCTTGTATGAAACCTTTGTTAAATTCAGAGTCACCGAAGTTATGGTTTTTGATCACTGTGTCTAACTCGCATTTAGGCTTCCGTATGCCAGTAGCAAACTTGAGACCTAAGCTGAGTGCTTCGGATTCTGTATCACTGAGAGCATAAGAAGAAAGGTTATTAAGGATGTCAGCTCTACCTATGTCTTTCCATTTGCTGTGTTGACACATGACCTCTGGACTTCTGTTGCTTACACTTCTTGATATAAATACGAATAATCTATTTGCCTTATTACGTACGCTTAGGCATTGCTGTCTTGGTTTAAGGTTGCTGCTTACCATAACCCCCAAGTCCTTTTCGCAATCTGTATGGGTAATTCTAATCATTTAACTTATAATGAGTAGAAATATTGATTTAGGCTTTGATATCATGAATCATAAGAATAAGTCATTGAGTAACACTGGATAACGATGAAAACAGAAATTGTGGAAAAGCAAAGATGAATAGGAAAAATGAGCAGGAAAAAAAAATATTAATGTATTTTATGGTAGACTGAGACACTTATGCACCATATGAGAATCATTACTGAAGAAACGTTTAGCCACACAGTGGCTTCATCAGTCCAATAAAAAACAGAAAGGTGAAAGGAGAGGAGTTGAGGTAATGAGTCCTTCATCGATGTGTTCATTCTTGTAGAAAGTACGGAATAGGGCCGGAGAAGTGGCTTATACACTGTATTGTAGTCAGGTGAGTCGAAGCAGGAGGAGGCGGGATCACACTGGAACCATCCACTAGTGTAAGTAGGTCTTCGTCCAAAGGTTGGACAAGTATTGAAAAATTCTTTGTATCAAGATCCCATGATGTTGCAGTGTCTGACAGATGTGATAAATGGTTTTGAAAACCGACAGCTTGAAGATTGAAACACGCACCATATGGGATTTTAACTTTAGTCAAAATGACTGGGCTTCTTTGACTGGTAATCTGGAGGCCAGTGACTTCCTGGAAGTAGTTCAGGACTGTTTTCTGAAACAGTGTGTAACAGAGCCTACCGGTAAAATTCCCCGATTTTCGTTCTGCCGATTATAATGGACTTAGGAAACACTTGTCTAATCTCGACTGGGGTAGTCTAGCTAATGAGTTTGTTAACAATGATCATACTTACGATAACGAAGGGATCTGCATTTATGATTTTTTTTCTTAATAATGTACGATGTGATCTGAGTATATATATATATATATATATATATATATATATATATATATATATATATATATATATATATATATATATATATATATATATATATATATATATATATATACATATATATATAATATATATATATATAATATATATAGATATATATAATATATATATATATATATATATATATATAGTATGTATATTAAACCCAGGGAGAGATTAGGTCAAATAAGGACGATCCTAAATGGATTAATAGGAGATTAAAGCAACTATTAGGATAGAAAAGAGGAATAAATGCATCAAAAGAGGAGAGTTGACTAATACATTAATTTTAAAATAAAAGTAAAAAAGAAGATTAGAAAGGTTAAAAACGACCAAGGAATTAAGGTTGGTAATGAATCAAAGATTAATCCTAAAGGGTTTTTTCAAGTATATAAGACGAAGGTCAGGGGAAAAGTAGAAGCGTTGAAAATTGGAGATACACAGTTGACTGATAATGAACAGGGAATGTGTTTTCTATTTAATGGTAACTTTTTGTCAGTGTTTACATGACTGTCACGAGAGAAATGGTTATAAAATAGGTAGATAAACTGAAACAAAATAAGTCCCCGGGACCCGATGAATTGTTTTCAAGAGTACTCAAAGAATGAAAGTTGGAACTTAGCTGCTAACGAGCGTGTTCAATGCATCCATCTAAACTGGTGCTGTGCCAGAGATTTGGAAGATGGTTAATGTAATTTCTATATTTAAATTAGGGAAGTCCATTCTATCAAATTACCGTCCAATAAGCCTGAGGTCTTAAAGTAAGCAAATTATTAGAATCAATTATAGCTGATATTATGAGAAGTCACCTTGATGAGCATAATTTGATTAATGAGTCTCGGCATGGATTCACGAGACGTCGTTCCTTATTTGGATTTCAGTAAAACCTTCGAGAGAGTACCTCAAAAAAGACTCTTAAGAAAAGTGGCAGCTCATGGTATACGAAGTAACGTTCTATCATGGATCGACGCATCACTTACCAATAGCAAGCAGAAAGTTTGCATTAATGGGGTCAAATCTGAATGGGGATCGGTCACTAGTGGCGTTCCACAAGACTCAGTTGTACGCTCATGATGAAGATAAGATAAGATTGTCGATTTTAACCCCGAGTTAGAACCCGGTAACCCGAAGAGTGCGTCATGGGACTGTTACATCAAAGGGGCCAATTTGGTGCGACCCAAAGTGTCGATAAAGTACATTGCTTCTGTAACTGGCAACAGGTTGTAAGTGAAACTTGAAGTCCATGCCGGAATCGAACTCCTCCCTCCTGTTAACGGTGCCTTTTGCCACCAACCATCCTCACTACATCCCATTGTTGTCATACCATTTATCATTAAAGACCTTCTGAAGAAATTGCAAGTGCATGATAATTTGAAGAATTAGACACTGGGCACTATGGTGACATCTTTAGCATACCTGCCAACTCTCAACTGGGGTATTTCATAATCATCAAATGAAACAATTCTGATGATAAAAACACATAGCGATGATTGATTCTGAAAGGTTTGGACCATTAATGTGCGATCTGAATAAGGAAGATGTAGTTCAATTTAAGTTAGACCTCCTCATAACCGATCCTACTAGATCTCACTACATTCATCTACCATCCTCACTACCTTTCTCATACCATCCTCACTACCATACTCACTACCATCCAACTACCATCCTCACTACCATCCTCACTGACATCCTCAACTAAACAACATCCTCACTACCATCCTCACTACATCCTCATTTACCATCCTCACTACCATCCTACTACAATCCTCACTACCATCCTCACTACCATCCTCACTACCAGCCTCACTACCATCCTCATACCATCCTAACTACCATCCTCATACCAATCACTACCATCCCTCACATACCATCCTCAACTACCATCCTCACTACCATCCTCAACTACCATCCTCACTACCATCCTCACTACCATCCTCACACCATCCCACTACCATCCTCACCATCCTCACTACCATCCTACACTACCATCCACACTACCATCCCACTACCATCCTAAACTACCACCAACTACCATCCTCACTACCATCCCTCACTACCATCCTCACTACCATCCTCACTACCATCCTAACTACATCCTCACTATCCATACATCACTACCATCCTAACTACCATCCTCACTACATCCTCACTACCATCCTCACTACCATCCTCACTACCATCCTCACTCATTACTAACTCTCATCCTAACTACCATCACAACACCATCCTCACTACCATCTCATACCATCCTCACTACCATACCTCACTACCATACTCACTACCATCTCACTACCATCCTCACTACCATCCTCACTACCATACTACTACCATACTCACTACCATCCCAAACTACCATCCTCACTACCATCCTCACTACCATCCTCACTACCATCCTCACTACCATCCTCACTACCATACTCACTACCATACTCACTACCATCCTCACTACCATCCTCACTACCATCCTCACTACCATCCTCACTACCATCCTCACTACCATACTCACTACCATCCTCACTACCATCCTCACTACCAACTCACTACCATACCTCACTACCATCCCAACTACCAACCTCACTAACCATCCTCACACCATCCTCACTACCATCCTACTACAATCCCACCTACCATCCTCACTACCATCTCACTACCATCCTCACTACCATCCTCACTAACCATACTCTCACTACCATCCAACTCCACTACCATCCCATACCATCCTCACTACCATCTCACTACCATACTCACTACCATCCAACTACCATCCTCACTACCATCCCACTACCACTCACTACCATCACTCACTACCATCTCACTCATCTCACTACCATCCTAATACTACCATCCTCACTACCATCCTCACTATCATCCTCATTACCATCCTCACTACCATCCTCACTCCATCCTCCTACCATCCTCACTACCATCATCACTACAATCCTCTCTAACCATCCTCACTACATACCATACCATCCTCAACCATCCTCTCTACCATCCTCCTGCCATTCCTCACTACCATCCTCACTACAACCTACTCCCATCCTACTACCATCCTCACTACCATCCATCACTACCATCCTCACTACCATCCTAACTCTACATCCTACATCTCGCACACATCCTCACTTACCATCCTCTAACACCATCCTCACTATCATCCTAACTACCATCTCATTACCATCCTAACTACCATCCTAACTACCATCCTCACTACCATCCTCACTACCATCCTCACTACAGATCCTAACTACCATCCAACTACCATCCTAACTACCATCCTCACTACCATCCTCACTTACAACTCACTAACATATCCTACACTACCATCCTAACTACCCATCCTAATACCATCCTCACTACCATCCTAACTACCATCCTCATACCATCCTCACTACAATCCTCACTACCATCCTCACTACATCCAACTAACTCCACCATCCTACTACCATCCTACTACCATCCTCATTACCATCCTCACTACCATCTACACTACCATCCCACTCCATCCTCACTACCATCCTAACATACCATTCCTCACTACCATCCTCCACTAACATTCCTCACTACCATCCTCACTACAATCCAACTACCCTCCTACCTACCATCCTCACTACCATCCTCTCTACCATCCTTCTCATCACTACCATCCTCACTACATCTACTACATCCTCACTACCATCCTCACTACCATCCTCACTAACCATCCTCACTACCATCCTCACTACCATCCTACCATCCTAACATCCCACTACCATCCTCTACCATCCATCTCACTTACTACCATCCTCATACATCCTCACTACCATCCTCACTACCATCCTCACTACCATCCTCATACCATCCTCACTACCATCCTCACTACCATCCTCACCACCATCCTCACTACCATCCTCACTACCATCCTCACTATCCATCCTCAACATCCTCACACCATCCTCACACCATCCACTACCATCCTCACTACCATCCTCACTACCATCCTCAACTTACCATCCTCACTACCATCCTCACTACCATCCTCACTAACCATCCCTCTCACCACATCCTCACTACCATCCTCACTACATCCAACTACCTCCTACTACCATCCTCACTACCATCCTCACTACCATCCTCACTACCATCCTCACTACCATCCTCACTACCATCCTCCTACATCCTCACTACCATCCTCACTACCAACCTACTACCATCCTCATCCATACCATCCTCACTACATCCTACACATACCATCCATCCTCACCTACCATCCTCACTACCATCCTCACACCATCCTCACTACCATCCTCACTACATCCTCACTACCATCCTCACTACCATCCTCACTACCATCCTCACTACCATCCCACACCATCCTCATACCATCTCACTCACCATCCTCAGTACCATCCTCACCACAATCCTCACTACCATCCTCACCACCAATCCTCACTACCATCCTCACTACCATCCTCACTACCATCCTCACTACCATCCTCACCACCATCCTCACTACCATCCTCACCACCATCCTCACTACCATCCTCACTATCATCCTCACTACCATCCTCACCACCATCCTCACTACCATCCTCCACCCACACATCCTCACACCATCCTCACCACATCCTCACTACCATCCTCACTACCATCCTCACTACCATCCTCACACCATCTCACACATCCTCACTACCATCCTCACTACCATCCTCACTACCATCCTCACCACCATCCTCACTACCATCCTCACCACCATCCTCACTACCATCCTCACTATCATCCTCACTACCATCCTCACCACCATCCTACGACATTCGTACCATCCTCACCACCATCCTCAGTACCATCCTCACCACCAATCCTCAGTACCATCCTCAACCACCATCCTCACTACCATCCTCACTACCATCCTCACTATCATCCTCACTACCATCCTCACTACCATCCTCAGTACCATCCTCACCACCATCCTCAGTACCATCCTCACCACCATCCTCAGTACCATCCTCACCACAATCCTCACTAACCATCCTCACCACAATCCTCACTACCATCCTCACTACCATCCTCACTACCATCCTCACTACCATCCTCACCACCATCCTCACTACCATCCTCACTACCATCCTCACTACCATCCTCACTACCATCCTCACCACCATCCTCACTACCATCCTCACTATCATCCTCACTACCATCCCTCACTATCATCCTCACTACCTTCCATCCTTCCTCTCGTCTCATCTTCTCTCATTGTAATCTTCATTTTCCTCTCCTTCACACATATTCTTCTCATTCATCTTTTCCTATCCTCAAGCCTACTCCTCTCTTCCTCCCAGTCTTCTCCTATTCCTCCTCGTCTTCTCCTTCCAATCAATCTTCCCCTTCCCCTCACTCTTCCCTTTCCCCTCACTCTTCCTATTCCCCTCACTTCCCCTCACTTTTCTCCTTCCCCTCACTCTATTCCCTACCCTCTCTCTTCCCTTTCCTTTCACTCTTCCCCTTCCCCTCACTCTTCTTCATTCCCCTCGCTCTATCCACTTCCCCTCGCTCTTCCACTTCCCCTCGCTCTTCCACTTCCCCTCGCTGTTCCTTTCACTCTCCCCTCACTCTCTCCCTCACTCATCCCTTCACTCTTCCCCTCACTCTTCCCCTCGCTCTTCCCCCACTCTCTTCCCCTCGCTCTTCCCATTCCCCTCACTCTTCCCCTCACTCTTCCCCTCACTCTTCCCCTCACTCTTCCTTTCACTCTTCCCCTCACTCTTCCTCTCGCTCTACCCTCCCTCTTCCCCTCACTCTTCTCCTCACTGTTCCCCTCACTCTTCCCCTCACGCTTCCCTTCACTCTCCCTCAAGTCTTTCCCTCAGTCCTTCCCTTCACACTTCCCTCACTCTTCCCCTCACTCTTCCCTTCACTCTTCCCCTCAGTCTTCCCCTCAGTCTTCCCCTCGGTCTTCCCCTCAGTCTTCCCCTCGGTCTTCCCCTCATTCTTATCCCACTCTTCCCTCACTCTTCCCCTCACTCTTCCCCTCACTCTTCCCTCCATTCTTCCCCTCGCTCTTCCCCTCGCTCTTCCCCTAATTCTTCCCCTCACTCTTCCCCTCACTCTTCCCCTCGCTCTTCCCCTAACTCTTCCCCTCACTCTTCCGCTCACTCTTCACCTCACTCTTCCTCTCAGTCTTCCCCTCACTCTTCCCCTCACTCTTCCTCTCACTCTTCCCCACATTTTTTCCCCTCACTCTTCCCCTCATCTTCCCCTCAGTCTTCCCCACTCTTCCCCTCAGTTTTCCATCAGGTTTCCTCTCAGTTTTCCCCCTCAGTTTTCCCCTCAGTCTTCCCTTACTCTTACCCCCAGTTTTCCCCTCAGTCTTCCCCTCACTCTTCCCCCTCAGTTTTCCCTCAGTCTTCCCCTCACTCTTACCCCTCAGTTTTCCCCCTCATTTCTTCCCCTCACTTTACCCTCAGTTTTCCCTCAGTCTTCCCTCACTCTTACACCTAAGTTTTCCCTCAGTCCCCCCTCGCTTTTCCCCCTCAGTCTTCCCCTCAGTCTTCCCTCAGTCTTCCCCCAGTCTTCCCCTCACTCTTCCCCTCAGTCTTCCCCTCACTCTTTCTCTCACTCTTCCCCTCAGATTTCCCTTTCAGTCTTCCCCTCAGTCTTCCCCTCAGTCTTCCCCTCAGTCTTCCCCTCAGTCTTCCCCTCACTCTTCCCCTCGCTCTTCCCCTGAGTCCTCCCCTCAGTCTTCCCCTCAGTTTTCCCCTCAGTCTTCCCCTCACTCTTCTCCTCAGTCTTCCCCTCACTCTCCCTTCAGTTTTCCCCTCAGTCTTCCCCTCGCTCTTCACCTCAGTTTTCCTCTCACTTTTCCCCTCAGTTTTCCCCTCAGTCTTCCCCTCAGTCTTCCCTTAGTTTTCCCCTCACTCTTCCCTCACTCTTTCTCCTCAGTCTTCCCCTCAGTTTTCCCCCTCAGTCTTCCCTCACTCTTATCCCTCAGTTTTCCCCTCAGTCTTCCCCCACTCTTACCCCTCAGTTTTCCGCTCAGTCTTCCCCTCACCCTTACCCCTCAGTTTTCCCCTCAGTCTTCCCCTCGCTCTTCCCCTAAGTCTTCCCTTCACTCGTCTTCTCAGTTTTCCCCCACTCTTCCCCTCACCCTTCCCTTCAGTCTTCCTTTCACTCTTCCCCTCATTTTTTCGCTCAGTCTTCCCCACACTCTTCCCCTCAGTCTTCCCCTCAGTCTTCCCTCACTCTTCCCCTCAGTTTTCCCCTCATTCTTCCCCTCATCTTCCCCTCACTCTTCCCCTCAGTCTTCCCCTTAGTCTTCCCCTCACTCTATCCCTCAGTCTTCCCCTCAGTCTTCCCTTCAATCTATCCCTCAGTCTTCCCCTCAGTCTTCTTCTCAGTCTTCCCTCAGCTTCCCCTCATCTTCCCTCAGTCTTCCCCTTAGTCTTCCCCTCAGTCTTCCCCTCGCTCTTTCCTCAGTCTTCCCTCAGTCTTCCCCTCGTCTTCCCCTCAGTCTTCCCCTCTGTCTTCCCCTCAGCCCCCTTTTCCCCCTCAGTCTTCCCCTCAGTCTTCCCCCAGTCTTCCCCTCAGTCTTCCTCTCAGTCTTCCCTCAGTCTTCCCCTCAGTCTTCCCTCAGTCTTCCCCTCAGTTTTCCCCCTCAGTTTTTCCCGTCAGTCTTCCCGTCAGTCTTCCCGTCAGTCTTCCTCTCAGTCTTCCCTCATTTCTTCCCCTCAGTCTTCCCCTCAGTCTTCCCCTCAGTCTTCCCCTCAGTCTTCCCCTCAGTCTTCCCCCTCAGTCTTCCCCTCAGTCTTCCCCCTCAGTCTTCCCTCAGTCTTCCTCTCAGTCTTCCCCTCAGTCTTCCCCTCAGTCTTCCCCTCAGTCTTCCTCTCAGTTTTCCCCCTCAGTCTTCCCATCAGTCTTCCCTCAGTCTTCCCCTCTGTCTTCCCTCAGTCTTCCCCTCGTTTTCCCCCTCAGTTTTTCCCCCTCAGTCTTCCCCTCAGTCTTCCCCTCAGTCTCTTTCCCCTCAGTCTTCCCCTCAGTCTTCCTCTCAGTCTTCCCTTCAGTCTTCCCCTCAGTTTTCCCCCTCAGTCTTCCCCTCAGTCTTCCCTCAGTCTTCCCCTCATTTCTTCCCCTCAGTCTTCCCGTCAGTCTTCCCGTCAGTCTTCCCGTCAGTCTTCCTCTCAGTCTTTCCCTCAGTCTTCCCCTCAGTCTTCCCCTCAGCCCTTCCCTCAGTCTTCCCTCAGTCTTCCCCTCAGTCTTCCCCCAGTTTTCCCCCTCAGCCTTCCCCTCGTCTTCCTCTCAGTCTTCCCGTCAGTCTTCCCCTCAGTCTTCCCCTCAGTCTTCCCTCATCTTCCCCTCAGTCTTCCCGTCAGTCTTCCCCTCAGTCTTCCCCTCAGTCTTCCCCTCAGTCTTCCCGTCAGTCTTCCCCTCAGTCTTCCCCTCAGTCTTCCCCTCAGTCTTCCCCTCAGTCTTCCCCTCAGTCTTCCCCTCAGTCTTCCCCTCAGTCTTCCTCTCAGTCTTCCCGTCAGTCTTCCCCCGTCAGTCTTCCCCTCAGTCTTCCCCTCAGTCTTCCCCTCAGTCTTCCCCTCAGTCTTCCCCTCAGTTTTCCCCCTCAGCCTTCCCCTCAGTCTTCCTCTCAGTCTTCCCGTCAGTCTTCCCCTCAGTTTTCCCCCTCAGTCTTCCCCTCATCTTCCCTCAGTCTTCCCCTCAGTCTTCCCCTCAGTCTTCCCCTCAGTCTTCCTCTCAGTCTTCCCCTCAGTCTTCCCCTCAGTCTTCCCCTCAGTCTTCCCCTCAGTCTTCCCCTCAGTCTTCCCCTCAGTCTTCCCCTCAGCCTTCCCCTCAGTCTTCCTCTCAGTCTTCCCGTCAGTCTTCCCTCAGTCTTCCCCTCATTTCTTCCCCTCAGTTTTCCCCCTCAGTTTTTCCCCTCAGTCTTCCCCCTCAGTTTTCCCCCTCAGTCTTCCTCTCAGTCTTCCCGTCAGTCTTCCCCTCAGTCTTCCCCTCAGTCTTCCCCTCAGTCTTCCCCTCAGTCTTCCCCTCAGTCTTCCCCTCAGTCTTCCCCTCAGTCTTCCCCTCAGTCGTTAAACATTATTTTTAAAACTATCAACAAATATTTTGTACATTTTCAGAAAATGTAAAAATTAACCAGAGTTTTTATAAGCACTCCAGTGTTGTCAGCAGTGTCAGTGTTGTCAGCAGTGTCAGTGTTGTCAGCAGTGTCAGTGTTGTCAGCAGTGTCAGTGTTGTCAGCAGTGTCAGTGTTGTCAGCAGTGTCAGTGTTGTCAGCAGTATCAGTGTTGTCAGCAGCGTCAGTGTTGTCAGTAGAGTCAGTATTGTCAGCAGTGTCAGTGTTGTCAGTAGAGTCAGTGTTGTCAGTAGTGTCAGTGTTGTCAGCAGTGCAGGTTGTCACATGTCGGGTTTGGTCAGCAGTGTCAGTGTTGTCAGCAGTGTCAGTTTTGTCAGCAGTATCAGTGTTGTCAGTAGAGTCAGTATTGTCAGCAGTGTCAGTGTTGTCAGCAGTGTCAGTGTTGTCAGCAGCGTCAGTGTTGTCAGCAGTGTCAGTGTTGTCAGCAGTGTCAGTGTTGTCAGCAGAGTCAGTGTTGTCACAGTGTCATTGTTGTCGATCAGGGTCAGAGTGTCAGTGTTGTCGCAGTGTCAGTTTGTCAGCAGTGTCATGTTGTCAGCAGGCATTTGCAGAGTGTCGGGGTTGTAGTATTTTAGTTTTGTCAGCAGTGTCAGTTTGTCGGGCGTGCATGTTGTCAGTAGTGTCATTTGCACGCGTCAGTGTTGTCAGTACGCCAGTGTTGTCACATGTCAGTGTTGTCACAGTGTCAGGTTGTCATAGTATCTGTTGTCAGTAGGTTTAGTGTTTGTAAAGGTTTTATTTTTCGCAGTGTCAGTTTTGCCCATAGTGTCAGTGTTGTCACACGTCAGTGTTGTCATTGAGCCAGCGTTTCACAGTGTCAGGTTGCAGCGTGTCAGTGTTGCACAGGTCAATGTTGTCAGCAGTGTCAGTGTTGTCGCAATGCAGTGTTGTCACAGTTCATGTTATCAGTAGAGTCAGGTTTGTCACAGTGTCAGTGTTGTCAGCAGTGCATGTTGTCACAGTGCAGTGTTGTCACAGTTCAGTGTTGTCAGTAGATCAGTTTGTCAGCAGTGTCATGTTGTCAGCAGTGTCAGGTTGTCATAGAGTCGGTTTCGGCAGGTCAGTGTTGCAGCATCCAGTGTTGTACAGTGTCAGTGTTGTCAGCGGGTCAGTTTGTCATAGATCATTTGTTGTCAGCAGGGGTCAGGTTGTCACAGGTCATGTTGTCAGCAGTCCAGTGTTTCCCACAGAGTCATGTTGTCAGCAGGTATGTTGTCAGTAGTGTCAGAGTTTCAGCAGTGTCATTTGCCGGCAGTGTCTGTTTGTCAGCAGTGTCAGTTGTCAGCAGCGTAAATTTTGTCAAAGTCAGGTTGTCACAGTGTCAGTGTTTTCAGCATGTCAGTATTGTAAACAGTGTCAGTGTTGTCAGCACTGTCAGGTTTCAGCAGTTCAGTGTTGTCAGAAATTTTCAGTGTTTGTCACTTGTCAGTGTTGTCACAATTCAGTGTTGCAGCAGTGTCATGTTGTCAGTAGGGTGAGTGTTGTCTGCAGTGTCAGTTTTGTCAGCAGTGTCATGTTGTCATAGTGTCAGTGTTGTCAGTGTGTCAGTGTTGTCAGCAGTGTCATGTTTTCAGTAGGCATGTTGTCATAGTGTCATGTTACAGTGGTGTTAGGTTTTCAGCAGTGTCAGTGTTGTCACAGTGTCGTGTTGTCAGTAGTGTCAGTTTTTTTCAACGTTCAGTGTCGTCGCAGTGTTAGGGGTTGTCAGTATGTCAGTGTTTTCAGCAATGTCGTTTTTGTCAGCATGCAGTGTTGTCGCAGTGTCATGTTTTCAGCAGTGTCAGGTTGTCAGCAAAATGTCAGTGTTGTAAAGCAGTGTCAGGGGTTTGTCAGTATGTAGTGTTTTCAACAGGGGTCAGTGCTCAGCAGTTTAGTTTTTGTCAGTATGTCAGTGTTTTCCAGCAAGGGTCAGGTTGTCAAGTGTCAGTGTTGTCAGCAGTGTCAGTGTTTTCAGCGTGTCATGTTGTCGCAGTTCAGTGTTGTCATATTGTCAGTGTTTTCAGTAGTGTCATTTATCAGCAGTGTCAAGTTTCTGCTTGAAAGTTGTCAGCTGTGGAAAAATTAAAAATTTACCTGGATGTACTCATAAAACAACCAAAATGGAAACCCAAATATAATTTTTCTTTATAAAGGGTTTTGAGAAAAGTGGGGAATTTTAGGACACCAAGAAGGCAAAAAGTCCTCCTTCGATACCTACGAAAATCTTCTCTCCACAATCCTTGGACCTATATTAATTTCACATAAAATTTACTCACCGGGAATTCTGGTAAAAACATTAATATAAATATTGGATTTGTAAAAATAAATTTAAAAAATTAATACATATACATGAAGGAGAATTTATAAAAAAAGACTCACCAATTATTGGAGAAAACAGGTTAAAAAAAAACCCCCCTCCTAAATTTCAAAGAAAAACGGGCCAGAATTTCAACACAAAATAGACAGATAAGCTGGGGTTCCCAAAAGCTTTCCTGTCCTTTCGCCTAAGCTCACTGTGCGGGAAACTGCAAACCAAAATTTTCTGCCCCTATTTGGGGGTTTCAACCCCAAATTTAAAACCTCCAGGCGAAAAATTTATGCACATTTCACTCGCGTGCCTTCTGCCCTGTTCAAAACAATGGCGTCTCTTCCCCAGCGACGCTCACCCATCGCTGGTTCTTTATTTATTTACAAATTAATTTTTATTACCTACAATATATTACACTAATTTACATACAAAATACACTATTTTTGGAGAATATACAGTATTTTCCACACTGCTCCTTCCTTTAGGAGACGATTCCAGCCAGTTCTGGCTTGAGTGGCTGTTCTCCTAGTAGGTCTTGCTACAATTTCATCTTCCTGCATCACTTGGTCAGCGTTACCTTCAGTATCACTCGTGTCACTTTACCTTAGATTTTCATTTACATTTGATTGAATACCATATAATTCCAAGGGAATCAATTTATTAATTGTGTGTAAACTTTCCTGGCCATGACACACACTTTGACATTCCTGACAACACCTTGAACATCTGGGTACAATGTCAATACTTTGCCCAGAGGCCACAATGTTCGATGTTGTTCAGTGTCAATTAACACAATGTCACCTGGTTGAATGTTCTGTCGATTTACTGCCTCTGTCACACCATAAAAGTGTTCATGTAGTGTAACAAGATATTGCTTACGCCACACATTAGACCAATGATCAATTACTTTATTTAACATTTTAAATTTATTACACAACACTGCCGCATCATTGTAATCTTCATCACTTTCTTCCGGATTATCTCTATAGACAGGGGCAGCTTCCAATATTTCCTTCCACATATTAGGTGAGAAGGTGTTAATACATCTGCATCAGGTGTATCACTCATGTACAGAGAGGTTAGTACATGTATCACGGGATTGTCAAAATTTTGTGTGCTGTCATTGTGGCATCAGTGTTCTGTCATTGTGGTCAGCAGTGTATGTGTAGGGTTGTCAACATGAGTGTCATGTGTGAGATGTGGTCAGCAGTGTATGTGTCAGTGTGGTCAGCAGTGTATGTGTCAGTGTGGGTCAACAGTGTATTGTCAATGTGGGCAACAGTTATATGTCATGTGGTCAACGGTTTTATGTGTCAGTGTGTCAGCAGTGTATGTTTTAATTGTGGTCATTCAAGTGTATGTGCTATATGTGGTCAGCAGTGTATGTCAGTGGGTCAATAGTGTATGTCAGTGTGGTCAACAGTGTTGTGTCAGTGTGGTCAAACAGTATGTCAGATGTGTCAGCAGTGAATATTGTCAGTGTGGTCACAGTTATGTGTCAGTGTTCAAGCAGTGTATGTGTCAGTGTGGTACAGTGTATGTGTCAGTGTGTCAACAGTGTATGTGTGATGTGTCAGCAGTGTATTAGTGTTGTCAGTGTGTTGTCAACAGGTGTAGATGTCGCAGTGTGTGGTCAGCAGCATAGGGTCAGGTTCAGCATCATAATTGTATGGTGTCAGTGAGGTCAACAGGTATGGTTTAGTGTTCTCAACGTGTATTTGTGTCTCGAGGGTGTCAGTTCAGCAGTATATGTCAGTTTTTGGGCAGCAGTGTTGTATGTGTCAGTATCGTCAACAGTGTCTGTGTCAGTGTGGTCAGCATATCATGTGGGATGTATGTCAGTGTGGTCACAGTGTATGTCAGTTGGTCAGAGGAAGTATGTGTGTCAGTGTAGTTGATCAGCAGTGTATGTCAGTGTGGTCAGCATGTTGTCTTTGTTGTCAGCAGATGTATGGTCAACTAGTTATTCAGCCAGTTGTGATGGCTTTGGTGTTGTCAGCAGTGAATATGTCATGTGATAACTGTATGTGCATGTGTCCAGTGTATGTTCAGTGCAAGTGTATTTTCAGTGTTGATCAACATTGTATGTGTCAGTGTAGTCAGCAGTGTAGTGTCAGTGTTTTCAAAGTGTATGTTAGTGTTGTCAGCAGTGTAGGTTCGTTGTCACAGTGTATTGTCAGTTGGTCACGGTGTATGTTAGTGTTATCAGCGGTGTATGTTCAGTGTGGTCACGTGTATGTGTCAGTGTTGTCATTAGTGTCATTGGTACAGTGTTGTGCAGCGTCAAAATTGTTGTGTCTGTCGTCAACAGTGTATGTTTCAGGTGTCATGTAAGTTGTCAGCAGAGTATGTCCAGTGTTGTCAGCAGTGTATGGTCAGTGTTGTCAGCAGGGCATTGTATTGTCAGCTGGTATGTCAGTGTTTTCAAACAGTGTATTGGTGTTGTCAGCAGTGCATTTTCAGTTTTTTCATAGTGATGTCAGTGTTGTCAGCAATGCATGTCAGTGTTCTCAACATTGTATGTCAGTGTAGTCAGCAGTGTATGTTTAGTGTTGTAGCAGTGTATGTTAGTGTTGTCCAGTTAATGGTGTCAACAGTGTATGTTCAGTGTGCGTCAACAGTGTATGTGTCAGTCTGGCCAACAGTGTATGTGTCAAGTTGTCATCAACAGTGTTGACCATTCGGTGCAACAGTGTATGTCATATTGGTCAACAGTGTATCCAGTGTGGTCGCCAAGTGTATGTCCACAGTCTGTGTCAGAGCGTATGTGTTGTGGTCAACAGGTGTGCTGTCAGTGTGGGTTTTATACAGTGTTAGCTGTTTTAGAGGTTTGTCAGCAGTGTATGGGTTGCAGTGTAGGTAGTTGTGTATGGTCAAGGTGTGGTTGAACAGTGTATGTGGGCAGTTGGCCAACAGTGTATGTCTCAGTGGGCCGTATAAAGCGTGTAAAGTGTGATTGTGGTCACAGTGTATGTCCAGTGTGGTCGCCAGTGTATGTGTCAGTGTGGTCAGTGTTGTATGTGGTCACAGTGTAGTCAGTGTGGTCAACGTGTATGTTTCAGTGTGGTCAGCAGTGTATGGTGCCAGTGTGGTCAGCAGTGTATGTGTCCAAGGGGTGGTTCAGGTATGTATGTGTCCCGTGTATGTCAATACAGTGTATGTGTCAGTGTGGTCAACAGTGTATGTGTCAGAGTGGTCAGCAGTGTATGTGTCAGTGTGGTCAGTAGTGTATGTGTCAGTGTGGTCAACAGTGTATGTCAATATGGTCAACAGTGCATGTGTCAGGGTGGTCAAAAATATATGTGTCAGACTTGTCAGCAGTGTATGTGTCATTGTGGCCAACAGTGTATGTGTCATAGTGGTCAACAGCGTATGTGTCAGTCTTGTCAACAATGTGTCAGTGTGGTCAAGTAGTGTATGTGTCAGTGTGGTCAACAGGTATGTCAATATGTCAACAGTGCAGTAGTGGTCAAATGATAGGTGTCAGTTGTCAACAGTGTATGTGTCATTGTGGCCAACAGTGTATGTGTCATAGTGGTCAACAGCGTATGTGTCAGTCTTGTCAACAATGTGTCAGTGTGGTCAACAGTGTATGTGTCAGTGTGGTCAACAGTGAATGTGTCAGAGTGGTCAACAGTGTAGGTGTCAGTGTGATCAACAGTGTAAGTGCCAGTGTGGTCAACGGTGTATGTGTTAGTGTGATCAGCAGTGTATGTCAGTGTGGTCAACCGTGTATGTGTCAGTCTCGTTAAACAGTGTATGTGTCAGTGTGGTCAACTGAGGTGCTAGATCAGTGTGGTCCAAACAGTGTAGTGCAGTGTGGTCAACTGAGCAGGCAGTCAACTGATGTGCTGGCAGTGTGCTCAATGTGGTATGTTGCAAGTCTTGTCAACAGTGATGATGTCAGGTGTGGTCAACAGTGGTATGCCCAGCTGTGTGTCAGCAGTATTTGTATAGTGTGGCGCAGCTGTATGTGTAGTGTGGTCAGCAGGCTGCTCAAATGTGTGCGCGAGGCAGCTATGTATGCTGGGGTCAACTGTAGTGTGGTCAGGTGTCATGTGGTGCTGGTAGCAGTCAACTGCCTGGTGCTCACGCTAGTGATGCGTGCTGGCAGAGCTGCTACTGATGTGTCCTGGCGTGGCTGCTCACTGTGGTGCTGGCTGAGTGCTGTTCAACTGATGGTGCTGGCGTAGCTGCAATGATGGTCAGCTGGGCAGCTGCATGATAGTGCTGGCGAGGCTGCTCATGCAGTGCTGTGCAGGACTTACATGATGGCGGCGGGTCAACTGATGGTGCTGGCGAGGTGCTAACTGTTGTGCTGGAGGCATGTCAACATGATGTGCTGGCGAGGAGCTCAATATGGTGCTAGCAGGCAGGTCATATAGTGCTGCGAGGCAGCTCAACTGATAGTGCTGGCGAGGCAGCTTCAACTGATGGTGCTGGCGAAGCGTTCATGATGGTGCTGGCGGGGCATGATCAAACTGATAGTGCTGGCAGGTGCTCAACTGATGTGCTGGGAGGCAGCTCAACTGATGGTGTGGCGAGGAGCTCAACTGATGGTGTGGCGAGGTGCTCACTGATGTGCTAGCGAGGCAGCTCTGATGGTCTGGCGAGGCAGCTCAACTGATAGTGCTGGCAGGCAGCTCTAACTGATGGTGCTGGCGAGATGTCAAGAGGGTGTGGCGAGGCTGTCAAATGATAGTGCTGGCGAGCTGCTCAACTGATAGTGCTGGCGAGGCAGCTCAATGATGGTGCTGCGAGGCAGCTCATTGATAGTGCTGGCGAGCAGCTCAACTGATAGTGCTGGCGAGCAAGCTCAATCTGATGGTGCTGGCGAGGCAGCTCAACTGATGGTGCTGGCGAGGCTGCTCAACTGATGGTGCTGCGAGGCTGCTCAAACTGATGGTGCTGGCGAGGCTGCTCAACTGATGTGTGCTGGCGAGGCAGCTCAGCTGATGGTGCGGCGAGGCAGCTCAATGATGTGCTGGCGGGCAGCAACTGATGGTGCTGGCGAGGCTGTCAACTGATGTGCTGGCGAGGCTGCTCACTGATGGTGCTGCGAGGCTGCTCATGATGGTTGCTGGCGTGGCTGCTCAACTGATGGTGCTGGCGAGGCTGCTCAACTGATGGTGCTGGCGAGGCTGCTCAACTGATGGTGCTGGCGAGGCTGCTCAACTGATGGTGTGGCGAGGCGATTCAACTGATAATGCTGGCGAGGCAGCTCAATGATGAGTGCTGCGAGGCAGCTCAACTGATGGTGCTGGCGAGGCAGCTCAACTGATGGTGCTGGCGAGGCAGCTCAACTGATAGTGCTGGCGAGGCAGCTCAACTGATGGTGCTGGCGAGGCTGCTCAACTGATGTGTGGCGAGGCAGCTAACTGATGGTGCTGGCGAGCAGCTCAACTGATGTGCTAGCGAGGCTGCTCAACTGATGGTGCTGGCGAGGCAGCTCAACTGATAGATGCTGGCGAGGCTGCTCAACTGATGGTGCTGGCGAGGCAGCTCAACTGATGGTGCTGCGAGGCTGCTCAACTGATGGTGCTGGCGACGTGCAGCTCAATGATGTGCTGCGGGCTGTTCAACTGATGGTGCTGCGAGGCTGCTCAACTGATGGTGCTGGCGAGGCTGCTCAACTGATGGTGCTGGCGAGGCAGCTCAACTGATGGTGCTGGCGAGGCAGCTCAACTGATGGTGCTGGCGAGGCTGCTCAACTGATGGTGCTGGCGAGGCTGCTTAACTGATGGTGCTGGCGAGGCAGCTCAACTGATGGTGCTGGCGATACAGCTCAACTGATGATGCTGGCGAGGCTGCTCAACTGATGGTGCTGCGAGGCTGCTCAACTGATGGTGCTGTCGAGGCTGTTCAACTGATGGTGCTGGCGAGGCTGCTCAACTGATGGTGCTGGCGAGGCTGCTTAACTGATGGTGCTGGCGAGGCTGTTCAACTGATGGTGCTGGCGAGGCTGCTCAACTGATGGTGCTGGCGAGGCAGCTCAACTGATGGTGCTGGCGAGGCTGCTCAACTGAGTGCTGGCGAGGCTGCTAACTGTGGGTGGCGAGGCAGCTCAACTGATGTGCTGGCGAGGCAGCTCAACTGATGGTGCTAGCGAGGCAGCTCAACTGATAGTGCTGGCGAGGCAGCTCAACTGATGGTGCTGGCGAGGCTGCTCAACTGATGGTGCTGGCGAGGCAGCTCAACTGATGGTGCTGGCGAGGCAGCTCAACTGATAGTGCTGGCGAGGCAGCTCAACTGATAGTGCTGGCGAGGCAGCTCAACTGATGGTGCTGGCGAGGCAGCTCAACTGATGGTGCTGGCGAGGCTGCTCAACTGATGGTGCTGGCGAGGCTGCTCAACTGATGGTGCTGGCGAGACTGCTCAACTGATGGTGCTGGCGAGGCTGTTCAACTGATGGTGCTGGCGAGGCTGCTCAACTGATGGTGCTAGCGAGGCTGCTCAACTGATATTGCTGGCGAGGCTGCTCAACTGATGGTGCTGGCGAGGCTGTTCAACTGATGGTGCTGGCGGACGCATGCTCAACTGATGGTGCTGGCGAGGCAGCTTCAACTGATGGTGCTGGCGAGAGCTCAAGATGTGTGCCAGTCAACTGATGGTGCTGGCGAGGCAGCTCAACTGATGTGCTGGCGAGGCAGCCAACTGATGTTGCTGGCGAGGCTGCTCAACTGAGTGTGGCGAGCGTCAACTGATGTGCTGCGAGGCTGCTCAACTGATGGTGCTGGCGAGGCAGCTCAACTGATGGTGCTGCGAGGCAGCTCACTGATGGTGTGGCGAGCACAGCTCAAACTGATGTTGTGGCGCAGGGCTCAATGATGGCTGGCGAGGCAGTCAACTGATGGTGCTGGCGAGGCTGTTCAACTGATGGTGCTGGCGAGGCTGCTTCAACTGATGGTGCTGCGAGGCAGCTCATGATGGTGCTGGCGAGGCAGCTCAACTGATGGTGCTGGCGAGGCGCTCTAAACTGATGGTGCTGGCGAGGGTTCAACTGATGGTGCTGGCGAGGCTGCTCAACTGATGGTGCTGGCGAGGCAGCTCAACTGATGGTGCTGGCGGAGGCTGCTCAACTGATGGTGCTGGCGAGGCGCTCAACTGATGGTTGCTGGCGAGGCTGCTAACTGTATGGTGCTGGCGAGGCTGCTCAACTGATGGTGCTGGCGAGGCGTTCAACTGATGGTGCTGGCGAGGCTGCTCAACTGATGGTGCTGGCGAGTGCAGTCAACTGATGGTGCTGGCGAGAGCTCAACTGATGGTGCTGGCGAGCAGCTCAATGATGTGCTGGCGAGGCTGCTCAACTGATGGTGCTGGCGAGGCAGCTCAACTGATGTGCTGTGCGAGGCTGCTCAACTGATGGTGCTGGCGAGGCTGCTCAACTGATGGTGCTGGCGAGGCTGTTCAACTGATGGTGCTGGCGAGGCAGCTCAACTGATGGTGCTGGCGAGGCTGCTCAACTGATGGTGCTGGCGAGGCAGCTCAACTGATGGTGCTGGCGAGGCTGCTCAACTGATGGTGCTGGCGAGGCTGCTTCAACTGATGGTGCTGGCGAGGCAGCTCAACTGATGGTGCTGGCGAGGCAGCTCAACTGATGGTGCTGGCGAGGCAGCTCAACTGATGGTGCTGGCGAGGCTGCTCAACTGATGGTGCTGGCGAGGCTGCTCAACTGATGGTGCTGGCGAGGCTGCTTCAACTGATGGTGCTGGCGAGGCTGTTCAACTGATGGTGCTGGCGAGGCTGCTCAACTGATGGTGCTGGCGAGGCAGCTCAACTGATGGTGCTGGCGAGGCAGCTCAACTGATGGTGCTGGCGAGGCTGCTCAACTGATGGTGCTGGCGAGGCTGCTCAACTGATGGTGCTGGCGAGGCAGCTCAACTGATGGTACTGGCGAGGCAGCTCAACTGATGGTGCTGGCGAGGCTGCTCAACTGATGGTGCTGGCGAGGCTGCTCAACTGATGGTGCTGGCGAGGCTGTTCAACTGATGGTGCTGGCGAGGCTGCTCAACTGATGGTGCTGGCGAGGCTGCTCAACTGATGGTGTGGCGAGGCAGCTCAACTGATGGTGCTGTGCGAGGCTGTCAACTGATGGTGCTGCGAGGCAGCTCAACTGATGGTCTGGCGAGGCAGCTCAACTGATGGTGCTGCGAGGCAGCTATGATGCTGGGAGGCTGCTAACTGATGGTGGGCGAGGCAGTCAACTGATTAGTGCTAGGTGTGCAGCTTCAACTGATGGTGCTGGCGAGGCAGCTCAACTGATGGTGCTGGCGAGGCTGCTCAACTGATTGGTGCTGGCGCGGGCACTCAACTGATGGTGCTGGCGAGACAGCTCACTATGGTGCTGGCGAGGCTGTCTCAACTGATGGTGCTGGCGAGGCTGCTCAACTGATGGTGCTGGCGAGGCTGCTCAACTGATGGTGCTGGCGAGGCAGCTCAACTGATGGTGCTGGCGAGGCTGCTCAATGATGTGCTGGCGAGGAGCTCAACTGATGGTGCTGGCGAGGCTGTTCAACTGATGGTGCTGGCGAGGCTGCTCAACTGATGGTGCTGGGAGAGCTCATGATGGTGCTGCGTGGCAGCCAACTGTTGGTGCTGGCGAGGCGCTCAACTGATGGTGCTGGCGAGGCAGCTCAACTGATGGTGCTGGCGAGGCTGCTCAACTGATGGTGCTGGCGAGGCTGCTCAACTGATGGTGCTGGCGAGGCAGCTCAACTGATGGTGCTGGCGAGACAGCTCAACTGATGATGCTGGCGAGGCTGCTCAACTGATGGTGCTGGCGAGGCAGCTCAACTGATGGTGCTGGCGAGGCTGTTCAACTGATGGTGCTGGCGAGGCTGCTCAACTGATGGTGCTGGCGAGGCTGCTCAACTGATGGTGCTGGCGAGGCAGCTCAACTGATGGTGCTGGCGAGGCTCTTCAACTGATGGTGCTAGCGAGGCTTCTCAACTGATGGTGCTGGCGAGGCAGCTCAACTGATGGTACTAGCGAGGCAGCTCAACTGATGGTACTGGCGAGGCTGCTCACTGATGGTGCTGGCGAGGCAGTTCAACTGATGTGCTGGCGAGGACAGCTAACTGATGTGCTGCGAGGCAGACTCAACTGATGGTGCTGCGAGGCTGCTTCAACTGATGGTGCTGGCGAGGCTGCTCAACTGATGGTGCTGGCGAGGCTGCTCAACTGATGGTGCTGGCGAGGAGCTCAACTGATGGTGCTGGCGAGGCTGTTCAACTGATGGTGCTGGCGAGGCTGCTCAACTGATGGTGCTGGCGAGGCTGCTCAACTGATGTTGCTGGCGAGGCTGCTCAACTGATGGTGCTGGCGAGGCTGCTCAACTGATGGTGCTGGCGAGGTTGCTCAACTGATGGTGCTGGCGAGGCTGTTCAACTGATGGTGCTGGCGAGGCTGCTCAACTGATGGTGCTGGCGAGGCAGCTCAACTGATGGTGCTGGCGAGGCTGCTCAACTGATGGTGCTGGCGAGGACTCAAATGATGTGCTGGCGAGGCAGCTCAACTGATGGTGCTGGCGAGGCAGCTCAACTGATGGTATGCGAGAGGCTGCTCAACTGATGGTGCTGGCGAGGCAGCTCAACTGATGGTGCTTGGCGAGGCGCTCAACTGATGGTTGCTGGCGAGGCAGCTCAAACTGATGGTGCTGGCGAGGCTGCTCAACTGATGGTGCTGGCGAGGCAGTCAACTGATGGTGCTGGCGAGGCTGTTCAAACTGATGTTGCTGGCGAGGCTGCTCACTGATGGTGCTGGCGAGGCTGCTCAACTGATGTTGCTGCGAGGCTGCTCAACTGATGGTGCTGGCGAGGCGGCTGCTCAACTGATTGCTGGCGAGGCTGCTCAAATGATGATGCTGGCCGATTATCTGCGATGCTCAATGATGGTGCTGGCGAGGCTGTTCAACTGATGGTGCTGGCGAGGCTGCTCAACTGATGGTGCTGGCCAGGCAGCTCAACTGATGGTGCTGGCGAGACTGCTCAACTGATGGTGCTGGCGAGGCAGCTCAACTGATGTTGCTGGCGAGGCTGCTCAACTGATGGTGTTGGCGAGGCAGCTCAACTGATGTTGCTTGCGAGGCTGCTCAACTGATGGTGCTGGCGAGGCAGCTCAACTGATGGTACTGGCGAGGCAGCTCAACTGATGGTGCTGGCGAGACAGCTCAACTGATGATGCTGGCGAGGCTGCTCAACTGATGGTGCTGGCGAGGCAGCTCAATGATGGTGCTGGCGAGGCTGTTCAATCTGATGCTGGCGAGCTCAATGTAGTGCGAGGCTGGCTCAACTGATGGTGCTGGCGAGGCAGCTCAAACTGATGGTGCTGGCGAGGCTGTTCAACTGATGGTGCTGGCGAGCGCTCAACTGATGGTGCTGGCGAGGCTGCTCAAACTGATGGTGCTGCGAGGCTGCTCAACTGATGGTGCTGGCGAGGCAACTCAACTGATGGTGCTGGCGAGGCTGCTCAACTGATGGTGCGGCGAGGCTGCTCAAACTGATGTGCTGGCGAGGCTGCTCAACTGATGGTGCTGGCGAGGCAGCTCAACTGATGTGCTTGCGAGGCTGCTCAACTGATGGTGCTGGCGAGGCAGCTCAATGATGTACTGGCGAGGCAGCTCAACTGATGGTGCTGGCGAGACAGCTCAATCTGATGGTGATGCTCAAGTGCTGGGAGCAGCTCAACTGATGGTGCTGGCGAGGCTGCTCAACTGATGGTGCTGGCGAGGCTGCTCAACTGATGGTGCTTGGCGAGGCTGTTCACTGATGGTGCTGGCGAGGCTGTTCAACTGATGGTGCTGGCGAGGCTGCTACTGATGGTGCTGGCGAGGCAGCTCAACTGATGGTGCTGGGCGAGGCACTGAACTATGGTGCTGGCGAGGCTGTTCAACTGATGTGGATGGCGAGGCTGCTCAACTGATGGTGCTGGCGATGGCTGCCTCAACTGATATTGATGGTGCGAGGCAGCTCAACTGATGGTACTGGCGAGCTGTCAACTGATGGTGCTGGCGAGCAGCTCAACTGATGGTGCTGGCGAGGCGCTCAACTGATGGTGCTGGCGAGGCGCTCAACTGATGGTGCTGGCGAGGCTGCTCAACTGATGGTGCTGGGGGCTGCTCAACTGATGGTGCTGGCGAGGCAGCTCAACTGATGTGCTGGCGAGGCTGCTCAACTGATGGTGTGCGAGGCTGCTCAATGTAGTTGCTTGCGGGCTGTCAACTGATGGTGCTGGCGAGGCTGCTCAAATGATGGTACTGGCGAGGCTGCTCAACTGATAGTGCTGGCGAGACGCTCAACTGATGGTGCTGGCAGGCTGCTCAACTGATGGTGCTGGCGAGGCTGCTCAACTGATGGTGCTGGCGAGGCTGCTCAACTGATGGTGTGGCGAGGCTGCTCAACTGATGGTGCTGGCGAGGCAACTCAACTGATGGTGCTGGCGAGGCTGCTCAACTGATGGTGCTGGCGGGCTCTCAACTGATGGTGCTGCGAGGCTGCTCAACTGATGGTGCTGGCGAGGCAACTCAAATGATTTTGCTGGCGAGGCAGCTCAACTGATGGTGCTGGCGAGGCTGCTCAATTGATGGTGCTGGCGAGGCAGCTCAACTGATGGTGCTGGCGAGGCAGCTCAACTGATGGTGCTGGCGAGGCTGCCTCAACTGATGGTGCTGCGAGGCAGTCAACTGATGGTGCTGGCGAGGCGCTCAACTGATGGTGCTGGCGAGGCTGTCAACTGATGGTGCTGGCGAGCAGCTCAACTGATGGTGCTGGCGAGGAGGCTCAACTGATGGTGCTGGCGAGGCAGCTCAACTGATGGTGCTGCGAGGCTGCTCAATGATGGTGCTGGCGAGGCGTTCACTGATGGTATTCGAGAGCTCAACTGTGGTCTGCGAGGCTGCTCAACTGATGGTGCTGGCGAGGCTGTTCAACTGATGGTGCTGGCGAGGCTGCTCAACTGATGGTGCTGGCGAGGCATGCTCAACTGATGGTACTTGCGAGGCGCTCAATGATGCTGTGGGACGTGCCTCAAACTGATGGTGCTGGCGAGGCTGCTCAACTGATGGTGCTGGCGAGGCTGCTCAACTGATGGTGCTGGCGAGGCTGCTCAACTGATGGTGCTGGCGAGGCTCTTCAACTGATGGTGCTGGCGAGGCTGCTCAACTGATGGTGCTGGCGAGGCTGCTCAACTGATGGTGCTGGCGAGGCTGCTCAACTGATGGTGCTGGCGAGGTGCTCAATGATGGTGCTGGCGAGGACTCTTCAACTGATGTGACTGGCGAGGCAGCTCAACTGATGGTCCTGGCGAGGCTGCTCAACTGATGGTGCTGGCGAGGCTGCTCAACTGATGGTGCTGGCGAGGCAGCCCAACTGATGGTACTGGCGAGGCTGCTCAACTGATGGTGTTGGCGAGGCAGCTCAACTGATGTGCTGGCAGGCTGCTCAACTGATGGTCTGGCGAGGCAGCTCAACTGATGGTGCTGGCGAGGCAGCTCAACTGATGTACTGGCGAGGCAGCTCAATGATGGTACTGGCGAGGCATGCTCAACTGATGTGCTGGCGAGGCTGCTCAACTGATGGTGCTGGCGAGGCAGCTAACTGATGGTGCTGCGAGGCTGCTCAACTGATGGTGCTGCGAGGCTGCTCAACTGATGTGCTGGCGAGGCAGCTCAAACTGATGGTGCTGGCGAGGCAGCTCAACTGATGGTGTGGGAGGCAGCTCAACTGATGATGCTAGCGAGGCTGCTCACTGATGGTCTGGCGAGGCAGCTCAACTTGGATGCTGGCGAGGCAGCTCAACTGATGTGCTGGCGAGGCAGCTCAACTGATGGTGCTGGCGAGGCAGCTCAACTGATGGTGCTGGCGAGGCAGCTCACTGATGGTGCTGGCGAGGCAGTCTCAAACTGATGGTGCTGGCGAGGAGCTCAACTGATGATGCTGACGCGAGGCTGCTCAACTGATGGTGCTGGCGAGGCACTGAACTGATGGTGCTGGCGAGGCACTCAAATGATTGCTGGCGAGGCAGCTCATACTGATGTGTGTGCTGGGGCACCAACTGGTAGGGTGGGGGGGGCGAGGCAGCTCAACTGATGGTGCTGGCGAGGCAGCTCAACTGATGGTGCTGGCGAGGCTGCTCAACTGATGGTGCTGGCGAGGCAGCTCAACTGATGGTGCTGGCGAGGCAGCTCAACTGATGGTGCTGGCGATGCAGCTCAACTGCTGGCGAGGCAGCTCAACTGATGGTGCTGGCGAGGCAGCTCAACTGATGGTGCTGGCGAGGCTGCTCAACTGATAGTGCTGGCGAGGCAGCTCAACTGATGGTGCTGGCGAGGCAGCTCAACTGATGGTGCTGGCGAGGCTGCTCAACTGATGGTGCTGGCGAGGCAGCTCAATGATGGTGCTGGCGAGGCATCAACTGATGGTGATGGCGAGGCAGTCAACTGATGGTGGTGGCGAGGCAGCTCAATGATGGTGCTGGCAGGCATGCTCAACTGATGGTGCTGGCGAGGCAGCTCAACTGATGGTTACTGGCGAGCAGCTGAACTGATGGTGCTGGCGAGGCAGCTCAATGATGTGTGCGAGGTGCTCAACTCTGTGCTGGCGAGGCAGCTCAATGATAGTGTGGGGGCTCAATGTGGTCTGGGAGGCAGCTCAACTGATGGTGCTGGCGAGGCGCTCAAATGATGGTGCTGGCGAGGCAGCTCAACTGATTGGTGCTGGGAGGCAGCTCAAGATGGTGTGCGAGGCAGTCAACTGATGGTGCTGGGAGGCAGCTCAACTGATGGTGCTGGCGAGGCTGCTCAACTGATAGTGCTGGCGAGGCAGCTCAACTGATGGTGCTGGCGAGGCTGCTCAACTGATGGTGCTGGCGAGGCTGCTCAACTGATGGTGCTGGCGAGGCAGCTCAACTGATGGTGCTGGCGAGGCTGCTCAACTGATGGTGCTGGCGAGGCAGCTCAACTGATGGTGCTGGCGAGGCTGCTCAACTGATGGTGCTGGCGAGGCTGCTCAACTGATGGTGCTGGCGAGGCGACACCCAACTGATGGTGCTGGCGAGGCTGCTCAACTGATGGTGCTGGCGAGGCTGCTCAACTGATGGTGCTGGCGAGGCTGCTCAACTGATGGTGCTGGCGAGGCAACTCAAATGATTTGCTGGCGAGGCAGCTCAACTGATGGTGCTGGCGAGGCAGCTAATGATGGTGCTGGCGAGGCAGCTCAACTGATGGTGCTGGCGAGGCAGCTCAATTGATGGTGCTGGCGAGGCTGCTCAACTGATGGTGCTGGCGAGGCAGCTCAATGATGGTGCTGGCGAGGCAGCTCAACTGATGGTGCTGGCGAGGCAGCTCAACTGATGGTGCTGGCGAGGCAGCTCAACTGATGGTGCTGGCGAGGCAGCTCAACTGATGGTGCTGGCGAGGCAGCTCAACTGATGGTGCTGGCGAGGCTGCTCAACTGATGGTGCTGGCGAGGCTGTTCAACTGATGGTGCTGGCGAGGCAGCTCAACTGATGGTGCTGGCGAGGCTGTTCAACTGATGGTGCTGGCGAGGCTGCTCAACTGATGGTGCTGGCGAGGCTGCTCAACTGATGGTGCTGGCGAGGCTGCTCAACTGATGGTGCTGGCGAGGCAGCTCAACTGATGGTGCTGGCGAGACAGCTCAACTGATGGTGCTGGCGAGGCTGCTCAACTGATGGTGCTGGCGAGGCAGCTCAACTGATGGTGCTGGCGAGGCAGCTCAACTGATGGTGCTGGCGAGGCAGCTCAACTGATGGTGCTGGCGAGGCTGCTCAACTGATAGTGCTGGCGAGGCTATCTAACTGATGGTGTGGCGAGCAGCTCAATGATGTATATGGATCATATATGATTTATGACTAATATATATATGATAACTATATAGTTATACTATATTATGATATATAGTATATATGATTTTTTATATTATAATATGTCGTGCCGAATAGGCAGAACTTGCGATCTTGGCTTAAGTAGCAACGCTCATCTGCCATGTAGGGACAAGCGAAAATTTGTTTATCCATAATTTCGCCAAATCTATTCTGACTACGAAAAAAATATATTTCACTGGTTGGTTTAGCATCTAATTACTGGTAAACAAATCTAAAATATATATGAGTGGGTTAGTCTCAAAATAAATTGTTCTTGTTAATAATGGTTAGGAAGTTTTCTAAGATTCTTTTGGTGTAAAATTAAATATCTGACATTAACTTTGATGAAGAAAAATACATCGTGTACGGCGAGAAGAGAAAATTGTAGAAAGGACGTAATTTAATGAGTTCTTGCTAACTGCCAGTTTCCATTTCGGCACGAATATATAAATAATATATTAATATCTATTTATATATATATTATTATATACCTTTATATATATATTATAAATTATATTATATTTATATATATATATATATATATATATATATATATATATATATATTATATATAATATTATTTATATAATATATATATGCAAAAACAACCACTCTGAAAGAATAGAGAAATTCCAAGCGCTTTCGTGACTACTCACATTATCAAGGAACTATGAAAGTAAAGCATCCAAGGAAGCTATATAAGGGGTCTGGCCAACACCTCACTATCAGATCCCACAACGGTTAAACACTTGACGCGCGGCGACCCAACTTGGATAGGTCCTTTGCACAACTCACCCACAAACTATTCTACCCAAGAAAATTTAAAAATTATTATTTGTCCAGTGTATTATTATATTCTTCCCAAATTCTATTAATTATAAATGGATCTATAAATTGATAATGTGAGTAGTCACGAAAGCGCTTGGAATTTCTCTATTCTTTCAGAGTGGTTGTTTTGCATATTTTGAAAACACTTGTTTACTGTGATCTTATTGCATATATATATATATATATATATATATATATATATATTATATATATATATATATATATAATATATATATATATATATATTTATATATGTAATTAGACCTGTTGTTCACAAGATTTTCCAGGTTACCATGCCTGGCAATAAGTATGGCTTCCAGAGCGAGTGCGTACATTATACTACGCAATAAATGTGATTTGTCTCCGCTGACTTCCGCCTAACACACTCTACCTCTTATACTCTTTACTCTTTTTAGTATCCAAGTATCGAAATAACAGTCGATACACTTTGCTAATTCAACTTCCGCTCTTTCATCCCCAACACTTATGCTCATCGCATTTTTTTTCTATTATACTTTTGCTTTTGGCTTCCTTATTTTACATAAACTTCTAAACTTTTCCTCCAACTTCTGTATCTTTCATGAATCTTGCAGCAGTACTGCGTCATCTGCAAACAACAAATGAGACAAGTTCCATTTTTATATCAGTTTTGTTATCTTTTAAGAGAGCAGTTCTCCCTAACACAAAAGAATTCATTTCTTTTACAACCCCATCTACTAAACATTAAAAAGCAATGGTGACATCACACAGCCTCATCTGAGACAAACATCTGCAGAAAAATATTCTCCATCTCTCCTACGTACCCTAAACTAAGCTTCATTCTCATAAAATCTCGTCACAGTTTTCGCTCACATAGAACCACAAGTTATATACGTTTGCTGCACTAGCCGTCCTGTCACTTTAATTTCAATATCTATGAGTACATCAGACAGCTTCTTTCCCTTGTCTACGTAATGTTTAATTATGTGTTTCAATATAAATACTTGATCCACACATCGTCTTTCCTTCGTAACTCAATTTTGTTCCCCTGAATACTTACATTTTCTTTCCAATCACACAAACACATTTCTACCACATGCTTGACATGGTATGCTCAAGGCCTTGCTCATCTATAATTCTCTCTCTCTCTCTCTCTCTCTCTCTCTCTCTCTCTCTCTCTCTCTCTCTCTTCTACTGTTAGCCATTAAGTTTAATCCGTGCAGCAACAGATGTACGTAAGATAGCATTTTTGGATAAAAAACGAGAGGCGTCGTTCATTGAGGAACAGAACAAATCAGGAACGAGAGAGAGAAGATAGATGGATAGATAGATAGAGAGAAAGAGAGAGAGAACTAATGGAAGTGGAGCAGAGAAAGTGGGTCAGGACTGTGGTGACTAGCAATCGTCCCATATTATGTGTTCACCTCACTCCCAAGACTTATAGTGATGTGCAAGGTCGCCAGATACCCCGAGGCCATAATGTGATGTGTAAACTAAGAAATATTGAAACTTGTGGAAAGATCGTTTCTTGGGTTGGTTTGCTCTGGTTTGTCAACTCAGAGCTTAGCTTCGATTTTAAGGCAAAGGCCTTCGGGGAAATATTTACCCATCTTGGGATAGAACAGAGATTTACATCATGTCATCCTGAATCACATGAGGCTTTTAAAACGCTTCCACCAAACACTGAAAACCATGATAGCAATTTATTGTTCGAATTTTCCCAGTCTGACACGAGAGCTTTCCGGTAGACTTTTTTTTTTTTTAGTATGAGAAAGACTATAGAAGAGTGTTGGATTTAGTCTTTTTCAACTATATACAGTCACTCAGTATAATAGAAAATGAGAGTTGAATCACTGGTACAACTCACTGTAAATCAGTCGATACAACAAATCTCTGGGAAAAACCTAGAGTAATGCTTATTCTTCCAAACCATGAAACAGAGTAATGGTACAGGAACCTGTCCTGAACTAGCCTTGAAATTATCTTTAGCGGAATCTATGAAGGTTGTGCAGATCTTGTATAACTACCAAGCTGCCTTCTGAACAAGACATCTAGTGGTAAAGTATTGAATATCAGTTAAGGCAAATAATTTCACCTATGGCCTTATCTGCCCATAAATGCCATGTCTTTGAATGGTCCCACAAGTGTGACACCTGAGCCAGGTACTCTGGTAAAAGCCAGCATTATGAAGGTACAACTGATAAATTCACAGCTACTTCAGAATCCTGATTATTATTATTATTATTATTATTATTATTATTATTTTTATTATTATTATTATTATATTATAATCATGGGAGCGATAAACCCGTAGGATTATAGAACGCATGGGGGGACGATGTTTAGGCTCAATTCAGAGTACTAGAGCACAGATCCAATTCCCTAGATCAAGAGCCCCTCACCAGCGTCGAGGAACCTCCCTTGAGGGGTTCAGAATCTTGAGCACCTTATAAAGGGCTTCACTTAGGCCCAAGATTAGTATACAGAATTATACTCTACTCTATGTTATGCACTATGGGTGCTAAATTAATTCAATTATCTCCCTCAGAGTACACCAGGCAAAGTTTCAATTAATTAGAGAGAAAATAAATTACTAGAGAACGGACTTATTGAAGAATCTTCCCGTCCCTGGGCTTCCCTCTGCATCGTGGTAAATAAACCAGAAATATCCCTATGTGACAGAGCCAAAGTAATCTCTGCATTTGTTGTACCAGGGACGCCAATACCAACATTGTGAAAGCTGATTTGTGATGCGCAATGTACGGCTACGTTCTTACACCTCATTCTTCTTGTTTGATGATGACCATGTGGAGAAATTAGGCACTGCTTAATTTAATATATTAAGGTTTTATAATTTAGTAGTAAATTTATCTAAAATTAAATTTTAAAAATCACCAATAGTCTTTATTTGGTCACATAGCAGAACAGGGCAACTACGACGCCTAAAAATCCCCCCCCCAAAAAAAAATCAATCAATCCTAGCTATTAAACCTTCCCATGATCGAAAGTCACTCCAAAGAATTTTGATGAATAGTTGATTTTAACGGCTATTCTATCATAATTAGTCTGATATCACAACTCCATTAATTTACCTTGCCAGTCAGAAAATGACGTTCACACTATTAGTCAGTTGTCAGGGAGCCTTTGTGGAGTTAAATATGGAGTTAGGTGCAGCACCCACACTGATGCCACTGACAGTGGAGTTAGCGCAGCGTTATTGCAAGCTTCAGGAGAAAGGGTCCTGGACCACGTGTCACTCGTCTCAGTAAAAGGTGGCCTCATTAACGTCCATATTTATGCCATGGTAGCGTATTTAACGTTAACTGTTGTGGGAACCCAGTTATGTATTTTTCTAAAGTTCGCAAGACCAGCCACAGATTCTTTAGTCATCCGTATCAGCTATAAACAATAAGATGAGAGCTCGAGATTGTCTGGTAACCGTTAGGTGTGCTGTGGTATTGTAACTTACCAGGGCAAAGTTTGGGATACTGATTCTGTTACCTCGTCTGTGGTAATCTTTCCAGCCAACCAGTCTCTTAGGCAATAAGATGGGATATATAACACTATGACTAACAAAAAAAGGCACAATACCGTGACTGGAACAATACACAAATAACCCGCACATAGAAGAGAGGAGCTTACGACGACGTTTCGGTGTCTTTGCTCCGCTTTCTATGTGTGGTTATTTATGCATCCCACTTGAACTTTTGTCTCTGTGAATTTTATGTTTCTGTTTAACGTTAACGTGGCTTTACTCGGGGCCCATGTCTTTTGGCCCTATTTTCCCCCTTTCTGTAAAAGATGTCGAATCAAGCGCTGGTCTAGTTGTCCTTAGGCAAAGCCTTTTTTAATTGGGGAAATTATAATGGGGTGTCCGATAAATAAAATTGTGATCTTTAAAAAAAAGAATTCTTTCAAACTTTTTGTGTTAATCTAAGTTTATTCTTGCAGTGTTACATAAATATGATTAATGGGAAAACAGTCGACATAGATTACTTGTCTATGTTTCGTACAATTTTTTATACTCAGTAAATGATTTTTATACAAAAATACTTTTAATGAAATTTCGAAGTTAAAGGGAAATCTTTTGTCTCAATAAAGACGGTTGTATTGATACCAGCCCAGACTTAAAAAAAAATACCCTTTAAAGTCAGAAGTCTATGTTCAGTTAAAGACGATATTTGGGCAAATAAAAAAGCTATCTACCGGGACCATTCCGGGCCATTCCGGGCCCATCCGGGGGACCAGCAGGGACCATGCCAGGGCCATACCAGGGCAATCGAGGGACCATACAGGGCCATACGGGCCTCCCGGGGGACCAACGGGGAAAATAGAGGGACCTACCAGGGACCTAAGGGACAATACGAGGGACCTTACCAGGGACCATACCAGGGACCATACCAGGGACCTACCAGGGACCATACCAGGAACAAGAGGGACCTACCAGGTACCATACATGGACAATCGAGGGAACCATTCAGGGACCTACAGGGAAATAAGGGCTTCAGGGACCACACGGGACTTTAGCAGGCCGTACAGGGATAAAGCAAATACGAGGGCCAATTGGAAACCGGGGAATCTGGGTATGTACTTACCAGGTACAATCAGGGATCATACCTGTGACCCTCTGTGGAATACCAAAACCAACCTGGTAATACAGGGATACCAGGACACCTAGACAATACAGGAACCATAAGACAATACCGGGGAACAATACACAAGACATACCGGACATAACGGGGAGTTACGGGACCATCAGGGTCTCAGGACCTACCTGCCTATATGGTATTACTGGTACCCATAGGCCAATCCGGGGAAATTCAGGGACAATACAGTGAAATACGGGCATCCAGGTACCATCAGGGGACCATAGGGCAATAGGCCATTTAACAGATCTCTAGGAAAAAACCTTCCTTGAAGCATAGAAAATTCCTTTTTAAAAATTCGGGAATTTATAGGACATGACAAAAGCTGTGTTGATCTTAATACAATGAATTATACAAACACAGTGGTGTCTAGATACTATACATCTTCAGGATACTGACATAAGATGTTAGATATGATAACGCGGTTCTAGATACTGACAACAGCTGTGTCTAGAATGACAAGTGTGTCTAATACTGACTGAATTTAGATACTGATATACAGCAGGTGTCGAGATCTGCAAACTGTGTCTTCATAAAACGGTTGTATTAGATACCACCAGTTAAACTAATATTCCTAAAGCGGAGTCGTATGTACAGTTAGGCTAGATATTGCGGCTAATACGACACACCGGGCATCCAGGACCATGCCAGGCCGGTGTGGGACATACAGGCCTGCTGGACATACAGCGGGACCATACTGGAACAGCGGTGCTAGAGACCATACCAGGGTATCAGGAACTGACAAAGGGTTCTGATACATACAAGGACCGGTGTCTAGGAACTGTAAAGCGGTGTCTAGGACCTACAGGACATTCAGGAGACAACAGGGACTAATACGGACAAACAGGGACTGAAAAAACACGGGCATAGACAGGGTATACCGGGGTCTAATACTGAAACCTGTCTAGGACAATACCAGGGTGCCATACCAGGAAACAGCCATACCTAGACAACCAGGGGCAGTACGGGACATACACGGTGTCTAAACCGGGACATAACACGGGCTAGTGACAACAGCGGGCTTGATATGAAACGCGGGTTAATACTGCACACATACAGGGTCTAATACCTGCCCAACCACGGGCAATACGACCTACCAGGGGTCAATACCGGAACAGCGTGAAATAGATGGGATTAACAGCGGTTCTATATCTGTAATAGTTTTTAAACTGAAAAACAATTGTCTACTGACAACAGCGGTCTAAATTACATAGCGGTGTCTAGATACTGATAACAGCGGTGTCTAGATACTGATAACAGCGGTGTCTAGATACTGATAACAGCGGTGTCTAGATACTGATAACAGCGGTGTCTAGATACTGATAACAGCGGTGTCTAGATACTGATAACAGCGGTGTCTGGATGTGATCCGGGGTAACCTCGCGGCGGTTCCATGACGGCCTCCCGAGGTCGGGGCCCTGCAACTAGGTCAGACGGCTGCCGGGCAGGCCTGTTCCAACGTATGACGCGCCGGCGTCCGGCACGTAGAGACTCCCGGGCTGATCCTGGCACGACTAGGATCTGCCAGCTTTCTTGGGCAATCCAGTTATTTTGGCAATTCCCCTATGCTTGATGGGAGGCTGTTGAACAGTTTTGGGCCCCGGACACTTATGGTGTTTTCCCTTAGTGTACCAACGGCGCCCCTACTTTTTATTGGGGGCATTTTGCATCGCCTGCCAGTCTTTTACTTTCGTAGGGAGGTGATTTCTGTGTGCAGATTTGGCGCCATTCCTTCCAAGATTTTCCAAGTGTAGATTATGATATCTCTCTCCCTCCTGCGTTCCAACGAGTACAAGTTTAAGTGCTTCAAGCGTTCCCAGTAGTTAAGGTGCTTGACAGAACTTATACGTGCAGTAAAGGATCTCTGTACACTCTCTAGATCTGCGATTTCACCTGCTTTGTATGGAGATGTTAATGTACAGCAGTATTCCAGCCTAGAGAGAACAAGTGATTTGAAAAGGATCATCATGGGCTTGGCATCTCTCGTTTTGAAAGTTCTCATTATCCATCCTATCATTTTCTTTGCACGTGCGATCGTGGCACTGTTGTGATCCTTGAAAGTGAGATCCTCAGACATTACTACTCCCAGGTCCCTTACTTTATTTTTCCTTATTGTAGGGCCCGGAGCCCGTGTTTACTTGTTCTGTTTTTTCTCAGTTTTCCCAAAGGGTAGTTGGAAATTTTTCCCCATTGAACACATATTGTTTTCCCTTGCCCTGGAAAACTTTGTTTTATCTCTTGGGGTTAACCCCGTCCCCGCGATGACGCCTCATGCAAACCCGTATCTCCCAAAGGTGATACGGTTTTTCTAGTATGACAAAAAGCGGTGTCTAGTATGTAACGCGGTGTCTAGATACTGATAACGCGGTGTCTAGTTGACAACAGCGGTTTTTTAGATATGACAACCGGTGTTGATACTGATCAGCTGTGTTTTGATCTGTAACAGCTGTGTCTAGTTTGATAACAGCTCTGTTAAAATATGTAACGCGGTGTCTGGATACTGACAACACGGTGTCTAGTATGTAAAAGCGGTGTCTAGTATGATAACAGCGTGTCTGATACTGTAAAAGCGGGGTTAGATACTGCAACGCGGTGTTAGTACTACACAGCAATGGGATCCAAAATTTGTTGGACTGAGTAATATTCTAGGCGAGGAATTGTGTTAAAAATTGGGGCCTGAACTTTCAGAGAGGTTTGAACCCATCAGAAGAGTGTTGAACCTACTCAGAAGATGTATGAACCTTTCAGAAGGGTATGAACCTTCTCAGAAGAGTGTATGAACCAATCGAAGAGTGTTGAACCTTTCGAAAGGTTATGAAACCCCATCAGAAGAGTGTAGAACCTTTCAGAAAAGGGTTGAAACCTACTCGGAGTGTTTAAACCCTTTTCAGAAAAGTTATGAACCTACTCAGAAGAGGTTGAAAATTCTCAGAAAAGTGTAGAACCTTCTCAGAAGAGTGTAGAACCCCATCAGAAAAGGCATGAACCTTCTCAGAAGGTGTATGAACCTACTGAAAAAGTGTATGAACCTTCTGAAAAGTGAGAACCTTTTCAGAAGAGTGTAAACCTTCTCAGAGAGTGCAGAAACCCCCCTCAGAAGAGTGTGAACCTTCTCGAAGGTGTATGAATAATCAGAAAAAGTGTATGAACTTTTCAGAAAGTGTTGACCTTTCGAAAGGGGTATGAACCCTTTTCGAAGAGTGCATGAACCTTCTCAGAAGAGTGTATGAACCTTCTCAGAAGAGTGTATGAACCTACTCAGAAGAGTGTATGAACCTTCTCAGAAGAGTGTATGAACCTTCTCAGAAGAGTGTATGAACCTACTCAGAAGAGTGTATGAAACTTTAGAAAAGTGTATGACCTTCTCAGAAGAGGTATGAATTCTCAGAAGGTGTATGAACCCTTTTCAGAAGAGTGCTGAACCTTCTAGAGAGTGTATGACCTTCTCAGAAGAGTGTTGAACTTTCAGAAGGTGTATGAAACCTTTTCAGAAGAGGTTAAAACCCATCAGAAGGTGTATGAACCTTCTCAGAGGTGTTGAACCTTTCAGAAGAGTGTATGAAACCCTTTCGAAGGTGTATGACCCTTTTCGAAAAAAAATTTGTGTATGAAAATTCTCAGAAGAGTGTATGAAACCCACTCAGAAGAGTGTATGAAATTTTCCCGAAAAGGGGTATGAACCCACTCAGAAGGTGTTTTGAACCCTTTTCAGAAGAGTGTTGAACCCCTTTTCAGAAAAGTGTATGAAAAACCCTTTTCAGAAGAGTGTTGAACCCTTTTCAGAAGAGTGTATGAAAACCCACTAGAAGAGAGTGATGAATATCAGAAGAGAGGCATGAACCTACTAAGAGAGTGCATGAACCATGCTTGTGTCACGACGTAACCTCACGCCGGTTGGTCACGTGACAGAAGTTGACTCCGCCGGGAGTTTTAACTAGCGGCTGGGGCTTTTAATAGTTTTCCATAAACTTTCCCTATTTCTTACCTACTTTAAAAAAAAAGCATTAAAAATAATATAAACTTAAAGAATAATATCCTAGTATCATTGATACATGAGGTCAGATAATAATATAAAGTCGGAAATCTTTACCGTAGCTTCTACTGAAGACGTCAGATATATAATATTAAGTCAAACCTCGTAACTGGAATATACTCAAAAAACATGTCTGGCATAACCCGCAACAGTGTACTGAATAAAAATACTTATATATTTGTATATAATGTACATAGTGACTTAGATTTTGCCGTCGAAGACGCTAGGTTATTGTATCTATCCTAGAGAGAGTAACGCAAGAACTTATAGATACACATAATGCAGATAAACTAGGCACACTAGATCCCAAAAGATCTAACAGGAGTACATCTGAATACATCTTTATAATTTATGCTTAATCTATTGCGAGCATATTTAAGATACTTGTTCAAAATGACTGGCATAATATTTTTATTAATAAGATATCTTGATATATCACATAGATTATTATACAATCTATCTTCATATCCCCTCAACAAGCAGACACTCAAACAGTGTTCAAGAGAGTGGCATTAGGCTGACCATATACTCTGTACTTGGTTTATCATCATGTGTGTGTCTGCCAAACTGTCAGAAGTATTTTAACCAAGCCTAAGTCTGGCTACTACAACATCAACCTGTTTATAAGTCTTTTTCTTCTGTAAATGTTCTTATTTACGTTCATAGTGAGTCATAGTCCTACTCAGGTTTCTAACTGCATTCCTATAACATTCAGATTCATTGTTTACTTCTCTCCTATGCTTGACCCAAATATACCTATGTTATATTCAATTTATTTTCTTTATCAAGTAACAGTAATTCAATATGTGATAGAATCCCTACGAATTGTACATTAATTATTTTCTCTCTGAACTATACCTGGCTTTTCCAGTCAGCATTCTGTTAACCTTCACATGAGACAAGTTCCTTCAGTGATGACACGGAACCAGTAATGATCAAGCTTACTGTGGTACTAAGTTAACTAGACTGCCATCAGAATGGTACACAATTCAGTTTGTAATGTAGAAATCCAGTTGTTAATTATTATGCCTAACTCAGCATGTCTGCTTTAGTTTTTTATCTAGGGACGAAACCCTGCTAGTAAACTCCTGCTTAGATCCATCAGTAATTTGTGATATATTCTTCATAACAGTTACGCGAGAAATTTCTTATGAGGTGTCGACTGGCCAGTGGTTTAAATAAGGTGTTTCTAGTGATGGGCGTCTTGGGAGGAGCTTCAACATATATATTAAATTAATACAACGTCCACGGAGGAATGAAATGTTTTTGTTGTCTATAGAAATACAGTGATTGCAAGTTATAAATTTTAATATAAATGCATGTTCTTTTTTTAATCCGTTTCAGATTTGTATTTATTTATATTTAGATATCTAGCAGGATTGATGATGCTATTGTCTGGTTCACTTTAATTTTAGATACAGTATTAATCTCTATTATTCTATGATACCAAGAACACCAAGCTCCTCTCTCCAATTAAGAGCCTTGGTAGTCTTAAGACAACCAAGAATAATTCTAAAAGCTTCATTTTGCATTGGCCTCAGGAGCCGGAGAGAATTTTCTTTAGCTAACATTAACATGGGCGCAGGAAAATTAATTAAGGATCTAATATAGGCTATGAACATTATTCTCACTGTCTCATACTAGCACCATACTTGAGGCTGCAGCCAACAACAACACTAAGAGCATTTTGCTTACATATGCAATTTCTGATTTAATTGTGGTATAGTGTAATTACTGAAGGGTAAGTCTTCACCAAGATATTCTGTAAGACGAAGAACAAATAGGCACAATACCGTGACTGCAACAATACACATATAACACGCACATGGGAGAGATAAGCTTATGACGACGTTTCGGTGCGACTTGGACCATTTACAAGTCATACAGCGTGATTTATAAATGGTCCAAGTTGTACCGAAACGTCGCCATAAGCTTCTCTCTCCTATGCGCAGGTTATTTATATATCTGTAAGATGTTAACGTGGCTGATGTTGTCACCGTGTAAACAGATGATTGGGACAAGTCGTTCACCTCTCAGCTTTATAGTTTTAAATAAGGAATATGATGAGAATTAATAGATTACGTATTACCTGAATTTCAAGAGAAGGCAGAGTACATATAAATCACATAAATTATTTCTGAGTCTGTATATATATATATATATATATATATATATATATATATATATATATATATATATATATATATATATATATATATATATATATATATATATATATATATATAAATCTTTAATTTGTATTTGGGAAAAAACTGAAGATATACATATGTATTAAATTTATGTGATGCTTGTACTTTTTTTAATTTGTTCCAAATGCACATCAGGTACAATACCCATGATTATTTTGTTTATCCAATATCTGATAATTTTCAACTGGATTTAATTTGGTCATCTCGAGAAATGCTCTCTTATACAGGCGTTACATGGCAATAGCTTGGAGGTACCGACAGCCAGGCTCAGTTGTACAACCTTCAGACGAACCCACCCAGTTAAGAACAGTGGTTAGAGACACCAGGAGGTAACAAAAAAGGCTCAATACCGTGACTGGTATTGGTCCAAGTCGGACCGAAACGTAGCCGTAAGCTCCTCTCTTCTATGTGCGAGTTATTTGTGTACACCAGGAGGTCTTTTACGTTGACTTGTTATACAGTGTCTCAAATAGCCTAAAAGCGTTTGGTAGCCTGTGCAGTACAATGGTCTCCACTTACCAGCTCATGACCAAGTGTGCGGCGCCTAGACACCTTAGACTTTACCCTAGTCACTAGAAATCTGGAACAACCTGCTTCTTATTTAGTTGCATTCACCTGGTTATACTCACCTAGTTGTACTTACCTATTTGTTTTTGTTGTGATCGAATCCTGGCAGCTTGGCTTCTCTCAGCTGATAGCCAGTAATGTTAATGGTCATTTGTAATAACAGCGTCACCTTAGTTGTATTGAAATGTATGGCAGCACCGTATGTAGGTTAGCCCCCTGGTCTTGTGTAGGCTATTGTATGGTAGCCCCATGTCTAGGTCAGTCCCTTAGCCATGTGTAGGCTAGTGTACGACCTCCTGGTCTTGTGTAGTTTAAGTCCCAGCCTCGAGGTAAGTAACTTAATATTTCTACTTGACTGAGATATTTGCAGTGTTCATGCGAGTGTTCTTGAAGATATGTGTGTGTAGCGATGTTGCTCACAGCACCGGTGAACAATATACTCTTCGGTTGCAACATGCTCTTGGTTGCTAAACCCGTAGAGAGAGAGAGAGCAGAGAGAGAGAGAGAGAGAGAGAGAGAGAGAGAGAGAGAGAGAGAGAGAGAGAGAGAGAGAGAGAGAGAGAGAGAGAGAGAGAGAGAGAGAGAGAGCGCACAATGCAATAATAAATGGACTGGATGAACTGGAATTAAAATGCACATTCGTTTCACTCGAAAATAGAAAAACCTTTAGACTGAGTGACATAGTGAAAGTTAACATGTTTGTTGGTAGCAGCGTCCATACTTTGGTACTCAGCTCTTCCTTTGTCATCACCTATAGCACCATGGTTGTTTAATATATTTATAGACGGGGTTGTAAAAGGAGTAAATGCTAGGATGTTGGGGAGAGGGGTGGGATTAAATTATGGGGAATTAAATACAAAATGGGAGTTGACACAGTTACCTTTTGCTGATGATACTGTGCTTATGGGAGATTCTAAAGAAAAGTTACAAAGGTTAGTGGACGAATTTGGGAATGTGTGTAAAGGTAGAAAGTTGAAAGTGAACATAGATAAGAGTAAGGTGATGAGGGTATCAAATTATTTAGATAAAGAAAAATTGGATATCAAATTGGAGACGAGGAGTATGGAAGAAGTGAATGTTTTCAGATATTTGGGAGTTGATGTGTCAGCGGATGGGTTTATGAAGGATGAGGTAACCATAAAATTGATGAGGAAAATATATGAGTGGTGCGTTGAGGTATATGTGCAGACAAAAAGCGTTATCAATGGAGACAAAGACGGGAATGTACGAAAGTATAGTAGTACCAACACACTTTTATGGGTGTGAAGCTTGGGTTGCAAATGCTGCAGCAAGGAGGCGGTTGGAGGCAGTGGAGATGTCCTCTTTAAGGGCAATGTGTGGCGTAAATATTATGCAGAAAATTCGGAGTGTGGAAATTAGGAGAAGGTGTGGAGTTAATAAAAGTATTAGTCAGAGGGCTGAAGAGGGGTTGTTGAGGTGGTTTGGTCATTTAGAGAGAATGGATCAAAGTAGAATGACATGAAGAGCGTATAAATCTGTAGGAGAAGGAAGGCGGGGTAGGGGTCGTCCTCGAAAAGGTAGGAGGGAGGGGGTGAAGGAGGGTTTGTGGGCAAGGGGCTTGGACTTCCAGCATGCGTGCATGAGCATGTTAAATAGGAGTGAATGGAGACGAATGATTTTTGGGACTTGACGAGCTGTTGGAGTGTGAGCAGAGTAATATTTAGTGAAGGTCAAGGAAACAGGTTATTTTTATATAACCGGACTTGAGTTTTGGAAATGGGAAGTACAATGCCTGCACTTTAAAGGAGGGGTTTGGGATATTGGCAGTTTGGAGGGATGTGTAATAGGATGGTATATAAATAACTGGGGCCCTGATATTATATTCTATATGGAGTTTATTATATTATTTCAGGTTACTTTTTATGTTGTATCTTCATATATGCTTCTAAGCTGTTGTATCTGAGCACCTCTGCAAAAACAGTGATTATTTATGAGTGAGTTGAAAGTGTTGAATGATGATGAAAGCATTTTCGTTTTGGGGATTTTCTTTCTTTTTGGGTCACCCTGCCTAGATGGGAGACGGCCGACTTGGCTAGGAAAAATGTACTAGTTTTACCATACAGTGAGAATCTGGTTTGCCTACGCGAGGCAATAAAAAAAATCAATATAAACCTTGCTTTCAAAACACGGGGACAGTGAAACAAAGGCTGATTAAAAACACATCCTCCAACAAAGTTGGTGGAGTTTACAAGGTTCCAAGGTTCCATGTACTCAGTGTCCTCTCTCATATATAGATCAAACAGGCAAAATTCTGGAAACCAGAATAGTCCAACATAAATACTCAGTCAGGACAGGGCAGGAGTCGAACGCTGTCTTTAACCACGTTAGCTCCTGTAATCACCCACTGGGGTGGGATGCTGTCCAAATTATTGTGCCAAACAGTTACGTCGTGGAAAGAAACATAATTGAATCTTCTCTCTTGAAACATGGCAGGAATACCGTATGTAACTCAAATTATGGGTTATACAAGTTCGATAGCTGTCTAGTAAAGTCTGTTGTACACAACCTTTAACAACAATGCTATACAAAATCACAGGATTGCTCATTATGCCAGGTAGTCTCATGATGGATTGCTGACGCTCGACTAGTTGTCTACGCACCACAAACCATGCCACGCCAGTAGCATGATGTTGTGGTGCGTAGACAACTAGTAACACGTTTAGCTGTGATTGCACCATACATTGACAAGATTACCTGATTATATAGGTAGTGGGTTAAAGGATATTAGAAGCAGAAATCTGGATCATAGAATATTATTGGACTGGTATAGAAGAACCCCGAGTAAGTCATAATAATCAATACTGAGAAGAATAGTAGACAATATAAAAGATGTCTCAGGACCCCTGAGAACATTCGGGAACAGGACATTTAAATGGACAAAGATCATATTCATTTCCTCTCTTTTATTAATTAAATAGGATACACAGAATAATAGTAATCCATATTTACAATATCCACTGAGAAACGTATTTTCTCAAGTCATAGAACCTGTTCTAAATGGTTAGAAAATGCTTAGGGCGGACTAAGAGATAATTTAAATTGTGTTAGACATGATATAAGAATAGAAACGTCGGACTCAGAATCTGTTTGGCTACAGTTTCTCGAGGGTCGTGACAAATTAATTTTGGGTGTTATTTATAGGCCCCCAAACCTTGATAGGGAGTGCAGTAAGCTGCTATGGCACGAAATTTATAAGGCGTCTAGATATGAAAATGTTGTGTTAATGGGAGATTTTAACTTTCGACAAACTGATTGGAACAATTTGACAGGAAATCTTGAGTCTAGTGACGATACAGTTCAGGATTGCTTTTTAAAATAGTTTGTGACAGAACCAACTAGAGGAAACAATCTGCTTGACTTGGTTCTTGCCAACAAAGATTAATAATCTTGAGGTTAATGATGAGCTTGGGGAAAGTGATCACAAATCACTTAGTTTCAATATATTATGAAATTACCCAGATAACTGCAATCAAGTTTCTGTTCCAGACTTTCGATTGGTTGATTTCATGGGACTGAAAAATTACCTGGGTAGGCTAAATTGGGATGTCCTGACTATGGGTCAGGTAGGTGATCTTGGTTGCCAATATGACGTTTTTCAGAGCATAGTTCTAGCTGCCCAGACAACTTTTGTTCCGAGTAGGGAAATTAGATCTAACAAAAATGATCCCAAATGGATGAACAATAGATTAAAACATCTCATTGGTCAAAAGAGAGGCATATATAGGCGTATCAGAAGAGGGGATCGGCAGTTAAGAAATCAATATATTCAATTAAAGAGAGAAATAAAAAAAGGAATAAGAAAAGCAAAAAGGGATTATGAGGCTAAGGTCGCAAGAGATTCAAAGACTAACCCAAAAGGGTTATTTCACGTATACAGAAGTAAGATTAGGGACAAGATTGGCCCACTTAAGAGTAACTCTGGTCGAATCACTGACAGTGATAAGGATATGTGTGAAATTCTCAATACCTACTTCCTCTCAGTTTTTACTCAGGAAGATACTAGCGAAATTCCAGAAATAATAAATTATGTAGAACAGGACAATAATAAACTATGTACGATTGCAGTAACTAGTGACATGGTCCTCAGACAAATAGAGAAATTAAAACCTAACAGATCCCAGATCCCCAGGCCCTGAGGAACCGTTTTCAAGGCTTTTAAAGGGATGTAAAGAGGAACTCTGCAAACCTTTGGCTAATCTTTTCAACATATCACTGCAAACTGGCATAGTGCCTAATTAGTGGAAAATGGCAAATGTAATACCTATTTACAAGGCAGGTGATAGGTCCTTAGCTTCGAACTATAGACCAATAAGCCTTACCTCCATAGTGGGAAAATTTATAGAATCAATAATTGCCGAGGCAATTCGTAGCCATCTTGATAAATGAATCTCAACACGGTGCTACTAAGGGGCGTTCGTGCCTTACGAATTTACTAACTTTTTTTGCTAAGGTGTTTATGGAGGTATATCAAGGTAATGATTATGATATTGTGTATATGGACTTCAGTAAGGCTTTCGACAGAGTTCCACATCAGAGACTTTTGAGGAAACTTAAGGCACACGGAATAAGAGGAGAAATTTTTTCCTGGGTAGAGGCATGGTTGACAAATAGGCAGCAAAGAATTTGCATAAATGGGGAGAAATCAGAATGGGGACACATCACAAGTGGTGTTCCTCAGGGGTCAGTGTTGGGCCCCTTGTTGTTCACAATTTACATAAACGATATAGATGAAGGAATAAATAGCGACATAAGCAAATTTGCTAATGACACCAAAATAGGCCGTCCAGTTCATTCTGTTGAGGACATTCGAGCACTCCAGGAAGATTTGAATAGACTGATGCAGTGGTCGGAGAAGTGGCAGCTGCAGTTTAATATAGACAAATGCAAAGTTATATATGTTGGACAGATAAATAACCATGCCACATATAAACTGAATAATGTAGATCTTAATACTACTGATTGCGAAAAGTATTTAGGAGTTCTGGTTAGCAGTAACCTAAAACCAAGACAACAGTGCATTAGTGTTCGCAATAAAGCTAACAGAATTCTTGGCTTCATAGCAAGAAGTATAAATAATAGGAGTCCTCAGGTTGTTCTTCAACTCTATACATCCTTGGTTAGGCCTCATTTAGATTATGCTGCACAGTTTTGGTCACCGTATTACAGAATGGATATAAATGCTCTGGAAAACGTACAAAGGAGGATGACAAAGTTGATCCCATGTATCAGAAACCTTCCCTATGAGGATAGACTGAGGCCCTGAATCTGCACTCTCTAGAAAGGCGTAAAATTAGGGAAGATATGATTGAGGTATATAAATGGAAAACAAGAATAAATAAAGTGATGTAAATAGCGTGCTGAAAATATCCAGGCAAGACAGGACTCGCAGCAATGGTTTCAAGTTGGAAAAGTTCAGATTCAGGAAGGACATAGGAAAGCACTGGTTTGTAATAGAGTTGTGGATGAGTGGAACAAACTCCCGAGTACCGTCATAGAAGCTAAGACCTTGTCTAGTTTTAAAAATACGATGGGCAAATACATGAGTGGGTGTGGGTGGGTTTGAGTTGGACCAGACTAGCTTGAGCTACCAGTCTGGTGCCGTGCTCCTTCCTTAAGTGGAAGTGACCTGACTAGGTGGTCATTATTCAAGGCCGAGGGGTAGCATGGACCTGCTTCGCATCGGTCAGTAGGCCTGTTGCAGTGTTCCTTCTTTCTTATGTTCTTATAATTCTTGACTTCTCAAAGCCCTCTTACCGCATATGGGTGGATGGTGGATGGTGGATGGTGGCAGTGATGGGTGTGACGCTGACCGCCTGCCACATTCTAAGAGTCAGGAGGAGGTGACAGGCCTACTCTGTGATATTCTGAGAAAAAAACTTTCCCTCACTCCTTCAGTTGTTCTCTTACAACATTGCATAGCTCCTGATGACGCACTGAGAAGTGTGAAAGTACTTCAGCTAAAAATTTCCAAATATATATATTATATATATTATATAATATAGTATATATATAAATATATAATATATATATATATATATATATATATATATATATATAAAATATATATTATATATATAATATTATATATATATATATATATATATATATATATATATATATATATATTATATGTCGTGCCGAATATGTAAAACTGGTCAATTAGCATGAACTCATTTAAAATTAAGTCCTTTCTAAATTTTCTCTTATACGTTTACAGATATATTTTTTCATTAATGTTAATGTAAAAAATTTTAATTTTACACCAAAAGAATCTTAGAAAACTTACCTAACCTTATTATAACAATAGTAATTTATTTTAACCTAACCCAACTAAATATATTTTTGATTTGTTTACAATAATTTAATACTAAACAAATACAGTGAAATATATTTTTTTCCTTAGGTAAAGAATGATTTTGGCGAAATTATTACATACACAAATTTTCACTAGACCTATATGGCAAGATTACCGTTGCTATTTAAGCCAAGATCGCAAGTTCTGCCTATTCGGCACGACATATATATTTATATATTATATATATATATATATATATATATATATATATATATATATATATATATTTTATAATATATATATATATTATATTATATATATCACACTGGCCGATTCCCACCAAGGCAGGGTGGCCCGAAAAAGAAAAACTTTCACCATCATTCACTCCATCACTGTCTTGCCAGAAGGGTGCTTTTCACTACAGTTTTTAAACTGCAACATTAACACCCCTCCATTCAGAGTGCAGGCACTGTACTCCCATCTCCAGGACTCAAGTCCGGCCTGCCGGTTTACCTGAACCCCTTCATAAATGTTACTTTGCTCACACTCCAAGAGCACGTCAAGTATTAAAAACCATTTGTCTCCGTTCACTCCTATCAAACACGCTCACGCATGCCTGCTGGAAGTCCAAGCCCCTCGCATACAAAACCTCCTTTACCCCCTCCCTCCAACCTTTCCTAGGCCGACCCCTACCCCACCTTCCTTCCACTACAGACGGATACACTCTTGAAGTCACTCTGTTTCGCTCCATTCTCTCTACATGTCCGAACCTCCTCAACAACCCTTCCTCAGCCCTCTGGACAACAGTTTTGGTAATCCCGCACCTCCTCCTAACTTCCAAACTACGAATTCTCTGCATTATATTCACACCACACATTGCCCTCAGACATGACATCTCCACTGCCTCCAGCCTTCTCCTCGCTGCAACATTCATCACCCATGCTTCACACCCATATAAGAGCGTTGGTAAAACTATACTCTCATACATTCCCCTCTTTACCTTCAAGGACAAAGTTCTTTGTCTCCACAGACTCCTAAGTGCACCACTCACCCTTTTCCCCTCATCAATTCTATGATTCACCTCATCTTTCATAGACCCATCCGCTGACACGTCCACTCCCAAATATCTGAATACATTCACTTCCTCCATACTCTCTCCCTCCAATCTGATATCCAATCTTCCATCACCTAATCTTTTTGTTATCCTCATAACCTTACTCTTTCCTGTATTCATTTTTAATTTTCTTCTTTTGCACACCCTACCAAATTCATCCACCAATCTCTGCAACTTCTCTTCAGAATCTCCCAAGAGCACAGTGTCATCAGCAAAGAGCAACTGTGACAACTCCCACTTTATGTGTGATTCTTGTCAAGACCCTCGCATTTACTTCTCTTACAACCCCATCTATAAATATATTAAACAACCACGGTGACATCACACATCCTTGTCTAAGGCCTACTTTTACTGGGAAATATTTTCCCTCTTTCCTACATACTCTAACTTGAGCCTCACTATCCTCGTAAAAACTCTTCACTGCTTTCAGTAACCTACCTCCTACACCATACACCTGCAACATCTGCCACATTGCCCCCCTATCCACCCTGTCATACGCCTTTTCCAAATCCATAAATGCCACAAAGACCTCTTTAGCCTTATCTAAATACTGTTCACTTACATGTTTCACTGTAAACACCTGGTCCACACACCCGCTACCTTTCCTAAAGTCTCCTTGTTCATCTGCTATCCTATTCTCCGTCTTGCTCTTAATTCTTTCAATAATAACTCTACCATACACTTTACCAGGTATACTCAACAGACTTATCCCCCTATAATTTTTGCACTCTCTTTTGTCCCCTTTGCCTTTATACAAAGGAACTATGCATGCTCTCTGCCAATCCCTAGGTACCTTACCCTCTTCCATACATTTATCAAATAATTGCACCAACCACTCCAAAACTATATCCCCACCTGCTTTTAACATTTCTATCTTTATCCCATCAATCCCGGCTGCCTTACTCCGTTTCATTTTACCTACTGCCTCACGAACTTTCCCCACACTCACAACTGGCTCTTCCTCACTCCTACAAGATGTTATTCCTCCTTGCCCTATACACGAAATCACAGCTTCCCTATCTTCATCAACATTTAACAATTCCTCAAAATATTCCCTCCATCTTCCCAATACCTCTAACTCTCCATTTAATAACTCTCCTCTCCTATTTTTAACTGACAAATCCATTTGTTCTCTAGGCTTCCTTAACTTGTTAATCTCACTCCAAAACTTTTTCTTATTTTCAACAAAATTTGTTGATAACATCTCACCCACTCTCTCATTTGCTCTCTTTTTACATTGCTTCACCACTCTCTTAACCTCTCTCTTTTTCTCCATATACTCTTCCCTCCTTGCATCACTTCTACTTTGTAAAAACTTCTCATATGCTAACTTTTTCTACATCATCATTCCACTAATCGCTCCTCTTCCTTCCCGCACCCACTTTCCTGTAACCACAAACTTCTGCTGAACACTCTAACACTACATTTTTAAACCTACCCCATACCTCTTCGACCCCATTGCCTATGCTCTCATTAGCCCATCTATCCTCCAATAGCTGTTTATATCTTACCCTAACTGCCTCCTCTTTTAGTTTATAAACCTTCACTCTCTCTCTCCCTGATGCTTCTATTCTCCTTGTATCCCATCTACCTTTTACTCTCAGTGTAGCTACAACTAGAAAGTGATCTGATATATCTGTGGCCCCTCTATAAACATGTACATCCTGAATTCTACTCAACAGTCTTTTATCTACCAATACATAATCCAACAAACTACTGTCATTTCGCCCTACATCATATCTTGTATACTTATTTATCCTCTTTTTCTTAAAATATGCATTACCTATAACTAAACCCCTTTCTATACAAAGTTCAATCAAAGGGCTCCCATTATCATTTACACCTGGCACCCCAAACTTACCTACACACACCCTCTCTAAAAGTTTCTCCTACTTTAGCATTCAGGTCCCCTACCACAATTACTCTCTCACTTGGTTCAAAGGCTCCTATACATTCACTTAACATCTCCCAAAATCTCTCTCTCTCCTCTGCATTCCTCTCTTCTCCAGGTGCATACACGTTTATTAGGACCCACTTCTCGCATCCAACCTTTACTTTAATCCACATAATTCTTGAATTTACACATTCATATTATATATATATATATATATATATATATATATATATATATATATATATATATAATATATATATATATATATATATTGTGTGTGTTCTCCACGCCTCTGTGTTCTCCACGTCTGTTTTCCACGCCTCTGTTTTCTCTACTCCCCTGTGTTCTCCACGCTTCTGTGTTGTGGACGACTTTGTGTTCTCCACGCCTCTGTGTTCTCCACGCCTCTGTGTTCTCCACGCCTCTGTGTTCTCCACGCTTCTGTAATCTCCACGCCTCTGTGTTCTCCACGCCTCTGTGTTATCCACGCCTCTGTGTTCTCCGCGCAACTGTGTTCTCCACTCATAAGAACATAAGAATGGAGAAACACTGCAGAAGGCTTACTGGCCCATGTGAGGCAAGTCCTTATCAAAACGACCTCTACCTAAAGCTACCCAAGAAATAACTCCCGTACCCAATGACACCAATCAAACCCAGCCCTTCCCGCTCATATATTCGCCCAATCTCTTCTTAAAGCCTCCCAAGGTCCTAGCCTCTATCACCCCACTGGGAAGATTGTTCCACGCATCTACAACTCTGAAAATAAATGGTATAAAATACCGACACAATAGAAACATAAACACATATGCAGTTTAATGTGATCCTTTATTGACAACGTTTCGCCCACACAATACCCCTTTTAGCATTACTTATCCAATACTCCTGCCAAGCTACCCAAGATTTTAGACTCTATAACCCCACCCGGTAGATCATCAGATGCAGCATTCTCCACCTGACCTCAGCATTCTGAACCTGTCTATAAATACTCACGTACCTTCCACCCCAGGTAGATCTGTTTGTGGCTTGAAAAAGCCCACTGTGTGGGCGAAACGTTGTCAATAATGGATCACATTAAACTGCATATGTGTTTATGTTTCCATTTACAACTCTGTTAGAAAACCAGTACTTACCTGTGTCCTTTCTAAATCTAAATTTATCCAACTTAAATCCATTATTTCTGGTTCTTACCTGGTTCGACACACTCAGTACTTTATTAATATCTCCTTTGTTTATGCCCGTCATCCACTTATACACTTCAATGATATCTCCCCTCATTCTACGCCTCTCCAGAGAGTGGAGATTTAAGACTTTAAGTCTATCTTCATACGGGAGGTTCCCTACACAGTAAATCATTTTAGTCATTCTTCTCTGTATGTTCTCTAATGAATCTATATCCATCCTGTAGTAAGGGGACCAAAACTGAGCAGCATAATCTAAATGAGGCCTCACCAGTGATGTATAGAGCTGTAAAATAACTTTTGGACTTCTGTTACTTACACTTCTTGAGGTAAATCCAAGTAATCTGTTAGCCTTGTTGTGCACACTAAGGCACTGGTGTCTTGGCTTTAGATTTCTGCTTACCATGACTCCCAAGTCTTTTTCACATTCTGTATGATCAAGCTCTACTTCACCTAGATTATAGCTTCGAGGGTTATTTTCATTACCAAGGGCTAGTACCTTACACTTATCCACATTGAACTTCATCTGCCATTTTTCAGACCAAGACATTAATTTATCCAAATCCTCCTGGAGCTCATTGCTATCCTCCTCAGAAGGAATTATACGGCCTATCTTTGTATTATCAGCAAACTTGCTCATGTCACTCGTAATCCCTTCATCAACGTCATTAATGTAAATTATGAACAAGAGAGGGCCTAAAACTGATCCTTGTGGAACGCCACTAGTGACTAATCCCCATTCAGATTTCACTCCATTAATGGTAACTCTCTGCTTTCTATTGGTAAGCCATGCCTCAATCCATGCTAGAACTTTACCTCCTATACCATGAGCTGCCACTTTTCTTAAGAGTCTCTTGTGAGGTACTCTGTCGAAGGCTTTACTAAAATCTAAATAAACAATATCATATTCTTTATCACTGTCATCCGCCTCAAATGTTCTATTGAAGAAACGTCAGTAAGTTTGTCAGGCAGGAACGACCTCTCGTGAATCCATGCTGAGATTCATTTATCAAGTTATGCTCTTCAAGGTGACTTCTAATAATGTCAGCTATAATTGATTCTAATAACTTGCCCACTATAGATGTCAGGCTGATTGGACGGTAATTTGAAGGAACGGACTTATCCCCTTATTTGAATATAGGAACCACATTAGCCATCTTCCACGACTCTGGCACAACACCGGTAAGGATGGACGCATTGAATACACTCGTTAATGGCTGACTAAGTTCCATCTTGCATTCCTTAAGTACCCTGGAAAACAGCTCATCGGGTCCCGGGGACTTATTTTGCTTCAGTTTGTCTATCTGTTTAATAACCATGTCCCTCGTGACAGTAATATTAGTTAACTTAAATTCATCAGGAACTAAATAACTTTAATTACTGGAATCTCATTTACATCTTCCTGTGTAAAAACTGACAAAAAATAGTCATTAAATAAGGAACACATTTCCAGTTCGTTATCCGTCAGCTGTCCATTCCCAATTTTCAGAGGTCCTACTTTTTTCTTCACCTTCGTCCTATACACTTGAAAGAACCCCTTTGGATTAGTCTTTGATTCATTAGCAACTCTAATTTCATAGTCACGTTTAGCCTTTCCAATCCCCTTTTTTACTTCCCTTTTAAGCTGAACATATTGGTCAGTAAGGTTAACCTCTCCTCTTCTGATGCGCCTATAAATTCCCCTTTTCTCCCCTAATAGATGCTTTAGCCTCCTGTTAACCCATTTGGGATCATTATTATTAGACCTAATTTCTCTCTGGGGAATGTATATACTCTGAGCACGTTGTACATTATTAAGAAAAAAATCATAAAATCAGATCACTTCATAATCATAAGTATGATCATCGTCAATAAAATCATTAGCTTGATTAAACAGGTGTTCCCTAAGTCCATCATAATCGGCAGAACGGAAATCAGGGTTTTTTACTGTATTATCATTATTCTTGCATTCCCAGTTAATGCTAAAAGTGATGGATTTGTGATCACTTGCGCCAAGCTCTTCAGTGACCTCCAGATTATTCACGAGTGTTTCCTTATTTGACAAGACTAGGTCTAGCAAATTATTACCCCTGGTAGGCTCTGTTACACACTGCTTCAGAAAACAGTCCTTTGTGTTCTCCACGCCTCTGTGTTCACCACGCCACTGTGTTCTCCACTCCTCTGTGTTCTCAACTCCTCTGTGTTCTCCACTCCTCTGTGTTCTCAACTCCTCTGTGTTCTCAACTCCTCTGTGTTCTCCACTCCTCTGTGTTCTCCACTCCTCTGTGTTCTCAACTCCTCTGTGTTCTCCACTCCTCTGTGTTCTCCACGCCTCTGTGTTCTTCACGCCTGTGTTCTCTACTCCTCTCTGCTCTCCTTGTCTCTGTGTTCTCCACGCCTCTGTGTTCTCCTTGTCTCTGTGTTCTCCACGCCTCTGTGTTCTCCATGGCTCTGTGTTCTCCACGCCTCTGTGTTCTTCACGCCTCTGTGTTCTATACTCCTCTCTGTTCTCCATGTCTCTGTGTTCTCCACGCCTCTGTGTTCTCCACTCCTCTGTGTTCTCCATGTCTCTGTGTTCTCCACGCCTCTGTGTTCTCCACTCCTCTGTGTTCTCCATGCCTCTGTGTTCTCCACTCCTCTGTGTTCTCCATGCCTCTGTGTTCTCCACGTATCTGTGTTCTCCACTCCTCTGTCTTCTCCACGCCTCTGTGTTCTCCACGACTCTGTGTTCTCCACGCCTCTGTGTTATCCACGCCTCTGTGTTCTCCACTCCTCTGTGTTCTCCATTCCTCTGTGTTCTCCACGCCTCTGTGTTCTCCATGTCTCTGAGTTCTCCACTCCTCTGTGTTCTCCACGCCTCTGTGTTCTTCACGCCTCTGTGCACTCTACTCCTCTCTGTTCTCCATGTCTCTGTGTTCTCCACGCCTCTGCGTTCTCCACTCCTCTGTGTTCTCCATGTATCTGTGTTCTCCACGCCTCTGTGTTCTACACGCATCTGTGTTGTCCACTCGTCTGTGTTCTCTACGCCTCTGTGTTCTCCATTCGTCTGTGTTCTCCATGTCTCTGTGTTCTCCACGCCTCTCTGTTCTCCACTCCTATGTGTTCTCCAAGCCTCTGTGTTCTCCACGCCTCTGTGTTCTCCACGTCTCTGTGTTCTCCACGTCTCTGTGTTCTCGTCTCTGTGTTCTCCACGCCTCTGTGTTCTTCACTTCACTGTGTTCTTCATGTTTCTGTGTTCTCCACGCCTTTGTGCTCTTCACGGCTCTGTGTTCTTCATGTCAGTGTGTTCTCCACGCCTCTGTGTTCTCCACTCTTCTGTGTTCTCCACGCCTCTGTGTTTTCCACTCCTATGTATTCTCCACGACCCAGTGTACTCCATTCCTCTGTGTTTTCCACTTCTCTGTGTTCTCCACGTTTCTGTGTTCTCCACGTTTCTGTGTTCTCCAGGCCACAGGGTTGCCACCAGTCCTCTGCTGTGTTCATCTAACAATCACTGGAAGAACACAATCTTGAATAATGGTTTTTCAGGCCTTTATAAAACAGTTGTCTGAAATCTGATTGTAACGGACTGTGAACAGCGGTGCTCGTTGATTGTACAGCGGACCGGTAGAGACGCGAGAGACTGTTGAGTCATAAGTACAATCATTAGAGAGGCAGTAAAGAGTGTTGGGTCATGGATACAATAATGAGAGAGACAGTAAATTTTGTTGCGTCATGGGTACAACCATGAGGGAGGCAGTAAAGATTGTTGGGCCATGGGTACAACCATGAGAGAGGCAGTAAAGATTGTTGGGTTATGGGTACAGCCATGAGAGACACAGTAAAGATTGTTGGGTTATTGGTACAATCATGTGAAAAGCAGTAAAGATTATTGGGTCATGGGTACAACCATGAGAGAGTAAGTAAAGATTCTTGGGTCATGGTACAATCATGAGAGAGGCAGTGAAGATTGTTGGGTCATCGGCACACCCATGCAAGAAGCCGCGAAGGTTGTTGGGTCATGGGTACAACCATGAGAGAGGCGGTAAAGATTGTTGGGTCATGGGTACAACAATGAAAGAGGCAGTAAAGATTGTTGGGTCATGGGTACAACTGTGACAGAGACAGTGAAGATTGTTGGGTCATGGGTGCAACCATGAGAGAGACAGTAAAGATTGTTGGGTCATGGGCACAACCATCAAAGAGGCAATAACGATTGTTAGGTCATGGGAACAACCATGAGAGAGGCAGTGAAGATTTATGGGTCGTGGGTACAAACATGAAAGAGGCAGTAAGGGTTGTTGGGTCATGGGAGCAACCATGAGAGAGACAGTAAAATTGTTGGGTCCTGGGTACAACAATGAAAGAGGCAGTAAAGATTGTTGGGTCATGGGTACAACCATGAAAGAGGCAGTCAAGATTGTTATGTCATGGGTGCAACCATGAGAGAGACAGTAAAGATTGTTGGGTCATGGGTACAACCATGAAACAGGCAGTAAAGATTGTTGGATCATGGGTACAACCATGAAAGAGGCAGTAAAGATTGTTGGGTAGTAGGTGCAACCATGAGAGACGCAGTGAAGATTGATGAGTCATGGGTACAACCATGAGAGAGGCAGAGAGAATTGTTGGGTCATGGGCACAACCATTAAACAGGCAATAAAGATTGTAGGGTCATGGGAACAACCATGAGAGAGGCAGTAAAGATTGTTGGGTTATGGATACAACCATGAGAGAGGCAGAGAGAATTGTTGGGTCATGGGCACAACCATGAAAGAGGCAGTAAAGATTGTAGGGTCATGGGATCAACCATGAGAGAGGCAGTGAAGATTGTTGGGTCATGGGTGCAACCATGAAAGACGCAGTAAAGATTGTTGGGTCATGGGTACAACCATGAGAGACGCAGTGAAGATTGATGGGTCGTGGGTCCAACATGAAAGAGGCAGTAAAGATTCTTGGGTAATGGGTGAAATCATGTGATACGAAGTGAAGATTGTTGGGTCATAGGTGCAACCATGAGAGAGACAGTAAAGATTGTTGAGTCATGGGTACAACCATGAAAGAGGCAGTAAAGATTGTTTAGTCATGGGTACAACCACGAGAGAAGCAGTGAAGATTGTTAGGTCATGGGTACAACCATGAAAGAGGGAGTAAAGATTGTTGGATCATGGGTACAACCATGAAAGAGGCAGTAAACATTGTTGGGTCATGGGTACAACAATGAGAGAGGCAGTAAAGATTGTTGGGTTATTGGTACAATCATGAGAGAGGCAGTAAAGATTGTTGGGTCATGGGTACAACTATGAGATAGACAGTAAAGATTGTTAGGCATGAGTACAACAATGAAAGAGGCAGTGAAGATTGTTGGATCATGGATACAACCATGACAGAGGCAGTGAAGATTGTTGGGTCATGGTACATAAATGAAAGAGGTAGTAAAGATTGTTGGGTCATGGGTGCAACCATGAGAGAGGCAGTGAAGATTGTTGCGTCAAGGGTGCAACCATGAAAGAGGCAGTAAAGATTGTTGGGTTATGGGTACAACCATGAGAGACACAGTGAAGATTGATGGGTCGTGAGTACAAACATGAAAGAGGCAGTAAACATTGTTGGGTCAGGGGAACAACCACGAGAGAGAAAGTGAAGATTGTTGGGTTATGGGTACAACCATCAGAGACGCAGTGAAGATTGTTGGGTCATGGATGCAGCAATGAGAGAGACAGTAAAGATTGTTGAGTCATGGGTACAACAACGAAAGAGGCAGTAAAGATTGTTGAGTCATGGGTGCAACCATGAGAGAGGCAGTGAAGATTGTTGGGTCATGGGTACAACCATGACAGAGGCAGCTAAGATTGTTTGATCATGGGTCCAACAATGAAAGACATTAAAGATTGTTGAGTCATGGGTGCAACCATGGGAGAGGCAGTGAAGATTGTTGGGTCATGGGTAAAACAATGAAAGAGGCAGTAAAGATTGTTGGATCATGGGTACAACCATGACAGAGGCAGTGAAGATTGTTGGGTCAAGGGCACAACAACGAAAGAGGCAGTAAAGATTCTTGAGTCATGGGTGCAACCATGAGAGAGGCACTGAAGATTGTTGGGTCAAGAGTACAACAATGAAAGAGGCAGTAAAGATTGTTGGGTCATGGGTGCAACACTGAGAAAGACAGTAAAAATTGCTGGGTCATGGGTACAATCATGAAAAAGGCAATAAAGATTGTTGGGTTACGGGTGCAACCATGAGAGAGACGGTAAAGATTGTTGGGTCATGGGTACAACCGTGAAAGAGGCAGAGAGAATTCACGGGTCATGGGTACAACCATGAAAGAGGCAGTAAATATTGCTGGGTCATCGGTACAACCATGAGAGAGGCAGTGAAGATTATTGGGTCATGAGTACAACCATGAAAGAGGCAGTAAAGATTGTTGGTTCATGGGTGCAACCATGAGAGAGGCAGTGAAGATTGATGGGTTATGGGTGCAACCATGAGAGAGACAGTAAAGATTGTTGGGTCATGGGTACAACCATGAACGAGGCAGTAAAGATTGTTGGTTCATGGGTGCAATCATGTGATACGCAGTGAAGATTGTTGGGTCATAGGTGCAACCAAGAGAGAAACAGTAAAGATTGTTGAGTCATGGGTACAACCATGAAAGAGGCAGTAAACATTGTTGAGTCATGGGTACAATCATGAGAGAGGCAGTGAAGATTGTTGGGTCATGGGTACAACCATGAAAGAGGCAGTAAAGATTGTTGGATCATGCTTACAACCATGACAGAGGCAGTGAAGATTGTTGGGTCATGGGTACAACGATGAAAGAGGCAGTAGAGATTGTTGGGTCATGGGTGCAACCACGAGAAAGATAGTAAAGATTGTTGGATCATGGGAACAACCAAGAAAAAGGCAGCAAAGATTGCTGGGTTATGGGTACAACCATGAGAGAGAAAGAAAAGATTGTTGGGTCATGGGTACAACCATGAAAGAGGCAGAGAGAATTGTTGGGTCAAGGGTACAACCATGAAAGAGGCAGTAAAGATTGTTGGGTGATGGGTACAACCATGAGAGAGGCAGTAAAGATTGTTGGGTTATGAGTACAACCATGAAAGATGCAGCAAAGATTGTTGGGTTATGGGTACAACCATGAGAGAGGCAGTGAAGATTGATGGGCTATGGGTGCAACCATGAGAGAGACAGTAAAGATTGTTGGGTCATGGGTACAACCATGCAAGAGGCAGTAAAGATTGTTGGGTCATGGATACAACCATGAGAGAGTCAGTGAAGATTGTTGGATCATGGGTACAACTATGAGAGAGGCAATGAAAATTGTTGGTTTATTGGTACAATCATGAGAGAGGCAGTAAAGATTGTTGGTTCATGGGTACAACCATGAGATTGACAGTAATGATTGTTGGGCCATGGGTACAACAATGAAAGAGGCAGTAAAGATTGCTGGATCATGGGTACAACCATGACAGAGGCAGTGAAAATTGTTGGATCATGGGTACAAAAATGAGAGAGGTAGTAAAGATTGTTAGGTCATGGGTGCAACCATGATAGAGACAGTAAAGTTTGCTGGGTCATGAGTACAACCATGAGAGACACAGTGAAGATTGTTGGGTCATGGGAACAACCATGAAAGAGGCAGTAAAGATTGTTTGGTCATGGGTACAACCATGAGAGAGGCAGGGAGAATTGTTGGGTCATGGGCACAACCATGAAAGAGGCAGTAAACATTGTTGCGTGGTGGGTGCAACCATGAGAGATACAGTAAAGATTGTTGGGTCATGGGAACAACCATGAAAGAGGCAGTAAAGATTGTTTGGTCATGGGTACAACCATGAGAGAGGCAGGGAGAATTGTTGGGTCATGGGCACAACCATGAAAGAGGCAGTAAAGATTGTTGGGTCATGGAAACAACCATGACAGAGGCAGTGAAGATTGTTGGGTCGTGGTGCAACCATGAAAGAGGCAGTAAAGATTGTTGGGTCATGGGTACAACCATGAGAGAAGCAGTGAAGATTGATGGGTCGTGGGTACAAACATGAAAGAGGCAGTAAAGATTGTTGGGTCATGGGTGCAATCATGTGATAGGCAGTGAAGATTGTTGAGTCATGGGTACAACCATGAAAGAGGCAGTAAAGATTGTTGAGTCATGGGTACAACCATGAGAGAATCAGTGAAGATTGTTGGGTCATGGGTGCAACCATGAGAAAGACAGTAAAAATTGTTGGGTCATGGGTACAACCATGAAAAAGGCAGTAAAGATTGTTGGGTTATGGGTGCAACCATGAGAGAGACAGTAAAGATTCTTTGGTCATGGGTACAACCATGAAAGAGGCAGAGAGAATTGTTGGGTCATGGGTACAACCATGAAAGAGGAAGTAAAGATTGTTGGGTCATGGGTACAACCATGAGAGAGGCAGTAAAGATTGTTGGGTCATGAGTACACCCTTAAAAGAGGCCCTGAAGTTTGTTGGGTCATGGATTCAACCATGAGAGAGGCAGTGAAGATTGATGGGTTATGAGTGCAACCATGAGAGAGACAGTAAAGATTGTTTGGTCATGGGTACAGCCTTGAGAGAGGCAGTAAAGATTGTTGGATCATGGGTACAACCATGAGAAAGGCAGAGAGAATTGTTAGGTCATGGGTACAACCACGAAAGAGGCAGTGAAGATTGTTGGGTCATAGGTACGACAATGTGAAAGGCAGTGAAGATTTTTGCTTCATGGGTACAACCATGAAAGAGGCAGTAAAGATTGTTGGGTCATGGGTACAACCATGAAAGAGGCAGTGAAGATTGATGGGTCATGGGTACTACCATGAAAGAGGCAGTAAAGATTGTTGTGTCATGGGTACAACCATGAAAGAGGCAGTAGAGATTGTTGAATCGTGGGTACAACAATGAGAGAGGCAGTGAATATTGTTTGGTCACGGGTACAACCATGATAGAGGCAGTAAAGATTGTTGGATCATGGGTACAACCATGAGAGAGGCAGTGAAGATTTTTGAGTTATAGGTACAATCACGAGATAGACAATAAAGATTCTTGGGCCATGGGTGCAACCATGAGAGAGACAATAAAGATTGTTGGGTTATGGGTACAACAATGAAAGAGGCAGTAAAGATTGTTGGGTCATGGGTACAACCATGAAAGAGGCAGTAAAGATTGTTGGGTCATTGGTACAACCATGAGAGAGGCAGAGAGAATTGTTGGGTCTTGGGTACAACCATAAAAGAGGCAGTAAAGATTGTTGGGTCATGGGTACATCCATGAGAGAGGCAGTAAAGATTGTTGGGTCATGGGTACAACCATGAAAGAGGCAGTAAAGATTGTTGGGTCATGGGTGCAACCATGATAGAGGCAGTGAAGATTGTTATGTCATGGGTGCAACCATGAGAGAGACAGTAATGATTGTTGGGTCATTGGTACAACCATGAAAGAGGCAGTAAAGATTGTTGGGTCATGGGTACTACCATGAGAGAGGCAGAGAGAATTGTTGTGTCATGGGTACAACCAGGAAAGAGGCAGTAAAGATTGTTGGGTCATGGGTACAACCATGAAAGCAGTAAAGATTGTTGGGTCATGAGTACAACCATGAAAGAGGCATTAAAGATTGTTGGGTCATGGGTACAACCATGAGAGAGGCCGTGAAGATTGTTGGGTCATGTGTACAACCATGCAAGAGGCAGAAAAGATTGTTGGGTCATGGGTACAACCATGGGAGTGTCAGTGAAGATTGTTGGGCCATGGGTACAACCATGACAGAGGCAGTAAAGATTGTTGGGTCATGTGTACAACAATGAGAGAAGCAGGAAAGAGTGTTGGGTCATGGGTATAACCATGAAAGAGGCAGTAAAGATTGTTGGGTCATGGGTACAACCATGAGAGAGGCAGTAAAGATTGTTGGGTCATGGGTACAACCATGAGAGAGGAAGTAAAGATTGTTGAGTCATGGGTACATCCATGAGAGAGGCAGTAAAGATTGTTTGTTTATGGGTACAACCATGAGAGAGGCAGTAAAGTTTGTTGGGTCATGGGTACAACCATGAGAGAGGCAGTAAAGATTGTTAGGTCATGGATACAACCATGAGAGAGGCAGTAAAGATTGTTGGGTCATGGGTACAACCATGAGAGAGGCAGTAAAGATTGTTGGGTCATGGGTACAACCGTGAGAGGGAGAGACAAGAGTAGTCAACAAACAGTGTAGAAAGGGAGTAAGTGTGAGGACACATGAAGGGCAAAAAATTGGGAGTAAGGTAAACCTGGAGTGGGAACAAAGAGTGTCACTCAGTATTGATTAAAGGGAGTTAAAGTGTGAGGACACATGGAAGGGAAATATATATACCGGTGTGAGACTACAAGGATAAATATTTAAGACCCGTGGGAAGGTGGGTACCAAGAGCAGGATGAGAGTCACTCACTCACTCTGGCTCTCTCTCTGTCTCTCTCTCTCTGCCTCTGTCTCTCTCTCTCTCTCTCTCTCGCTCACTCACTCCAACTCTCACTCACACTGTCTATAATTATACTTGCTACTCCAGCTGCAGTTGCAGGTTTACATACAGCTTACTCTCTCAGCTGCAGAAGTCTTCTCACTCTCTTTAATTCTAACTTTCACAGCAACTGCTCCCACTCTCTATAATTGTAACTCTCTCTGTAGTTACTCTCACTCTCTATAATTCTAACTCTCATCAGCTGCTGCTCTTACTCTCTATAATTCTAACTCTCACAGCTGCTGCTCTCACTCTCTATAATTCTAACTCTCGCTGCTGCTGCTCTCTATAATTCTCCCACAACCACCACCAATAAACATTATAGACGACACTTGTTCATGGTTGGTGAGGCAGACAATCTTGTTAACCTTCACTCAGGTGTATAACGTCAAATATTTCCCCTTACACCAAATTTATCTCTCCCTCACACACTGTTTCCCCTCACACTGCCTCCCCATCTTCTTCCCCTCACACTGCCTCCCCATCTCCTTTCCCTCATACTGCGTCCCCTCATACTGCTTACCCTCAAACTGTTTCCCACTCACACTGCTTCCTTCTCGCATTGCTTCCACTCCATCACTGCTTCCTCTCACACTGCTTCCACTCTACCCTGCATTCCTCTCACACTGCTTCCTCTGCATTGCTTCCACTCACACTGCTTTCTCTCACACTGCTTCCACTCACATGCTTCCCGTCCACTGCTTCCCCTCGCACTGCTTTCCCTTACACTGCTTCCCCTCGCACTACTTCCCTTACACTGCTTCCCCATACTGCTTCCCTCATACTGCTTCCCCTCACACTGCTTCCCCTCGCACGCTTCCCTCTACTGCTTCCCTCACACTGCTTCCCTCACACTGCTCCCCTCGCACTGCTTCCCCGCGCACTACTTACCCTCACACTGCTTCCCCTCACACTGCTTCCCCTCGCACTGCTTCCCTCATACTGCTTCCCCTCACACTGCTTCCCTACACTGCTTCCCCTCACACTGTTCTCCTCACACATGCTTCCCCTCACACTGCTTCTCCTCACACTGCTTCCCTCACACTGCTTCCTCCACTTGCTTCCCCCTCACACTGCTTCCCCTCCACACTCTTCCCCTCACACTGCTTCCCTCACACTGCTTCCTCACAGCTTACTGCTTCCCCTCACACTACTTCCCTCACACTGCTTCCTCTCACACTGCTTCCCCAGTCAACACTGCTTCCCTCACACTCTTCCCCTCACACTGCTTCCCTCTCACACTGCTTCCCCTCACACTGCTTCCCCTCACACTGCTTCCCCTCACACTGCTTCCCCTCACACTGCTTCCCCTCACACTGCTTCCCCCTCACACTGCTTCCCCTCATTTAATGTGAAATATGCGTTTATATATTGTTTTAAATTTAAAATATTGTCATTACTGTTAACATCGTTGATCTTAGATGAATGTTACTGTAGCAGTCTGGTCTCCGCTTGTTGTGACCACCTGACTTGGAACAGTGAATACTGTGCAGTAAGGTATACCTGGAGTATACCTGGATGGTGCTTCGTAAGTCAACGCCCCTGCGGCCCGGTCCATCACCAGGCCTCGCGGTGGATCATGGCCTGATCAACCAGGCTGTTACTGCTGGCTGCACTTTGACCAACTTACGAACCACAGCCTGGCTGGTCAGGTAATGACTAGGTATATGTCCAGTGCCTTCTTGAAGGTAGAAAGGGGTCTACTGAAACTTCCCCTTATGTCTGCAGGGAGGCTGTTGAACAGTCTTGCACCCCTGACACTGTCTTCTCTCTTAGTGTACATGGCCTCCCTGCTTTTCATAAGGGGTAACTTACACCGCCTTCCGAGTCTTTTGCTTTCATAGGTAATGATTTCCGAGTGTAAATTTGGGACTAGTTCCTCTAGGATTTTCCGGGTGTAAATTATGATGTAGCTTTCTCGCCTGCGTTCCAGGAAGTATGAGTCAAGGGACTTCAGACGGTCCCAGTAACTGAAGTGCTTTATTGTACCCCCATGAGAAGTGAAAGTTCTCTGTGCTAGTTATTGTCTCTTTAGTGAGAACATTTCTAAGGTCTCTCGGTCTCTAGGTCTCTCTGTCTCTAGGTCTCTCGGTCTCTGGGTCTATATGTCTCTAGGTCTCTAGATCTCTCGGTCTCTAGGTCTCCAGGTCTCTAAATCTCTAAGTCTCTCGATCTCTAGGTCTCTCGGCCTCTAGGTCTTTCGGCCTCTAGGTCTCTCGGTCTCTAGGTTTCCAGGTCTCTCGGTCTCCAGTTCCCTCGGTCTCTAGTTCTCTCGGTCTCTAGGTCTCTCGGTCTCTAGGCTTCCAGGTCTCTCGGTCTCTAGTTCTCTCGGTCTCTCGGTCTCTAGGTCTCAGTCTCTAGGTCTCTGGATCTCAAGACCTCTAGGACTCTCAGTCTCTAGGTTTCTCATCTTTAGGTCTCTCGGTCTCTGGATCTATAGGTATCTAGGTCTCTAGGTCTCTCGGCCTCTAGGTCTCTCAATCTCTAGATCTCTCGGTCTCTGGGTCTATAGGTCTCTAGGTCTCTCGATCTCTAGGTCTCGCGGTCTCTAGGTCTCTCGGTCTCTAGGTTTCCAGGTCTCTCGGTCTCTAGTCCTTTCGGTCTCTAGATCTCTCGGTCTCTAGGTTTCCAGGTCTCTCGGTCTCTTATCCTTTCGGTCTCTAGATCTCTCGGTCTCTAGGTTTCCAGGTCTCTCGGTCTCTAGTTCTCTCGGTCTCTAGGTCTTTAGGTCACTCGGTCTCTGGGTCTCTCGGTCTCTAGGTCTCTAAGACTCTCGGTCTCTTAGTCTCTCAGTCTCTAGGTCTCTAGGTCTCTCGATCTCTTGATCTCTCGGTCTCTAGATCTCTCGGTTACATAGCCTCTAGGTCTCTATGTCTCTCGATCTCTCGGTCTCTCGGTCTGTAGGTCTGTAGGTCTCTAGTTATCCAGGTCTCTAGGTCTCTAGGTCTCTCGGTCTCTAAGTCTCTTGGTGTCTAGGTATCTCGGTCTCTGTCTCTCGGTCTCTAGTTCTCTCGGTCTCTAGGTCTCTCGCTCTCTAGATCTCTTGGTCGCTATGTCTCTAGGTCTTTAGGTCTCTCGGTCTCTTGGTCACTAGGTCTCTAAGTCTCTTGGTCTCTAGGTCTCTAGGCATCTCGGTCTCTAGGCCTCTAGGTCTCTAGGTTTTCGATCTCTAGGTCTCTAGGTCTCTTGGCCTCTAGATCTCTCGGTCTCTAGATCTCTAGGTTTCTAGGTCTCTCGGTCTCTCGGTCTCTAGCTCTCTCGGTTTATAGGTCTCTAGATCTCTCGGTCATTCGGTCTCTAGATTTCTAAGTCTATAGGTCTCTTGGTTTCTAAATCTCTAGGTCTCTAGCTCTCTAGGTCTCTCGGTCTCTCGGTCTCTAGGTCTCTAGGTCTCTCGGTCTCTAGGTCTCTAGGTTTCTAGGTCTCTAGGTCCCTCGACCTCTAGGTCTCAAGGTCTCTAGGTCCCTAGGTCTCTAGGTCCCTAGGTCTCTAGGTCTCTCGGTCTCTAGGACTCTCGGTTTCTCGATCTCTTGGTCTCTAGGTCTCTCAGTCTCTAGGTCTCTCGGTTTCTCGATCTCTTGGTCTCTAGGTCTCTCAGTCTCTCGGTCTGTCGATCACTCAACAGCCAGTGTTTTTATCTTAATTTCCTTGGCCTGGCACCTCCAGGAAGCTCTCCAAACCTCACCTTGTACACACACTTCACAGTCTGTGTTAACACACACTTTATAGTGTTAACACGGACTTTACAGTGCACCTAGTACCTTGAGCCTAGTACCTAGTACCTTGACTTCAGTACCTAGCACCTTAAGCGCAATAGTACAAAGGTACTACTAGTACTCTTAGAACCTCGATCCCAGTACTTGATGCCTAGAAACTAGTTCTTAACATCATAAACCTACTATCAAGCATCACAAGCCGACACTAACAGTCTGGTTGATCGAGGCAACTTTCTGACCTCACTCATGGCCTGCACGCTGATCGTCATGGCAGACAATCACTTCACTTAAAATTAGACTCAGATTAAGTACTCATTATTCCAGCTTATCGCATCCAGGTAGATCAATAGTGATTTTATTACTCACTAAAATAACAATATATCTATTTAACAGGCACCTAAGTTCCCCCGTCTTCTACTAACATATTCATTTTGTCCCTATAATCAACCTTGTCATTAATTACTATCGCATTTCCTTTGTCTGTTTCGTAAGGTGAAGTCCAGGATGCTGCCTAGGTCATGGTATAACTTAACAAATCTTTGATGATAGTTGTGTTGCAGAGGTCTGACCTCAGGCATCTACAATACAATTGTTATACCTTGAATTAAGGAAAGATCCTGGACTTCACCTTACGAAACAGACAAAGGAAATGCGATAGTAATTATGGACAAGGTTGATTAGAGTGGAAAAATGAACATGTTAGTAGAAGACGGGGGAACTTACGTGCCCTTAAGAAACACTTAAAAGAGGTTAAATATTATTTAGGAAATTTTGAGTGACTCCATTTATCCCTTTTAAATATGAAAGTAAACAGAATTTGGTAAGGAGAGAGATAATGAACTTTGACTGTAAGTTTATGATGACTGTGAACTTAATAAGGAAGGATGGCTTATAATGAAGAGGTTAACTGCACCACCAATACGCAGTATAATTACACTTTCCACTACGAGGTTATTATTCACAGTGAACCACCAAGTTGGGTAGAACAACGAGACCAGAGCAACACTGGACGTGACCCACTTGCTGACCCAGTGGTACAACCCACAGCAACACTGGACGTGACCCACTTGCTGACCCAGTGGTACAACCCAGAGCAACACTGGACGTGACCCACTTGCTGACCCAGTGGTACAACCCAGAGCAACACTGGACGTGACCCACTTGCTGACCCAGTGGTACAACCCACAGCAACACTGGACGTGACCCACTTGCTGACCCAGTGGTACAACCCACAGCAACACTGGACGTGACCCACTTGCTGACCCAGTGGTACAACCCACAGCAACACTGAACGTGACCCACTTGCTGACCCAGTGGTACAACCCACAGCAACACTGAACGTGACCCACTTGCTGACCCAGTGGTACAACCCACAGCAACACTGAACGTGACCCACTTGCTGACCCAGTGGTACAACCCACAGCAACACTGGACGTGACCACTTGCTGACCCAGTGGTACAACCCACAGCACACTGGACGTGACCCACTTGCTGACCCAGTGGTACAACCCACAGCAACACTGAACGTGACCCACTTGCTGACCCAGTGGTACAACCCAGAGCAACAGGGGACGTGACCCACTTGCTGACCTAGTGGTACAACCCAGAGCAACAGTGGACGTGACCCACTTGCTGACCAGTGGTACAACCCAGAGCAACAGTGGACGTGACCCACTTGCTGACCCAGTGGTACAACCGAGAGCAACAGGGGACGTGACCCACTTGCTGACCCAGAGCCACAGTGGACGTGACCCACTTGTTGTACCAGTGGTACAACCCAGAGCAACAGTGGACGTGACCCACTTGCTGACCCAGTGGTACAACCCAGAGCAACACTGGACGTGGCCCACTTGCTGACCCAGTGGTACAACCCAGAGCCACACTGAACGTGACCCACTTGCTGACCCAGTGGTACAACCGAGAGCAACAGGGGACGTGACCCACTTGCTGACCTAGTGGTACAACCCAGAGCAACACTGGACGTGACCCACTTGCTGACCCAGTGATACAACCCAGAGCAACACTGGACGTGACCCACTTGCTGACCCAGTGGTACAACCCAGAGCGACAGTGGACGTGACCCACTTGTTGTACCAGTGGTACAACCCAGAGCAACAGTGGACGTGACCCACTTGCTGACCCAGTGGTACAACCCAGAGCAACACTGGACGTGGCCCACTTGCTGACCCAGTGGTACAACCCAGAGCAACACTGGACGTTACCCAATTGCTGAGCAAGTGGCACAACCCAGAGCAACACTGGACGTGACCCACTTGCTGACCCAGTGATACAACCCAGAGCAACACTGGGCGTTACCCACTTGCTTGCCCAGTGGCACAACCCAGAGCAACACTGGTTGTGACCCACTTGCTGACCCAGTGGTACAAACCAGAGCAACAGTGGACGTGACCCACTTGCTGACCCAGTGGTATAACCCAGAGCAACACTGGTTGTGACCCACTTCCTGAGCCAGTGGTACAACCCAGAGCAACACTGGACGTGATCCACTTGCTGACCCAGTTGTACAACCGAGAGCAACACTGAACGTGACCCACTTGCTGACCCAGTGGTACAACCCAGAGCAACAGTGGACGTGGCCCACTTGCTGACCCAGTGGTACAACCCAGAGCAACACTGGACGTGACCCACTTGCTGACCCAGTGGTACAACCCAGAGCAACACTGGACGTGACTCACTTGCTGACCCAGTTGTACAACCCAGAGCAACACTGGACGTGACCCACTTGCTGACCCAGTGGTACAACCCAGAGGAAAAAACATCAACCCAGGCTGCAAGAAAGGTACACAGCCGAACAGACATAAGAACTGGATAGATAACAGCTGCTGGAGTGGACAGACAGCAGCTGCTGGAGTGGATAGATGGAAGCTGCCGGAGTGAATAGATAGACACAATAACGAAGCAGAGCCAGGCAGAGCTCAGCACACAACCTGAGAGCTGTACAACCCAGTCAATACCAACTCCTTGTCTCCAGGAACTGGTCAAGCTGAGAAGGGTTCCACAGTTTAATGTGATCAATCATATATCAATTTACTCTCTGTCTTATTAAACGTCTGAAACAATATGAAACAGAATAGACTATAAATGAGATGCCGACGGCCACACTTTCTAAGAATTAGCAGTGACCGGTATCTAGCGGTCAGCAACCCCAGCAGCAGCTGCAGCACCACCAGCAGCAGAAGCAAAAACAGCAGCAGCAGCAGTAACTACAGCACCAACACCACCAGAAGCAACAACAGCAGCAGCAGTAACAACAGCAGCAGCAGTAACAACAGCAGCAACAACAACAGCAGCCTGGAAAGCCTTCTCTCACACCCCTTGGTCACATGGTCAACTAGTATACCATAACACTGAAGAATGAGACACTTGTACAACACTACCATAACATAACACTGAAGAATGAGACACATGTGCAACACTACCATAATATAACACTGAAGAATGAGACACTTGTACAACACTACCATAACATAACACTGAAGAATGAGACACTTGTGCAACACTACCATAACATAACACTGAAGAATAAGACACTTGTGCAACACTGCCATAACATAACACTGAAGACTGAGACACATGTGCAACACTACCATAACATAACACTGAAGAATGAGACACTTGTGCAACACTACCATAACATAACACTGAAGAATGAGACACTTGTGCAACACTACCATAACAACACTGAAGAATGAGACACATGTGCAACACTACCATAACATAACACTGAAGAATGAGACACTTGTACAACACTACCATAACATAACACTGAAGAATGAGACACTTGTGCAACACTACCATAACATAACACTGAAGAATGAGACACTTGTACAACACTACCATAACATAACACTGAAGAATGAGACACTTGTGCAACACAAACCATAACATAACACTGAAGAATGAGACACTTGTGTAACACTACCATAACATAACACTGAAGAATGAGACACTTGTGCAACACTGCCATAACATAACACTGAAGACTGAGACACATGTGCAACACTACCATAACATAACACTGAAGAATGAGACACATGCGCAACACTACCATAACATAACACTGAAGAATGAGACACATGTGTAACATTTGGGAATATTTATTGAGGAAGCGTTTCGCCAGCCAGTGGCTTCATCAGTCCAATACAGAGAAGAACGGTGGAAGATGAGAAAGAGTTTGAGGCAATCAGTCCCTCAGTCTGGCGTCGATGTGTTCAGTCCATCAGTCTTGATAAGACTGATGGACTGATTACATCGACGCCAGACTGAGGGACCGATTACCTCAAACTCCTTCTGATCTTCAACATTCTTCTGTGTATTGGACTGAAGAAACTGAGGAAGCCACTGGCTGGCGACATGTTTCCACAATAAATATTCCCAAATGTTGCACAAGTATCTCATTCTTCAGTGTTATGTTATGGTAGTGTTGCCCCAAGTGTCTCATTCTTCAGTGTTATTTTATGGTAGTGGTTGCACAAGTGTCTCATTCTTCAGTGTTATGTTATGGTAGTGTTGCACAAGTGTCTCATTCTTCAGTGTTATTTTATGGTAGTGTTGCACAAGTGTCTCATTCTTCAGTGTTATGTTATGGTAGTGTTGCACAAGTGTCTCATTCTTCAGTGTTATGTTATGGTAGTGTTGCACAAGTGTCTCATTCTTCAGTGTTATGTTATGGTAGTGTTGCACAAGTGTCTCATTCTTCAGTGTTATGTTATGGTAGTGTTGCACAAGTGTCTCATTCTTCAGTGTTATGTTATGGTAGTGTTGCACAAGTGTCTCATTCTTCAGTGTTATGTTATGGTAGTGTTGCACAAGTGTCTCATTCTTCAGTGTTATGTTATGGTAGTGTTGCACAAGTGTCTCATTCTTCAGTGTTATGTTATGGTAGTGTTGCACAAGTGTCTCATTCTTCAGTGTTATGTTATGGTAGTGTTGCACAAGTGTCTCATTCTTCAGTGTTATGTTTATGGTAGTGTTGCACAAGTGTCTCATTCTTCAGTGTTATGTTATGGTTTAGTGTTGCACAAGTGTCTCATTCTTCAGTGTTATGTTAGGGTTTAGTGTTGCACAAGTGTCTCATTCTTCAGTGTTATGTTATGGTAGTGTTGCACAAGTGTCTCATTCTTCAGTGTTATGTTATGGTAGTGTTGCACAAGTGTCTCATTCTTCAGTGTTATGTTATGGTAGTGTTGCACAAGTGTCTCATTCTTCAGTGTTATGTTATGGTAGTGTTGCACAAGTGTCTCATTCTTCAGTGTTATGTTATGGTAGTGTTGCACAAGTGTCTCATTCTTCAGTGTTATGTTATGGTAGTGTTGCACCAAGTGTCTCATTCTTCAGTGTTATGTTATGGTAGTGTTGCACAAGTGTCTCATTCTTCAGTGTTATGTTATGGTAGTGTTGCACAAGTGTCTCATTCTTCAGTGTTATGTTATGGTAGTGTTGCACAAGTGTCTCACTCTTCAGTGTTATGTTATGGTAGTGTTGCACAAGTGTCTCATTCTTCAGTGTTATGTTATGGTAGTGTTGCACAAGTGTCTCATTCTTCAGTGTTATGTTATGGTAGTGTTGCACAAGTGTCTCATTCTTCAGTGTTATGTTATGGTAGTGTTGCACAAGTGTCTCATTCTTCAGTGTTATGTTATGGTAGTGTTGCACAAGTGTCTCATTCTTCAGTGTTATGTTATGGTGTTGCACAAGTGTCTCATTCTTCAGTGTTATGTTATGGTAGTGTTGCACAAGTGTCTCATTCTTCAGTGTTATGTTATGGTAGTGTTGCACAAGTGTCTAATTTATCAACTTGTCGGTTCTCTGAACCATTTATCTACATCCCATAAATACATATATTCCCTCTACTGGTGTAGATCAGTCATGGTTCCTGAGGCTGGCAAGATGACGTCTTAATCTTTCCTCTTATTTGCTTATGTGTAGGTAATTTTTCTTATAGAACAATCAGAAAAATGTACGATGTTTCGAACCTTGGTACTGAGACGTGGCAAGTCCAGCCGTGCATACTGAGCTACCAGGCACAGCACTGGACGGTTCGAGACCCGGTCCATTGCAATTTTTATTTAGACGGATATTGAGTTTAATCCAATCTAACCTACACTAAACTAAATCATTCTAACTTAAAATAAAGCAAATACATGTTACTCCCGAAGTGAAGGTTGGCACAGTTGTCAGTGATCTTTATTGGATTTTACTCTCAGGTTTTATTCAGTTGGAAATGCATTCACGTTGCTCCAGAGAGACATCACTTGCTTACTGTGTTTGCTAGAAACTCTCCTCTTGACTCCTCTCTCACAGCGTCAAGCACTATGGTAAACAACAGTCTCTGACAGTGTCAGGTACTATGGTAAACAACAGTCTCTGACAGTGTTACGTAATATGGTAAACAACAGCCTCTGACAGTGTCAAGTATTATGTCAAACAACAGTCTCTGACAGTGTCAAGAACTATGGTAAACAACAGCCTCTGACAGTGTCAAGTATTATGTCAAACAACAGTCTCTGACAGTGTCAAGAACTATGGTAAACAACAGCCTCTGACAGTCTTCAGTACTATGGTAAACAGCAATCTCTGGCAGTCTTCAGTACTGTGGCAAACAACAGTCTCTGACAGTGTCAGGTACTATGGTAAACAACACTCTCTGACAATGTCAAGTACTGTGGTAAACAACAGTCTCTGACACTGTCAAGTACTGTGACAAACAACAATCTCTGACAGTCTCAAGTACTATGGCAAACAACAGTCTCTGACAGTGTCAAGTACTGTGGTAAACAACAGTCTCTGACAGTGTCAAGTACTATGGTAAACAAAAATCTCTGACTGTCTCCAGTACTATGGCAAACAACAATCTCTGACAGTGTCAAGTACCATGGTAAACAACAGTCTCTGATAGTCTCAAGTACTATGGTAAACAACAGTCTCTAACTGTCTCAACTACTGTGGTAAACAACAATCTCTGACAGTCTCAAGTTCTATGGTAAACAACAGTCTCTGACAGTGTCAAGTTCTATGGTAAACAACAATCTCTGACAGTCTCAAGTACTATGGTAAACAACAGTCTCTTACTGTCCCAACTACTGTGGTAAACAACAATCTCTGACATTGTCAAATACTATGGTAAACAACAGTCTCTTACAGTGTCAAGTCCTGTGGTAAACAACAGTCTCTGACAGTCTCAACTACTGTAGCAAACAACAGTCTCTGACAGTCTCAAGTACTATGGTAAACAACGGTCTCTGACAGTCTCCAGTACTATGGTAAACAATAACCTCTGACAGTGTCATGTACTGTGGTAAACAGCAGTCTCTGACAGTCTACGGTACTATGGTAAACAGCAGTCTCTGACAGTGTCAAGTACTTTGGTAAACAGCAGTTTGACTGTCCCAAGTACCATGGTAAACATCAGTCTCTGACTGTCTCAGCTACTGTGGAAAACAAATCTCTGACTGTCCCAAGAACTATGGTAAACAAGAGTCTCTGACTGTCTCAACTACTGTGCAAAACAAAAGTCTCTGACTGTCTCAACTACAGTGGTAAATAGCAGTCTCTGACTGTCTCAACTACTGTGGAAAACAAAAGTTTCTGACGGTTTCAAGTACTATGGTAAACAACAGTCACTGACTCTCTCAATTCCTGTGGGAAACAACAGTCTCTGACTGTCTCAAGTACTGGGGTAAACAACAGTTTTTGACTGCCTCAACTACTGTGGAAAACAACAGTCTCTTATTGTCTCAAGTACTGTGGTAAACAACAGTCACTGACTCTCTCATTTCCTCTGGGAAACAACAGTCTATGACTGTCTCAAGTACTGGGGTAAACAGCAATCTGACTGTCTCAAGTACTATGGTGAACAGCAGTCTCTGACTGTTTCAAGTACTATGATAAACAACAGTCTCATTCTCAACTACTGTGTTACAAAACAGTGTCTGACTGTCTCAAGTACTGTGGTCAACAGCAGTCTGACTGAATCAACTACTATGGTACAAAGCAGTCTCTGACTGTCTCAAGTACTATGGTAAACAGCAGTCTGACTTCTCAAGTACTATGGTAAACAACAGTCTCTGTCTCAAGTACTGTGGTAAACAACAGTCACTGACTCTCTCAAGTACTATGGTAAACAACAGTCTCTGACAATGTCAAGTACTGTGGTAAACAACAGTCTCTGACAGTGTCAAGTACTATGGTAAACAAGTCTCTAACTGTCTCAACAACTGTGATAAACAACAATCTTTGACAGTCTCAACTGCTGTGGTAAACAATAGTCTCTGACTGTCTCAATTGCTGTGGTAAACAACAGTCTGAATGTCTCAAGTACTGTGGTAAACAGCAGTCTGACTGAATCAAGTACTATGGTACAAAGCAGTCTCTGACTGTCCCAAGCACTATGGTAAACAACAGTCTCTGTCTCAAGTACTATGATACACAGAAGTCTCTGACTGTCTCAAGGGCTGTGGTAAACAACAGTCTCTGACTGTCTCAAGTACTATGGTAAACAACTGTTTCTGTCTCAATTACTGTGGTAAACAACAGCCTCTGACTGTCTCAAGTACTATGGTAAACAGCAGTCTGACTGTTTCAAGTACTATGGTAAACAACAGTCTCTGACTGTCTCAAGTACTATGGTAAACAGCAGTGTCTGGCTATCTCAAATACTATGGTAAACAACAGTCTCTGACTGTCTCAAGTGCTATGGTAAACAGCAGTGTCTGGCTATCTCAAATACTATGGTAAACAACAGTCTCTGACAGTGTCAGGTACTATAGTAAACAGCAGTGTCTGACTGTCTCAAGTACTATGGTAAACAACAGTCTCTAACAGTCTCAAGTACTATGGTAAACAGCAGTCTGACTGTCACAAGTACTTTGGTAAACAACAGTCTCTGTCTCAAGTACTGTGGTAAACAACAGTCTCTGACTCTCTCAAGTACTATGGTAAACAACAGTTTCTGACAGTGTCAAGTACTGTGGTAAGCAACAGTCTCTGACAGTCTCAAGTACTATGGTAAACAACAGCTTCTGACAGTGGCAAGTACTGTGGTAAGCAACAGTCTCTGACAGTCTCAAGTACAATGGTAAACAACAGTCTCTGACAGTGTCAAGTACTATGGTAAACAACAGTCTCTGGCTGCCTCAAGTACTGTGGTAAACAGCAGTCTCTGACTGTCTCAAGTACTATGGTAAACAACAGCCTCTGTCTCAACTACTGTGGTACATAACAGTCTCTGACTGTTTCAAGTACTGTGGTAAACAAAAGTCTCTGACAGTCTCCAGTTCTAAGGTAAACAACAGTCTCTGACAGTGTCAAGTACTGTGGTAAACAACAGTCTCTGATAGCCTACGGTATTATGGTAAACAGCAGTCTCTGACAGTGTCAAGTACTGTGCTTAACAATAGTCTTTTACAGTCTCAAGTACTGTGGTAAACAGCAGTCTGACTGGCTCAAGTACTATGGTAAACAACAATCTCTGACTGTCTCAAGCACTATGGTAAACAGCAGTCTCTGACTGTCCCAAAGTGTTATGGTAAACATCAGTCTCTGACTGTCTCAAGTACTGTGGTAAACAGCAGTTCCTGCTGTCCCACATACAACGGGAAGCAACAGTCTCTGAATGTCTCAACTACTGTGGAAAACAACAGTCTCTGACTGTCTCAACTACTGTGGAAAACAACAGTCTCTGATTGTCTCAGCTACTGTGCTAAACAACAGTCTGACTATCTCAGTTACTTTGCTAAACAACAGTCTGACTGTCTCAGCTACGTGCTAAAACAACAGTCTGACTGTCTCAGTTACTGTGCTAAACAACAGTCTGACTGTCTCATCTACTGTGCTAAACAACAGTCTGACTGTCTCATCTACTGTGCTAAACAACAGTCTGACTGTCTCAGCTACTGTGCTAAACAACAGTCTGACTGTCTCAGCTACTGTGGTAAACAAGAGTCTGACTGTCTCAGCTACTGTGGTAAACAACGGTCTGACTGTCTCAGCTACTGTGGTAAACAACAGTCTGACTGTCTCAGTTACTGTGCTAAACAACAGTTTGACTGTCTCATCTACTGTGCTAAACAACAGTCTGACTGCCTCATCTACTGTGCTAAACAACAGTCTGACTGTCTCAGCTACTGTGCTAAACAACAGTCTGACTGTCTCGGCTACTGTGCTAAACAACAGTCTGACTGTCTCATCTACTGTGCTAAACAACAGTCTGACTGTCTCAGCTACTGTGCTAAACAACAGTCTGACTGTCTCGGCTACTGTGCTAAACAACAGTCTGCTGTCTCAGCTACTGTGCTAAACAACAGTCTGACTGTCTCAGCTACTGTGCCTAAACAACAGTCTGACTGTCTCAGCTACTGTGCTAAACAACAGTCTGACTGTCTCAGCTACTGTGCTAAACAACAGTCTGACTGTCTCAGCTACTGTGCTAAACAACAGTCTGACTGTCTCAGCTACTGTGCTAAACAACAGTCTGACTGCCCTCAGTTACTGTGCTAAACAACAGTCTGACTGTCTCAGCTACTGTGCTAAACAACAGTCTGACTGTCTCAGCTACTGTGCTAAACAACAGTCTGACTGTCTCAGCTACTGTGCTAAACAACAGTCTGACTGTCTCAGCTACTGTGCTAAACAACAGTCTGACTGTCTCAGCTACTGTGCTAAACAACAGTCTGACTGTCTCAGCTACTGTGCTAAACAACAGTCTGACTGCCTCAGCTACTGTGCTAAACAACAGTCTGACTGTCTCAGTTACTGTGCTAAACAACAGTCTGACTGTCTCAGTTACTGTGCTAAACAACAACAGTGTTGTTCCTACTCTCACACAAAATATTCATCCTCTACATTTCTAACTGCTGTGTCAGGAAGACATTCTTCTTCTTCTTCTTCTTCTTCTTCTTATTATTATTATTTTTTATTATTATTATTATTATTATTATTATTATTATTATTATTAATTATTATTATTATTTTTCATCATTTTTTATTATTGTTGTTATTATTATTTTATTATTATTATTATTATTATTATTATTATTATTATTATTATTATTATTATTATTATTATTATTATCATCATCATTTTTTATTATTATTGTTATTATTATTACTTTTATTTTTTATTATTATTATTATTATTATTATTATTTTTAAATTATTATTATCATTTTTTATTATTATTGTCATTATTATTACTTTTATTATTATTATTATTATTATTATTATTATTATTATTATTATTATTATTATTATCATAATCATTTTTATTATTATTGTTATTATTATTACTTTTAATTATTATTATTATTATTATTATTATTATTATTATTATTATTATTATTATTATTATTATTATTATTATCATCATCATCATCATAATCATTTTTTATTATTATTATTATTATTATTATTATTATTATTATTTATTATTATTATTATTATTATTATTATTATCATACCTTGAGAGCGCCTGTTCTATAGGCTTGAGATTTTCGATGTTGGTGTAGAGTAATTAAGGTTGATGCAGCAGCCGTCATGTACTGGTGACTTGTGGTCACTGTTCTACACATAATTTGTGGCGTAAGTTTCTACGTGACAACAAAGTTCTTCTGATCGTCTTGAAACTCTCAACACTGATGCAACTTACTGAGAAAAAAAAGAGTTAACTCGTGTATTAGAATGTGAAGGCTCTAATTTCCAAATTTTATTTTGAAATTGAGATTTTTTCCGTGAAATAACTTTATTATGATTCGTCAGTGGTCAACACCTATATTTTTATATTCTTTACTTCTAATCTTTCTCATAGTTTATTTTCTTTCCTTATATATATATATATATATATAATATATATATAATATATATATATATATATATATATATATATATAAAATATATATATATAATATATATATATATATAGATATATATATATAAAATATATATATAATATACATTTCCAGCATATATGTATATAAGCGACTGTACATTGTTCGTGTCAGAGTATTGTGTATTTTTGTGCTCTAAAAGCGAATGTTTATTTCCTTCATGACAATAAAAGCAACAGGTCCAAGACCAACTGAATAAAACATCAGTAATGTACTAAGTAACACAGTTCGTGACCCACGTCTCAACGCACTAACGTACGAAGTGTCCATAAACACAATGGAGACAATTGTATGTGGAAACGTTGACAAACAGACGTTTTAAACCCTCTCCTAGTCCACACTTCCCTTCCATTTTTAATCAATCTTCAACAAAACCGCCGTTCTTCCTTAAACCCGAAATGTTCAAGATTGTTCAAATCCTGCAAGCCGATGTAGGTCAAGAGAAATACAAAGCTGTCAGTTCTACAGACGGGGCGTCATATATGCAAGTTCAGTACAACAGTTTCTCTGTGTGGTTGTCCACAGTCTCTGGGACTAATTTATGCTTGTTGCTGTGTACACATGCTGTATTTACTTTTGTCAGACATTATGAACACCATTATCACGAGTACTTCCCTCTTCACCTTATTGAACGATATTACACAATTAATTAGGGACCCTTAAAAACGAATGAATATACTGGAAGATGTCAGTCATGACTCATACAAACGTATGGACATACGGGAAGATGTCAGTCACGACTAACACAAACGTATGGACATACGGGAAGATGTCAGTCACGACTAACACAAACGTATGGACATACGGGAAGATGTCAGTCACGACTAACACAAACGTATGGACATACGGGAAGATGTCAGTCATGACTAACACAAACGTATGGACATACGGGAAGATGTCAGTCACGACTAACACAAACGTATGGACATACGGGAAGATGTCAGTCAGGAGAGTGATCAGTGAAAATTGCCAAACATTCTTCAGACTGTCGTTATCTATACATTAGTTAAGAGAAAATGTATTTTTTTTAATCCAGAGTTTACATTGATGTTATAATCACTTTGATAATGAATCAACATCACTCAAATATGAACTTTGATATAGAGGAAAAAGTGATAAAATATTAAATTATTATAACAGCACAAATTTTCTTGTGGCTATTTGAGATGACATCACATTTGTTAATATATCTATAAAGAAGTTGTATGTATATCTTTAAAGTTGTATGTTTATCTTTAAAGTTGTATGTATATCTTTAAAGTTGTATGTATATCTTTAAAGTTGTATGTATATCTTTAAAGTTGTATGTATATCTTTAAAGTTATATGTATATCTTTAAAGTTGCATGTAAATCTTTAAAGTTATATGTATATCTTTAAAGTTGCATGTAAATCTTTAAAGTTGTATATATTCTTTAAAGTTGCATGTATATAATTAAAGTTGTATGTATATCTTTAAAGTTATATGTATATCTTTAAAGTTATATGTATATCTTTAAAGTTGCATGTATATCTTTAAAGTTGTATGTATATCTTTAAAGTTGTATATATTCTTTAAAGTTGCATGTATATAATTAAAGTTGTATGTAAATATTTAAAGTTATATGTATATCTTTAAAGTTGCATGTAAATCTTTAAAGTTGTATGTATTCTTTAAAGTTGTATATATTCTTTAAAGTTGTATGTATAGCTTTAAAGTTATATGTATATCTTTAAAGTTGTATGTATATCTTTAAAGTTATATGTATATCTTTAAAGTTGCATGTAAATCTTAAAAGTTGTATATATTCTTTAAAGTTGCATGTATATAATTAAAGTTCATAAGGTGGTACGTAGAACACATGAATAACTCAAAAAGTGGCGAAGAGATTTTAACTCCATTCAAAATGTTGAGGACAAATTCGTGGTTGGAGTATATAAGAAAGTTAAGATACGGGAGAAAGTGTGAACGAAGTGAAAGTCATGTCAGGTGAGAAAGTGCAAGGTAAAGTTATCACCGAAGTCATGTCAAATGCAAGATAAAGTTATCATTGACGTCAAATCAAGCGCATGATAAAGTTACTGAAGTCATGTTAAGAGAAAGATAAAGTTATCAATGAAGTCATGTCAAATGTAAGATAAATTTAACACTGAAGACATGTTAAGGACAAGATAAAATCGCTGAAGTTATGTCATGTGCAAGATAAAGTTATCGAAGTCATGTTAAGGGAAAGATAAAGTTATCATTAAAGTCACATCAAGTGTAAGACAAATTTATGAATAAAGTCATGTTAAAGGAAAGATAAAGTTATCAGTGAAGTCATGTCACGTGAAAGATAAAGCTATCACTGAAGTCATGTCAAGCGTAAGATAAAGTTATCACTGAAGTCATGTCAAGTGTAAGATAAAGTTATCACTGAAGTCATGTCAAGTGTAAGATAAAGTTATCACTGAAGTCATGTCAAGTGTAAGATAAAGTTATCACTGAAGTCATGTCAAGTGCAAGATAAAGTTATCACTGAAGTCATGTCAAGTGTAAGATAAAGTTATCACTGAAGTCATGTCAAGTGCAAGATAAAGTTATCACTGAAGTCATATCAAGTGCAAGATAAAGTTATCATTAGAGTCATAACATTAAACAAGACTAAAACTCACAAAGTTATCATCAGAGTCATCAAGAAAATGATTCAGTGATGTCAAGTCAGACATACAAACTCTACACTGAGTTCACTTGTTTCAACTTTAAAAAGTTTTAAGATATTGTAAACCATGAACCTCAAGTTCCAGTACAGGAACATGAACTTCAAGTTCCAGTACAGGAACATGAACCTCAAGTTCCAGTACTGGAACATGAACCTCAAGTTCCAGTACAGGAACATGAACTTCAAGTTCCAGTACTGGAACATGAACCTCAAGTTCCAGTACAGGAACATGAACCTCAAGTTCCAGTACTGGAACATGAACCTCAAGTTCCAGTACAGGAACATGAACCTCAAGTTCCATACTGGAACATGAACCTCAAGTTCCAGTACAGGAACAGAACCTCAAGTTCCAGTACTGGAACATGAACCTCAAGTTCCAGTACAGAACATGAACCTCAAGTTCCAGTACAGGAACATGAACCTCAAGTTCCAGTACTGGAACATGAACCTCAAGTTCCAGTACTGGAACATGAACTTCAAGTTCCACTACTGGAACAATGAACCTCAAGTTCCAGTACAGGAACATGAACCTTAAGTTCTAGTACTGGAACATGAACCTCAAGTTCAGTACAGGAACATGAACTTCAAGTTCCAGTAGGGGAACATGAACCTCAAGTTCCAGTACAGGAACATGAACTTCAAGTTCCAGTACAGGAACATGAACCTCAAGTTCCAGTACAGGAACATGAACTTCAAGTTCCAGTACTGGAACATGAACCTCAAGTTCCAGTACTGGAACATTAACCTCAGCTTCCAGTACTGGAACATGAACCTCAACTCCAGTACTGGAACATGAACTTCAACTTCCAGTACTGTAACATGAACCTCAAGTTCCAGTACTGGAACATGAACCTCAAGTTCCAGTGCCGGAACATGAACCTCAAGTTCCAGTACAGGAGCATTGAACTTCAAGTTCAGTACACGAACATGAACCTCAAGTTCCAGTACTGGAACATGAACCTCAAGTTCCAGTACTGGAACATGAACCTCAACTTCCAGTACTGGAACATGAACCTCAACTTCCAGTACTGGAACTGAACCTCAACTTCCAGTACTGGAACTGAACCTCAAGTTCCAGTACTGGAACATGAACCTCAGGTTCCAGTACTGAACATGAACCTCAAGTTCCAGTACAGGAACATGAACTTCAAGTTCCAGTACACGAACATGAACCTCAAGTTCCAGTACTGGAACATGAACCTCAAGTTCCAGTACTGGAACATGAACCTCAACTTCCAGTACTGGAACATGAACCTCAACTTCCAGTACTGGAACATGAACCTCAAGTTCCAGTACTGGAACATGAACCTCAGGTTCCAGTACTGGAACATGAACCTCAAGTTCCAGTACTGGAACATGAACCTCAGGTTCCAGCACTGGAGCATGAACCTCAAGTTCCAGTAATAGTAGTAGTAGTAGTAGTAGTAGTAATAGTAATAGTAGTAGTAGTAGTAGTAATAGTAGTAGTAATAGTAGTAGTAATAGAAGTAATAGTGGTAGTAATAGTAGTAATAATAGTACTGGTAACAGTGGTAATATTAGTAACAGTAGCAGTTATAGTAGTAGCAGTAGTCATAGTAGCAGTAATAGTAGTAGTAATAGTAGTAGTAATAGTGGTAGTGGTCATAGTAGTAGTCATAGTAGTACTAATAGTAGTAATCACAGTAGAAGTAGTCTAAGTTAGTTGTTGTTACTTCATTCTACGTCGTTACTGAGCATGTAAGAACTACGTTAGTTGTTGCTACCTCATTCTACGTCGTTACTGAGCATGTAAGAACTATGTTAGTTGTTGCTACCTCATTCTACGTCGTTACTGAGCATGTAAGAACTACGTTAGCTGTTGCTACGTCGTTACAATTATTGACTGATTTTTATCATAATATTGTTCTGGTACAAAAGAACTTACTGACACTGTCCATCACAATAAGTCGTTTGTGAAAGTTGATCTACATTAATGTACATGAAAAAGTGACTAACCATAACCCATATAAACTTGACTTCTTTCATTCTGATGACAGTACAGAAATATTTTCTCATGAACCTTGACTCAAATAAAATTTTCACAAAACTGCTGAAACAATTCTACTGAGAAATCTCACTTTATAAGGAAAGATTAAACATTATTTTTATTAAACTGGAATTAACTGTTTTGCTGCGAATTGTTCAGTCGGAACTTTTAATATTTTCACCCAAAAAGTGTACAACATTATATCACTACGGATAAAACTTTTATTACGGTCCCAGATAAAGTTAAATAATAGAGCCGACATCCGGACTCAGTCCTCCCCAGCTGCTGCTACAAGCAATGTTTACCACTAGTAGAAGTTGTAGTAGTATTAGAATTAATAATAGTTGTAGTTAGTAGTAGTAGTAGTAGTAGTTAGTAGTAGTATTATGAGTAGTAGAAGTTGTAGTAATAGTATTATAAGCAATAGTAGTAGTAGTTAGTAGTAGAAATAGTGGTAGTATGTAGTAGTTTGTAGTAGTAGTAGTAGTATTGTTAGTAGCAGTAAAAGTTGTAGTACTAGTATTAAAAGTAATATTAATAATAGCAGTAGTAGTAGTAGTAGCAGTACTAGTAGTAGTAGTAGCTAGTAGTAGCAAGTAGTAACAGTAGTAATAGTTAGTAGTAATAGTAGTAGAAGTAATAGCAATAAAAATGTGAATGTGTAAAAGTGGGCAGTTTGCTTTGAATTTAGCCAGAGACCCGAGCAGCGTATACTGTCTACGTGACATTCTGTATGAGTGTCCAGAATGTGAGACATTGTCAAGAATGTGAGACATTGTCCAGAATGTGAGACATTGTCCAGAATGTGAGACATTGTCCAGAATGTGAGACATTGTACCAGAATGTAGAACATTGTCCCAGATGTATGACACTGTAGAACAAGTGTGATCATTCAATGTGGACATGTCCAGAATGTGAGACATGTAAGAATAGTAGATATTGTCCAAATCATTGTACCACAAGATGTGAGACATCGTCCAGTTATGTGAGACATTCTCCGTATGATGAGACACTTGTCAGAATGTGACACGTGTTACAATGTAGACATGTGTTACAGAATGTTGAGACATTGTCCAGAATGTGAACATTGTCCAGTATGTGAGACATTCCAAATGTAACATGAAAAATGAGACACTATCCAGAAAATTGACATTTCATATGTGAGACAATTGTCCAGAATTGAGCCAAAATAAACTTCCAGAATGTGAGACATTGTCCTGAATGAGACATTGTCCATAAGTAAGACATTAGTCCGAATGTAGACTGTTGCTTGGAATGTAAGATGTGGAACAATTGTCACCAAAGTGAACATTGTCCAGAATGTGAAACTTTTATTACGTCCAGAATAAGTAACACTGTAGAAGACGTAAGACATGTCCCAGAATGTGAGACAATTGTCATTAGACACTGTAGAATGTGAATATTCAGAATGTGAGACATTGTCATTATAGTGAGACACTAGTAGAGTAATGTAGCATTAGTCCAGAATTGTAGACATTTCAAGAATGTGAGACTTTGTCCAGAATAGTGTAGAATGTAGCACGTAGGATTTGAGAATTGTCAGAAGTATTGTTAGTAGACATGTACAAATTGTAGTACTAGTATGTACAAGAATGTGAGCAATAGTCCAGATGTGAGACATGTAGCATGTACTAGTAGTAGTGAACATGCTCCAGTATATGTAGAACATGTCAATGTTGAGACACTGTAGAAGAATAGACATTCCAAATGTGAGAATTGTCCAAAGTGGAGTCAGTATGAACATTGTCCAGAATGTGAGACACGTATAGAGTGAGACATGTCTGATTGAGCATGTCCAGAATGCAGACATTTGTCAAGAATGGAGACATTGTCCAGAATGTGAGACATTGTCCAGAATGTAAGACATTGTCCAGAATGTGAGACATTGTCCAGAATGTGAGACATTGTCAGAAATGTGAGACATTGTCCAGAATGGAGACATTGTCCAGAGAATGTGAGACACTGTCCAGAATGTGAGACATTGTCCAGAATGTGAGACATTGTCCAGAATGTGAGAATTGTCCAGATGTGAGACATTGCCAGTATGTGAGACATGTCAGATGTGAACATTGTCCAGAATGTGAGACATTGTCCAGAATGTGAGACATTGTCCAGAATGTGACTGAAGTTGTCTCAGAATGTACAGAAAATGGAGACATTGTCCAGAATGTGAGACTTGTCCAGAATGTGAGACATTGTCCAGAATGTGAGACATTGTCCAGTAATGTGAGACATTGTCCAGAATGTGAGACATTGTCCAGAATGTGAGACATTGTCCAGAATGTGAGACATTGTCCAGTATGTGAGACATTGTCCAGAATGTGAGACATTGTCCAGAATGTGAGACATTGTCCAGAATGTGAGACATTGTCCAGAATGTGAGACATTGTCCAGAATGTGAGACATTGTCCAGAATGTGAGACATTGTCCAGAATGTGAGACATTGTCCAGAATGTGAGACACTGTAGAGAATGTGAGACATTGTCCAGAATGTGAGACATTGTCCAGAATGTGAGACATTGTCCAGAATGTGAGACATTGTCCAGAAATGTGAGACACTTGTCAGAATGTGAGACATGGTCCAGAATGTGAGACATTGTCCAGAATGTGAGACATTGTCCAGAATGTGAGACATTGTCCAGAAAGTGAGACATTGTCCAGAATGTGAGACATTGTCCAGAATGTGAGACATTGTCCAGAATGTGAGACATTGTCCAGAATGTGAGACATTGTCCAGAATGTGAGACATTGTCCAGTATGTGAGACATTGTCCAGAATGTGAGACACTGTAGAGAATGTGAGACACTGTCCAGAATGTGAGACATTGTCCAGAATGTGAGACATTGTCCAGAATGTGAGACATTGTCCAGAATATGAGACAATGTCCAGAATGTGAGACATTGTCCAGAAAGTGAGACATTGTCCAGAATGTGAAAAATTGTGCAGTATGTGAGACATTGCCAGACTGTGAGACACTGTAGAGAATGTGAGACATTGTCCAGAATGTGAGACATTGTCCAGAATGTGAGACATTGTCCAGAATGTGAGACACTGTCCAGAATGTGAGACATTGTCCAGATGTGAGACATTGTCCAGAATGGAGACATGTCCAGAATGTGAGACATTGTCCAGAATGTGAGCCAATGGACTTGTCCAGTATGTGAGACATTGTCCAGAATGTGAGACACTGTAGAGAATGTGAGACATTGTCCAGAATGTGAGACATTGTCCAGAATGTGAGACATTGTCCAGAATGTGAGACATTGTCCAGATAATGTGTAGACATGTAAGAATGTGAGACATTGTCCAGAATGTGAGACATTGTCCAGAATGTGAGACATTGTCCAGAATGTGAGACATTGTCCAAGTAGATGTAGAGTCACATGTGCCAGAATGTGAGACACTGTCCAGAATGTGAGACATTGTCCAGAATGTGAGACATTGTCCAGAATGTGAGACATTGTCCAGAATGAGACATTGTCCAGAATGTGAGACATGTCCAGAATGTGAGACATTGTCCAAGAATGTGAGACATTGTCCAGAATGTGAGACATTGTCCAGAATGTGAGACATTGTCCAGAATGTGAGACATTGTCCAGAATGTGAGACATTGTCCAGAATGTGAGACATTGTCCAGAATGTGAGAATTTCAAGAATGTGAGACATTGTCCAGAATGTGAGACACTTAGAGAATGTGAGACATTGTCCAGAATGTGAGACATTGTCCAGAATGTGAGACATTGTCCAGAATGTGAGACATTGTCCAGAATTAAGACATTGTCCAGAATTGAGACATTGTCAGAATTGTGAGACACTTGTCCAGAATGTGAGACATTGTCCAGAATGTGAGACATTGTCCAGAATGTGAGACATTGTCCAGAATGTGAGACATTGTCCAGAATGTGAGACATTGTCCAGAATGTGAGACATTGTCCAGAATGTGAGACATTGTAGAGGATGTGAGACATTGTCCAGAATGTGAGACATTGTCCAGAATGTGAGATATTGTCCAGAATGTGAGACATTGTCCAGAATGTGAGACATTGTCCAGATATGTGAGACACTGTAGAGAATGTGAGACATTGTCCAGAATGTGAGACATTGTCAAGAATGTGAGACATTGTCCAGAATGTGAGACATTGTCCAGAATGTGAGACATTGTCCAGAATGTGAGACACTGTCCAGAATGTGAGACATTGTCCAGAATGTGAGACATTGTCCAGAATGTGAGACATTGTCCAGAATGTGAGACATTGTCCAGAATGTGAGACATTGTCCAGAATGTGAGACACTGTAGAGAATGTGAGACATTGTCCAGAATGTGAGACATTGTCCAGAATGATGTCAGTGGACATTGTCCAGAATGTGAGACACTGTAAGAATGTGAGACATTGTCCAGAATGTGAGACATTGTCCAGAATGTGAGACATTGTCCAGAATGTGAGACATTGTCCAGAATGTGAGACACTGTAGAGAATGTGAGACATTGTCCAGAATGTGAGACATTGTCCAGAATGTGAGACATTGTCCAGAATGTGAGACATTGTCCAGAATGTGAGACACTGTAGAGAATGTGAGACATTGTCCAGAATGTGAGACATTGTCCAGAATGTGAGACATTGTCCAGAATGTGAGACATTGTCCAGTGATGTCAGACATTGTCCAGTAATGTGAGACACTTGTAAGAATGTGAGACATTGTCAGATGTGAGACATTGTCCAGAATGTGAGACATTGTCCAGAATGTGAGACATTGTCCAGAATGTGAGACATTGTCCAGAATGTGAGACATTGTCAAGAATTTAGACATGTCCAGATGAGAGACATTGTCCAGTATGTCAGACATTGTCCAGAATGAGAGACATTTGCGTCCAGAATGAGAGACATGTGTGTGCCAGAATGTGAGACATTGTCCAGAATGTGAGACATTGTCCAGAATGTGAGACACTGTAGAGAATGTGAGACATTGTCCAGAATGTGAGACACTGTCCAGATAGTGAGACATGTCCAGAATGTGAGACATTGTCCAGAATGTGAGACATTGTCCAGAATGTGAGACATTGTCCAGAATGTGAGACATTGTCCAGTATGTGAGACATGTCCGAGAATGTGAGACATGTTCCAGAATGTGAGACATTGTCCAGAATGTGAGACATTGTCCAGAATGTGAGACATTGTCCAGAATGTGAGGCATTGTCCAGAATGTGAGACACTGTATAGAATGTGAGACATTGTCCAGAATGTGAGACATTGTCCAGAATGTGAGACATGTCCAGAATGTGAGACACTGTCAGAATGTGAGACATTGTCCAGATGTGAGACATTGTCCAGAATGGAGACATTGTCCAGTATGTAGACATTGTCCAGAATGTGAGACATTGTCAGAATGTGAGACATTGTGCAGAATTAGACATGTCCAGAATGACAGACTTGCTCCAGAATGTGAGACATTGTCCAGAATGATGAGACATTGTCCAGAATGTGAGACATTGTCCAGAATGTGAGACATTGTCCAGAATTGTGGAATGTACATTGTCTAGAATGTGAGACATTGTCCAGAATGTGAGACATTGTCCAGAATGAGAGACATTGTCCAGAATGTGAGACATTGTCCAGAATGTGAGACATTGTCCAGAATGTGAGACATTGCCCAGATTATGTGACGACATTGTCCAGAATGAGAGACATTGTCCAGAATGTGAGACATTGTCCAGAATGTGAGACATTGTCCAGAATGTGAGACATTGTCCAGAATGTGAGACATTGTCCAGAATGTGAGACATTGTCGAGAATGTGAGACACTGTCCAGAATGTGAGACATTGTCCAGAATGTGAGACATTGTCCAGAATGTGAGACATTGTCCAGAATGTGAGACATTGTCCAGAATGTGAGACACTGTCCAGAATGTGAGACATTGTCCAGAATGTGAGACATTGTCCAGAATGTGAGACATTGTCCAGTAATGGAGACATTGTCCAGAATGTGAGACATTGTCAGGAACATGTGAGGACATTGTCCAGAATGTGAGACATTGTCCAAATGTGAACACTGTAGAGAATGTGAGACACTGTCCAGAATGTGAGACATTGTCTAGAGTAGACTGTGAGACGATTGTCCAGAATGTGAGACACTTAGAGAATGTGAGACATTGTCCAGAATGTGAGACATTGTCCAGAATGAATGAGACACATGTACAGTATGTGAGACATTGTCCAGAATGTGAGACACTGTAGAGAATGTGAGACACTGTCCAGAATGTGAGACATTGTCCAGAATGTGAGACATTGTCCAGAATGTGAGACATTGTCCAGAATGTGAGACATTGTCCAGAATGTGAATCACAGTATGTAGAATGTGATGAGACATTGTCCAGAATGTGAGACATGTCCAGAATGTGAGACATTGTCCAGAATGTGAGACATTGTCCAGTATGTGAGACATTGTCCAGAATGTGAGACATTGTCAATAATGTGAGACATTGCCAGAATGTGAGACATTGTCCAGAATGTGAGACATTGTCCAGAATGTGAGACATTGTCCAGTATGTGAGACACTGTAGAGAATGTGAGACATTGTCCAGAATGTGAGACTTGTAGAGGAGAATTGAGATACATTGTCCATGAAGAATGTGAGAGACATTGTCCAGAATGTGAGACATTGTCCAGAATGTGAGACTTCCCAGATGTGAGACATTGCAGTAAGTAGAGAATGTGAGACATTGTCCAGAATGTGAGACACTGTAGAAAATGTGAGACATTGTCCAGAATGTGAGACATTGTCCAGAATAAGAGACATTGTCCAGTATGTGAGACATTGTCCAGAATTGAGACATGTCAAGATGTGAGACATTGTCCAGATGTGAGACATTGTACCAGAATGTGAGACATTGTCCAGAATGTGAGAATTAATAATGTCCAGAATGTGAGACATTGTCCAGAATGTGAGACATTGTCCAGAATGTGAGACATTTCCAGAATGTGAGACATTGTCCAGAATGTGAGACATTGTCCAGAATGTGAGACATTGTCCGAATGTGAGACATTGTCCAGAGAGTGAGTGAGACATTGTCCAGTAATGTGAGACATTGTCCATAATGTGAGACATTGTCCAGAATGTGAGACATTGTCCAGAATGTGAGACATTGCCAGAATGAGACACTGTAGAGAATGTGAGACATTGTCCAGTAGACATGTCAGTAGACATTGTCCAGAATGTGAGACATTGTCCAGATAGTGAGGCGTTGTCAAGAGAATTGATGCCAGAATGTGAGACATTGTCAGAATGTGAGACATTGTCCAGAATGTGAGACATTGTCAGTAATGTGAGACATTGTAGAGAATGTGAGACATTGTCCAGAATGTGAGACATTGTCCAGAATGTGAGACATTGTCCAGTATGTGAGACATTGTCCAGAATGTGAGACATTGTCCAGAATGTGAGACACTGTAGAGAATGTGAGACATTGTCCAGAATGTTGCAGACAATTGTCCAGAATGTGAGACACTGTAGAGAATGTAGACATTGTCCAGAATGTGAGACATTGTCCAGAATGTGAGACATTGTCCAGAATGTGCAATGAGATGACACTGTAGAGAATGTGAGACATTGTCCAGAATGTGAGACATTGTCCAGAATGTGAGACATTGTCCAGAATGTGAGACATTGTCCAGTATGTGAGACACTGTAGAGAATGTGAGACATTGTCCAGATGTGAGACATTGTCCAGAATGTGAGACATTGTCCAGTATGTGAGACATTGTCAGAATGTGAGACATTGTCCAGTATTAATGTAGATGACACTGTAGAGAATGTGAGACATTGTCCAGAATGTGAGACATTGTCCAGAATGTGAGACATTGTCCAGTATGATGAAGAACACTGTAGAGAATGTGAGACATTGTCCAGAATGTAGAGAACATTGCCAGAATGTGAACATTGTCCATATGTGAGAGACATTGTCCAGTAATGTTAGACATTGTCCAGAATGTGAGACATTGTCCAGTATGAGAGACATTGTCCAGTATGTGAGACATTGTCCAGTATGTGAGACATTGTCCAGAATGTGAGACATTGTCCAGTATGTTAGACATTGTCCAGAATGTGAGACATTGTCCAGTATGAGAGACATTGTCCAGTATGTGAGACATTGTCCAGTATGTGAACATTGTCCAGATGTGAGACATGTCCAGTATGTGAGACATGTCCAGTATGTGAGTACATTGTCCAGATGTGAGACATTGCCATGTATGTGAGACATGTAGGTCCAGAATTGTCGAGAACATGTCCAGAATGTGAGACATTGTCCAGAATGTGAGACATTGTCCAGTATGTGAGACATTGTCCAGAATGTGAGACATTGTCCAGTATGTGAGACATTGTCCAGTATGTGAGACACTGTCCAGAATGTGAGACGCTGTCCAGAATGTGAGACATTGTCCAGTATGTGAGACATTGTCCAGAATGTGAGACATTGTCCAGAATGTGAGACATTGTCCAGAATGTGAGACATTGTCCAGTATGTGAGACATTGTCCAGTATGTGAGACATTGTCCAGTATGTTAGACACTGTCCAGAATGTGAGACATTGTCCAGTATGTGAGACATTGTCCAGAATGTGAGACATTGCCAGAATGAGTGTAGAGACATTGCCAAGAATGTGAGACATTGTCCAAGAATGTGAGACATTGTCCAGTATGTGATACATTGTCCAGTATGTGAGACACTGTCCAGTATGTGAGACACTGTCCAGAATGTGAGACACTGTCCAGAATGTGAGACATTGTCCAGAATGTGAGACACTGTCCAGAATGTGAGACATTGTCCAGTATGTTAGACATTGTCCAGTATGTGAGACAATGTCCAGTATGTGAGACATTGTCCAGAATGTAAGACATTGTCCAGAATGTGAGACATTGTCCAGTATGTGAGACATTGTCCAGTATGTGACACATTGTCCAGTATGTTAGACACTGTCCAGTATGTGAGACACTGTCCAGTATGTGAGACACTGTCCAGTATGTGAGACACTGTCCAGTATGTGAGACACTGTCCAGTATGTGAGACACTGTCCTGTATGTGAGACACTGTCCAGTATGTGAGACACTGTCCTGTATGTGAGACACTGTCCAGTATGTGAGTCACTGTCCAGTATGTGAGACATCTGTCCTAATGTAGACATTGTCCAGATGTGAGACATTGTCCAGTATGTGAGACATTTTCCAGTTTGTGAGACACTGTCCAGTATGTGAGACATTGTCCAGTATGTGAGACATTTTCCAGTTTGTGAGACACTGTCCAGTATCTGAGACACTGTTCAGTATGTGAGACACTGTTCAGTATGTGAGACACTGTCCAGTATGTGAGACACTGTTCAGTATGTGAGACACTGTCAGTATGTGAGACACTGTTCAGTATGTGAGACACTGTCCAGTATGTGAGATCACTGTTCCAGTATGTGAGACACTGTTCAGTATGTGAGACACTGTCCAGTATGTGAGACACTGTTCAGTATGTGAGACACTGTTCAGTATGTGAGACACTGTCCAGTATTTAAGACACTGTTCAGTATGTGAGACACTGTCCAGTATGTGAGACACTGTCCAGTATGTGAGACACTGTCCAGTATGTGAGACACTGTTCAGTATGTGAGACACTGTCCAGTATGTGAGACACTGTTCCAGTATGTGAGACACTGTCCAGTATTGTGAAGACACTGTCAGTATGTGAGACACTGTCCAGTATGTGAGACACTGTCCAGTATGTGAGACATTGTCCAGTATGTGAGACACTGTTCAGTATGTGAGACACTGTCCAGTATGTGAGACACTGTCCAGTATGTGAGACACTGTCCAGTATGTGAGACACTGTCCAGTATGTGAGACACTGCCCCGTGAAACATAACATATCCAGAGAAAAGTGATGTACAACACAGCCTCACTGTTGATGTCAGCTGTTCAGCCAAATATAACAGTAATTGGTGTCAGGGTGTTAACTGTAACTGATGACTGTGATTCCTTGAAATTGCTTATCAGTAATGACTTCATGAAAAATATTATATGTCAATCAAATAAAGTTTATTACGGTCAAACTGGTAAAAGTCTCGAACTTAGATTAAAACAACATAAATATAGTAATAGAACTGGACAATTTCCAATGCTCTATTTATTCATGTGAGAGATTTTAATCATCCAATTGATTTTCAAAAAGTTGAGAAAGTGTATCAAGCAAGTCCATGGTCGACAGGAATATAATTGAATCTTGTTTCATGAAAAGCAGTTTTGAAAATAATATGAATATTTCCTTAGGTTGTATAATTAATAAAATTTGGTTAGAGTTTAATAATACATTGGACAAATAATAAACCTTAGTTCTTTTGTAGAATGATTTGTTGGTGGGTTGTGGTGAGGACCTGTCTAGTTGGACCAGCGGACCTACTGAAGTGTTCTTCTGTTCTTATGAGTCCGGTATTGTCGCGCGTCAGGTGTTTCTTTGTTGTGGGAGTTGACTGTGAGGTGTAGTCTAAGCTCTTTAATTGCCTTCCTATGATGTATTACTTTCATAGTTCCTTGACAATGTGAGTAGTCACGAAAGCGCTTGGAATTACACTACTCTTTCACAGTGGTTGTTTTGCATATATATATATATATATATATATATATATATATATATATATATATATATATATATAATATATATATATTATATATATATATATATATATATATATATATATATAATATATATATATATATATATTATATAATATATATATATACATATATAAAGAAACACTTTCATCATCATTCACTCAAGCACTGTCTTGTAAGAGACGTGTCTACAGAACAATAATAAAACTGCGACTTATCCAAGTGGTGCCATGGTAGAACATTACATAGAATGGTAATAGTGGTGGCATTAACTCCATGGAGTGGTGGCAGTGCTGGTACATTAACTCCATGGAGTGGTGACAGTGGTGGTACATTAACTCCATGGAGTGGTGACAGTGGTGGTAAATTAACTCCATGGAGTGGTGGCAGTGATGGAACATTAACTCCATGGAGTGGTGACAGTGGTGGAACATTAATTCCATGGAGTGGTGACAGTAGTGGTACATTAACTCCATGAAGTGGTGACAGTGGTGGTACAATAGCCCCATGGAGTGGTGACAGTGGTTGTACATTAATTCCATACAGTGGTGACAGTAGTGGTACATTAACTCCATGAAGTGGTGACAGTGGTGGTACATTAACTCCTTGGAGTGGTAACAGTGGTGGTACATTAACTCCATGGAGTGGTGACATTGATGGTACAATAGCCCCATGGAGTGGTGACAGTGGTGGTACATTAACTCCATGGAGTGGTGACATTGATGGTACAATAGCCCCATGGAGTGGTGACAGTGGTGGTACATTAATTCCATACAGTGGAGACAGTAGTGGTACATTAACTCCATGAAGTGGTGACAGTGGTGGTACATTAACTCCCTGGAGTGGTAACAGTGGTGGTACATTTACTCCGCGGAGTGGTGATAGTGGTGGTACATTAACTCAATGGACTGGTGACAGTGGTGGTACATTGACTCCATAGAGTGGTGACAGTGATGGTACACTAGATCCAAGGAGTGGTGACAGTGGTGGTACATTAATTCCATACAGTGGTGACGGTAGTGGTACATTAACTCCATGGAGTGGTGACATTGATGGTACAATATCTCCAAGGAGTGGTGACAGTGGTGGTACATTAATTCCATACAGTGGTGACAGTGGTGGTACATTAACTCCATGGAGTGGTGACATTGATGGTACAATAGCCCCATGGAGTGGTGACAGTGGTGGTACATTTACTCCGCGGAGTGGTGATAGTGGTGGTACATTAACTCAATAGACTGGTGACAGTGGTGGTACATTGACTCCATAGAGTGGTGACAGTGATGGTACACTAGTTCCAAGGAGTGGTGACAGTGGTGGTACATTATCTCCATGGAGTGGTGACATTGGTGGTACATTACCTCCATGGAGTGGTGACAGTGGTTTAATTAACTCCATGGAGTGGTGACAGTGGTGGTACATTATCTCCATGGAGTGGTGACATTGGTGGTACATTACCTCCATGGAGTGGTGATAGTGGTGGTATATTAACTCCATGGAGTGGTGACAGTGGTGGTACATTAACTCCATGGAGTGGTGACAGTGGTGGTACATTACCTCCATGGAGTGGTGATAGTGGTGGTAATTAACTCCATGGAGTGGTGACAGTGGTTAACATTAACTCCATGGAGTGGTGAAGTGGTGGTAATTAACTCCATGGATGGTACAGTGGTGCAACATTAACTCCATGGAGTGGTGCATGTGGAACAGTAACTCCATGGAGTGGTGACAGTGGTGGAACATTAACTCCATGGAGTGGTGACAATGGTGGTACATTAACTCAATGGAGTGGTGATAGTTGTGGAACATTAACTCCATTGAGTGATGGATCATTAACTCCATGGAGTGGTGATCCTGGTGAAACATTAACTCCATGGAGTGGTGACAGTTGTGGAACAGTAAGTGCATTGAGTGGTGTTACATTAACTCCATGGAATGGTGACAGTGGTGGTATATTAACCTGCATGGAGTGGTGACAGTGGTGGTACATTAACTCCATGGAGTGATGTAACCTTAACTCCATGGAGTGGTGACACTGGTGGTACATTAACTCCATGGAGTGGTAACAATGTGGTACATTAACTCGATGGAGTGGTGATAGTGATGGAACATTAACTCTATGGAGTGGTGACAGTTGTGGAACATTAACTCCATGGAGTGGTGACAGTGGTGACCGGTCCGCGGGGGCGTTGACCCCCGAAACTCTCTCCAGGTAAACACTCGCTCCATGGAGTGGTGACAGTGGTGGTACATTAACTCTATGGAGTGGTGATAGTGGTGTTACATTAACTCCATGGAGTGGTGACAGTTGTGGTACACTAACTCCATGTTGTGGTGACAGTTGTGGTACACTAACTCCATTTTGTGGTGACAGTTGTGGTACACTAACTCCATGTAGTGGTGACAGTGGTGGTACACTAACTCCATGGAGTAGTGACATTGGTGGTACATTATCTCCATGGAGTGGTGACAGTGGTGGTACATTAACTCTATGGAGTGGTGACAGTTGTAGAACATTAATTCAATGGAGTGGTGACAATGGTGGTACATTTACTCCATGGAGTGGTGACAGTGGTGGAACATTAACTCCATGGAGTGATGACAGAGGTGGTACATTAACTCCATAGAGTGGTAACAGGGTGTTACATTACCTCCATGGAGTGGTGGAACCTTAACTCCATTGAGTGGTGACAGTGGTGGTACACTAACTCCATGTAGTGGTGACAGTGCTGGTACATTAACTCCATGGAGTGGTGACACTGGTGGTACATTACCTCCATGGAGTGATGACAGTGTTGGTACATTAACTCCATGGAGTGATGACAGTGGTGGTACATTAACTCCATGGAGTGGTGGCAGTGCTGGAACATTAACTCCATGGAGTGGTGACAGTGGTGGAACATTAACTCCATGGAGTGTTGACAATGGTGGTATCTTAGCTCGATAGGTCCCCTTAAAAATAACTATGGGCACCTTACTGACAAAGAGAATGAAATGTGCTCGATTTTTAATAATTATTTTCTCTCAGTTTTTACACAGGAAGACACTGACAATGTTCCAGTAATTAATTTTTATAGTGGGCTAGAAGAAGATAAATTATGGAACATAACAGTCACTAGTGAAATGGTTGGGAAGCAGATAGACAGACTGAAGCAAAATAAGTCGCCTGGTCCTGATGAGGTTTTTTCAAGGGTTCTTATGGAATGCAAAATGGAACTCTGTGAACTATTAACTAATATTTTTAATTTATCTCTTCAAACAGGTGTAGTGTCTGATATGTGGAAGATGGTTAATGTAATTCCTATTTTTAAAACAGGGGACAAGTCGTTACCGTCAAATTACCGCCCAATAAGCCTGACCTCAATTGTAGGCAAATTACTAGAGTCAATTATAGCTGAGATTATAAGAAGCCATCTCGATAAGCATAGCTTGATTAATGATACTCAGCATGGATTCACAAGAGCCGGTCTTGTCTAACTAATTTATTAACTTTCTTCAGTAAAGCTTTTGAGGCTGTTGACCACGATAAAGAATTTGATATTATTTACTTAGATTTTAGTAAGGCTTTTGATAGAGTTCCGCACCATAGACTGTTAAAGAAAGTGGCAGCTCATGGCATTGGGGGAAAAGTGCTCTCGTGGATCGAGTCATGGCTCACTGACAGGAAGCAGAGAGTGTCCATAAATGGGGTTAAATCCGAGTGGGGATCTGTAACAAGTGGCGTTCCACAGGGATCAGTCTTGAGCCCGTTGTTGTTTATAATATATATTAATGATCTTGATGAAGGAATTACTAGTGATATGAGCAAATTCGCCGATGACACAAAGATAGGTAGGATAATTGATTCAAACGTAGATGTTATGGAACTTCAGGAGGATTTAAACAAACTCTATTCTTGGTCAGAAAAGTGGCAGATGCAGTTCAATGTAGATAAATGCAAGGTTCTGAAGCTTGGGAGTGCCCATAACCCTAGTACTTATAAGTTAAATGATGTAGAACTTAGCCATACAGATTGCGAAAAGGACTTGGGGGTTATGGTGAGCAGCAACCTTAAACCAAGACATCAATGCCTAAGCGTACGTAATAAGGCAAATAGATTACTGGGATTTATATCAAGAAGTGTAAGCAATAGAAGTCCAGAGGTCATACTGCAGCTTTATACATCATTAGTAAGGCCTCACCTAGATTATGCAGCTCAGTTCTGGTCTCCATATTACAGAACGGACATAAATTCGTTAGAAAACATTCAGCGTAGGATGACTAAATTAATACATAGCATTAGAAATCTTCCTTATGAAGAAAGATTGAAGACTCTTAAGTTACATTCACTTGTTAGACGAAGAATGAGGGGAGACCTGATCGAAGTGTATAAGTGGAAAATAGGTATTAATAAAGGGGATATTAATAAGGTCTTGAGGATGTCTCTCCAAGAGAGAACCCGCATTAATGGATTTAAATTAGATAAGTTTAGATTTAGAAAGGACATAGGAAAGTATTGGTTTGGAAATAGGGTAGTTGATGAGTGGAACAGTCTACCTAGTTGGGTTATTGAGGCTGGGACTTTGGGTAGTTTCAAATTTAGGTTGGATAAGTACATGAGTGGGAGGGGTTGGATTTGAGTGGGACTTTCACATCAGAGCTTATTTCTTGGGTGTCATTGAAAATTGGGTTGGGCAAATGTTTTGTTAGTGGGATGAATTGTAAAGGACCTGCCTAGTATGGGCCAACAGGCCTCCTGCAGTGTTCCTCCTTTCTTATGTTCTTATGTTCTTATGATGGAGTGGTGACAGTGGTGGTACATTAACTCCATGGAGTGGTGACATTGATGGTACAATAGCCCCATGGAGTGGTGACAGTGGTGGTACATTAAATCCATACAGTGGTGACGGTAGTGGTACATTAACTCCATGAAGTGGTGACAATAGTGGTACATTAACTCCGTGGAGTGGTGACAGTGGTGGTATATTACCTCCATGGAGTGGTGATAGTGGTGGTATATTAACTCCATGGAGTGGTGACAGTGGTGGTACATTACCTCCATGGAGTGGTGATAGTGGTGGTATATTAACTCCATGGAGTGGTGACATTGGTGGTACATTACCTCCATGGAGTGGTGATAGTGGTGGTATATTAACTCCATGGAGTGGTGACAGTGGTGGTACATTAACTCCATGGAATGGTGAGAGTGGTGCAACATTAACTGCATGGAGTGGTGACAGTGGTGGTACATTAACTCCATGGAGTGGTGGCAGTGCTGGAACAGTAACTCCATGGAGTGGTGACAGTGGTGGAACACTAACTCCATGGAGTGATGACAATGGTGGTACATTAACTCAATGGAGTGGTGATAGTTGTGGAACATTAACTCCATTGAGTGATGGGTCATTAACTCCATGGAGTGGTGACATAGGTGGTCCATTAATTCCATGGAGTGGTTACAGTGATGGGACGTTAACTCCATGGAGTGGTGATACTGGTGAAACATTAACTCCATGGAGTGGTGACAGTTGTAGAACAGTAAACTGTATTGAGTGGTGTTACATTAACTCCATGGAATGGTGACAGTGGTGGTATATTAACCTGCATGGAGTGGTGACAGTGGTGGTACATTAACTCCATGGAGTGATGGTACATTAGCTCCATGGAGTGGTGGAATATTAACTCCATGGAGTTGTGACAGTGGTGGAACATTAACTCCATGGAGTGGTGACAGTGGTGGAACATTAACTCCATGGTGTGGTGACAATGGTGGTATATTAACTCCATGGAGTGGTGACAGTGGTGGAACATTAACTCCATTGAGTGATGACAGTGGTGGTACATTAACTCCATATAGTGGTAACAATGTGGTACATTAACTCGATGGAGTGGTGATAGTGGTAGAACATTAACTCCATGGAGTTTACCTGGAGATGGAGTGGTGACAGTGGTGGTACATTAACTCTATGGAGTGGTGATAGTGGTGGAACCTTAACTCCATGGAGTGGTGACAGTTGTGGTACACTAACTCCATGTAGTGGTGACAGTGGTGGTACACTAACTCCATGGAGTAGTGACATTGGTGGTACATTACCTCCATGGAGTGGTGACAGTGGTGGTACATTAACTCTATGGAGTGGTGACAGTTGTAGAACATTAATTCAATGGAGTGGTGACAATGGTGGTACATTTACTCCATGGAGTGGTGACAGTGGTGGAACATTAACTCCATGGAGTGATGACAGTGGTGGTACATTAACTCCATAGAGTGGTAACAGGGTGTTACATTAACTCCCTGGAGTGGTGATAGTGGTGGAACATTAACTCTATGGAGTGGTGATATTGGTGGTACACTAACTCCATGGAGTGGTGATAGTGGTGGAACCTTAACTCCATGGAGTGGTGGCAGTGGTGGTACATTAACTCCATGGAGTGGTGACAGTGTTGACCGGGCCGCGGGGGCGTTGACCCCCGGAACTCTCTCCAGGTAAACACTCGCTCCATGGAGTGGTGACAGTGGTGGAACATTAATTCCATACAGTGGTGACAGTAGTGGTACATTAACTCCATGAAGTGGTGACAGTGGTGGTACATTTACTCCGCGGAGTGGTGATAGTGGTGGTACATTAACTCAATGGACTGGTGACAGTGGTGGTACATTGACTCCATAGAGTGGTGATAGTGATGGTACACTAGTTCCAAGGAGTGGTGACAGTGGTGGTACATTATCTCCATGGAGTGGTGATAATGGTGGTATATTAACTCCATGGAGTGGTGACATTGGTGGTACATTACCTCCTGGAGTGGTGACAGTGGTGGTATATTAACTCCATGGAGTGGTGACAGTGGTGGTACATTACCTCCATGGAGTGGTGACAGTGGTGGTATATTAACTCCATGGAGTGGTGACATTGGTGGTACATTACCTCCATGGAGTGGTGACATTGGTGGTACATTACCTCCATGGAGTGGTGACATTGGTGGTACATTACCTCCATGGAGTGGTGATAGTGGTGGTATATTAACTCCATGGAGTGGTGACATTGGTGGTACATTACCTCCATGGAGTGGTGATAGTGGTGGTATATTAACTCCATGGAGTGGTGACAGTGGTGGTACATTAACTCCATGGAATGGTGACAGTGGTGCAACATTAACTCCATGGAGTGGTGACAGTGGTGGTACATTAACTCCATGGAGTGGTGGCAGTGCTGGAACAGTAACTCCATGGAGTGGTGACAGTGGTGGAACACTAACTCCATG
>NC_069415.1:31764664-31802519 GCF_026875155.1 Cherax quadricarinatus
TCATCCGACTGAATCCTTCTCATTAGCATCACATCATCTGGGAACAGGGGCACTTCAGAGTCTATCCCTTCCACCATATCATTCACATATATCAAAAATAACACTGGTCCTAGGACTGACCCCTGTGGTACCCCGCTCGTCACAGGAGCCCACTGTGATACCTCGTCACGTACCAAGACCCGTTGTTGCCTCCCTGTCAGGTATTCTCTGATCCATTGCAGTGCCCATCCTGTTATACATGCCTGATCCTCCAGCTTCTGCACTAATCTCTTGTGAGGAACTGTGTCAAAGGCCTTCCTGCAGTCCAGGAAAATGCAATCAACCCACCTCTCTCTCTCGTTTCTTACTTCTGTTACCTTGTCATAAACCTCCAGAAAGTTTGTGACACAGGATTTTGCCTTCCATGAATCCGTGCTGGTTGTTGTTAATAATCGTGTTTCTTTCCAGGTGCTCCACCACTCTCCGCCTGATAATCTTCTCCATGACTTTGCATACTATACACGTCAGAGACACTGGTCTGTAGTTTAGTGCTGCATTTCTGTCTCCTTTCTTAAAAATGGGGACTACATTTGCCTTCTTCCATACCCCAGGTAGTTGCCCAGTTTCAAGGGATGTATTGAAGATTGTGGTTAGTGGCACGCACAGCAGCCCTGCTCCTTCTCTAAGGACCCATGGGGAGATGTTGTCCGGACCCCTCGCCTTTGAGGTATCGAGGTCACTTAGCAGCTTTTGCACCTCCTCCGTTGTTTGTATGTCATCCAGCACCTGTTGGTATGTTCCCTGTTGGTGTTCCTCTCTGTGCTGTCTTCTCGGAACCATTACTGTCTCTACTGTAAATACTTCCTTAAATCTCCTGTTGAGTTTTTCGCATACCTCGTGATCGTTACTTGTGAGTTCCCAACCTTCTTTCCTCAGCCTGATCACCTGGTCTGTGACTGTTGTCTTCCTCCTGATGTGGCTGTACAGCAGTTTCGGGTCTGACTTGACTTTCGATGCTATGTTATTTTCATACTGTTGCTGGGCCTCCCTCCTTACCTGTGCATACTCGTTCCTGGCTCTTCGACTAATCTCCTTATTTTCCTGTGTTCTTCACCTTCTGTACTTTTTCCATGCTCTATTGCAGTTGGTTTTTGCCTCCTTACACCATCGTGTGTGCGTGTGTGTGTGTGTGTAGTCACCTAGTTGAGGTTGCAGGGGTCGAGTCCGAGCTCCTGGCCCCGCCTCTTCACTGATCGCTACTAGGTCACTCTAACTGAACCGTGAGCTTTATCATACCTCTGCTTTAAGCTATGTATGGATCCTGCCTCCACTACATCGCTTCCCAAACTATTCCACTTACTGACTACTCTGTGGCAGAAGAAATACTTCCTAACATCCCTGTGATTCATCTGTGTCTTCAACTTCCAACTGTGTCCCCTTGTTACTGTGTCCAATCTCTGGAACATCCTGTCTTTGTCCACCTTGTCAATTCCTCTCAGTTTTTTGTATGTCGTTATCATGTCCCCCCCCCCTATCTCCCTGACCTCCATGTCGCGGGTTGTTCCCCCTTAACCCTCCCGTGGGCATACCTCTTAGCTCTGGGATATTTTGCTGCAAACCTTTGCACTTTCTCTAGTTTCTTTGCATCTTGGAGGGGGGGGGTTTTCCAAATGGTGCCGCAACTCCAATAGGGCCTAACGTACACCAGAAAGGGGGTCCGAACGTTTCCCTTTATTAAGAAACTTTAAAAAAATTACCTTTATGTACTCCTATATCATTTTCCCCAAGCACTTTATATGTAACACTTTATTTGTAAGTCCCTTAGCTCATTATTTTACATTTTTTAAAATTAATTCAGGTCTATTTTTTATTTTTAAGACATTTATTTTGTTTTATACTTAATTTAACTATAGATTCATACAAATCTTATGTTTACAAGCATTGATCCTGATCCCAAACCTCTTATTTAATGACTTAAATGAATAAAACGTTCTGTAATTACTACACTGCAGAACAATCAAAGGCATTCCATCCCAACAACAACATAACTATTTTAAACACAATATAGATCTTTAAGCAAGCTTACGATGACCTATGATTACTAATTCCCTTTACATGCCAATATGTCCATTTTTACACAACTGAAACCTGGCAAAAGCCGATAGAAGATGTCTATGCCTTTCCCCGGGGTTACACAGCCATACAAAAAACTGTAGGCCAACCAAAAAGGGGTGGCACAGCCATATACTACCCCACCAACAGAATGTATCACTAATATTGCACAAGGGATGAAAGGGGGAATATAAAATAGCTAAATTCAAATCCAAATACTACAAAAACCCTCACTTAAATAAACTTACAGATTTCCCAATCAAACTTTTAGCCAATTTGTCAAAATCTGGAAGTTTGTAACTATGCCGCATGAAAAAAGATCACTTACTACCTCGGTGACTTAAATATAAATTCCTGCAAACCGGGCCCACACGTTACTGAATTCAAAAAACACAATATAAGTATTTTACTCCCAACAGTAACAAAACCTCAAGATTACGGACAGTTTTTCCCCTCTTGCCCACATCGACCAACCCATACCCCTTTTTAAAATCAGGCATAAAACAGAAAATACCACAGCCACTCCCCTACTTTCCCAAACAATCTTGAAAACCCCAAGCACTACTAAAGTCACCTTCAGACTTCAAAATGAGGACCCCATTAATAACTTCGCAAACATTAAAAACTTTGATTGGGACATGAGCTAAAAATCTAACAGATTTTGACAAATGTTTTAATAATTTCTAAAAAAGCCCCCCAAACCTTATAACAAGACGCCCAAAAAAAACTAAACAATGACGAAAAGAGACTGAACACCCCGGGCTAACACCCACATTCTAAAAACCCAAAAATCAAAACACCAATAGAAAAACATACAGAAGGGGTCACATAACCAGAGACCAAAAAAAAATTTTCTCGTCAATCCTAACCGCCTGAAAAAGGGAAAAAAAAATTGTTTATGAAAACAATTATCCAACTTACGAGGTGATAAAAAAAGCCCGGGAAAAACACTATCAAAATTTTCTGGGAAAAAAAAAAGAATCCGAAAAAGAGAAATAAAATTAGAAAAATCAGAGGAACCCCAAACTCCCCCAAACAAAACAGAAACAGACCAATGTTTTCTTCTCCACTATAGGAAAAAACCCTTCCCCCATAAAACCCCAACTCAGAACCCCACAAAAAAACTCCCTCACCGGCAACTACCCGAACCACTGTTCCTCTCCGAAAAACCCATACGAAGTCCCCTTATTTTCAATGCACTAAAAAAAAAAGGCGGGAATTTAAGTACCTTACCCCCCCCCTTTTTTATATAAAAAAAAGGTCACAAGGGGCTATCTCCAATCATTGAACACTCTTTAAAAAAATCCATTTAATCCCCCACCTTCCCCCACATACTCAAAAAGCAAGGGCACCCGATCCACAAAGGGGAGACCCAAACCCGGTTAATAATATAGGCCCAAAACCAACTTACACCCTTTCAAAATCTTTTAAAAAATAATTCATAAACGAATCTACTCCTACCCTTTTCTCCCAAACATACTAACCCCGCCCCAAATTTTGGGTTTAGGGCCCAATAAAAATACTAATGATCCCATTAACACATGCTAAAACATATAACACTGCAATAGAGAAAAAAGAAGTCCCCCGGGGATCTTTTTACTTACGTAAGCTTTGTACGTTGACCATGACTTGTCCACGTAAAATTGTCACATTGGTAAAGAGGGCCTCCCTCAAATTCCTCAAGTCATACCTCACAACAGAAGCCAAAAATGTGACGCAAAGGGGGAAATTTTTGCGCAACCATTACGTTGGTGTCCCACAGGGAAGTGTCCTTGGCCCCTTCCTTTCTCCCCCTACAAAATGACCCTTTCCCAAAACTTCGCAAATTTCTCAAACCCACCCATTTGCAGATGACATACTACTCTTCTCTCACCCCCAGCCCAGTCACATAGCCAATATGTAAAAAACCGAATTACAGAAAAAAATCTACCTGGATGGGATAACAAATTTCACTAAACATTTACAAAACCTTTTCATTCAGTTTGGTAACAGAGCTACAATGTCCCCCTTAACATAAGATAAACGGGCACCTATCACAAAGCTAACAGAGGGAAAAATCTTAGAAACCACCTTGATAATGACTAAATTTCATACACATATACAACAAATTTCAAGAAAATTTCCCCAAAACGTAGGCATACTATCGAAGATACGGTACATGTTCCACAGTCAGCCTCCTGGCCCTATATCCTCCTTATTTCCCCACTCCTATGGAAATTTGTGCATGGGCTCAACAACAGTTAAAAATCTCAGACAAATTACCCAACAAAAGGCTGCAGTTAAATGATAACAATTCTCACTCAGGGAGCACACTCCACCAAAATTCAATACACTAAACCTATCACCATAAAAACATCCCCTACTTATTACTGCACCTATTACTAATAGAACACTTAAATCTGAATTTTTAACCCCCCCCTCAAACATCTCCTTTCCAACCCCAACAGAACACATGACCATAACACAAGGCACGATCACTCTTTATGTTCCTTTTCAACTCACAATGCAAAAAACCAAAGCACTAAAAGGCCCTAAAATCTGGGTTCATTACCTTAAATATAAAGAAACCTACCCGTTTATAAATTTAAATCTCTACTCAAAGATCACTTACTCACCCAAAACCCCAAAAAATACGAATAACTGAACCTTATAAATTGTAATTTAAATGTTTTCACAATTTTACACATAAAAGTTAAAAACCCAAAAACCCAAACAACTTTATTATTTTTTTAAAAACACTTCCTAAAGAATCCTTCATATGACCTGTCTTTGTAATACTCCTTGTGCTTTATATTATCTGTTTACATTTAATTTTTATCACTGACTTTTCATGCCCTTGTTAATCTTAAATTAATTTTAAGCCACCCTAATGCTATGCTAGTATAAGTGGCTTGGCATACTGCCTTTCTGTATTTTTTTGTACCTCTGATTTGTGCCAAATTTATAAAAATAAATAAAAAAAAGATGCGAATGCGTTCTGAGGTTTGCAGGCGCCCCCTTTTCTGCAGCCGTTATTTGGGTTTATGTGCGCTCAGGAGATGTGCCTAGGTTATACTCACCCCAAGATTTTTTTTTGATGGGGTTTGTAGCTATGGCCCCTAGACTGTACCCCTCTGCGGTCTTCTTTGCCCTTCCCCAAATCTTCATGACTTTGCACTTGGTGGGATTGAACTCCAGGAGCCTTTTGCTGGACCAGGTCTGCAGCTTGTCCAGATCCCTTTGTAGTTCTGCCTGCCTGTGTGTGTGTGTGTGTTTGTGTGTGTGTGTGTGTGTGTGTGTGTGTGTGTGTGGGGGTGTGTGTTGTGTGTGTGTTGTGTGTGTGTGTGTGTGTGTGTGTGTGTGTAGGGTGTGTGTGTGTGTACTCACCTGATTGTGGTTGCAGGGGTCGAGACTCAGCTCCTGGCCCCGCCACTTCATTGGTCGCTACTAGGTCCTCTCTCTCTCTCCCTGCTCCCTGAGCTTTATCATACCTCGTCTTAAAATTATGTATGCTTCCTGCCTCCACTACATCACTTGCCAGACTATTCCACTTCTTGACAACTCTATGACTGAAGAAATACTTCCTAACATCTCTTTGACTCATCTGAGTCTTCAGTTTCCAATTGTGACCCCTTGCGTCTTTGTCCCTTCTCTGGAACATCTTGTCTCTGTCCACCTTATATATTCCTCGTAGTATTTTGTATGTCGTTATCATGTTTCCCCTAACCCTCCTGTCCTCCAATGTCGTCAGGCCGATTTCCCTTAATCTTTCTTAGTAGGACATTCCCTTTAGCTCTGGAAGTAGGGTTGTTGCAAATTTTTGCATTTTCTCTAATTTCTTGACGTGCTTGACCAGGTGTGGGTTCCAAACTAGTGCTGCATACTCCAGTATGGGCCTTACGTACACGATGTACAGAGTCTTGAACTATTCCTTACTGAGATATTGGAACGCTATTCTCAGGTTTGCCAGGCGCCCATATGCTGCAGCAGTTATTTGGTTGATGTGTGCTTCCGGAGACGTTCTCGGTATTATACTCACCCCAAGATCTTACTCCCTGAGTGAGGTTTGCATTCTTTGGCCAACTAGCCTATACTCTGTCTGCTGTCTTCTTTGCCCTTCCCCGATCTTCATGACTTTGCATTTGACGGGGTTAAATTCAAGGAGCCAGTTGCTGGACCACACGGCCAGCCTGTCCTAGTCTAAATGTAGTCTTGCCTGATCCTCATCTGATTCAATTCACCTCATTATCTTCACATCGTCTGTGAACCTATTCCTTCCATCATGTTATTGACATACTCCAAAAATAGCACTGGTCCTAGGGCTGACCCCTGTGGGACCCCGCTCGTCACTGGCGCCCACTGTGATACCTCATCACATACCATGACTCGTTGTTGCCTCCCTGTCAGGTATTCTCTGATCCATTGCAGTGCCCTTCCTGTTTTACGTGCCTGATCCTCTAGCTTTTGCACTAATCTCTTGTGAGGAACTGTGTCGAAGGCCTTCTTGCAGTCCAAGAAAATGCAATGAACCCACCCCTCTCTCTCGTGTCTTACTTTTGTTACCATGTCATAAAACTCCAGTAAGTTTGTGACACGGGATTTGCCTTCCATGAAGCTGTGCTGATTGTCGTTTATAATCTTGTTCCATTCCAAGTGCTCCACCACTCTCCTGATAATCTTCTCCATGACTTTGCATACTATACACGTCAGTGACACTGGTCTATAGTTTAGTGCCTTGTTTCTGTCTCCTTAAAAATGGGTTCTACATTTGTTGTCTTCCATACATCAGGTAGTTGCCCAGTTTCAATGGATGTGTTGAAAATTGTAGTCAGTGGCACACACAGCATCTCTGCTCCCTCTCTAAGGACCCACAGAGGGATGTCTGGTCCCACTGCCTTTGAGGTATCAAGGTCACTTAGGAGCCTCTTAACCTCCTCCTCAGTTGTGTGTATTTCATCCAACCCTTGTTGGTATATTCCTTGTTGGTATACCCCTCTGTTCTATCTTCCCAGAGTCCTTCCTGTGTCCACTTTGTGTGTGTGTGTGTGTGTGTGTGTGTGTGTGTGTGTGTGTGTGTGTGTGTGTGTGTGGTGTTGTGTGTGTGTTGTGTGTGTGTGTGTGTGTGTATACATCAACCCATAGGGGTTTCAGGGGTCGACACAGCCCCCCCCCCCCTTCTCCGCAGTACTACAAGGTTACCTCCTCCCTGCTCTAACCTTTACAACCTCTTTTAAAAAAAAAAAATATACCTGCCACGCTCATTCAGTTGTTCAACCCTGACAATCTGGGTAAAGAAACCCCCCCTAATCCCTTTACCCCAGTTTTCAACCCCGGCCCCTTGCCCTCCCACTTCAAACATTTAGTAATTTTCCAATTCTTCGATTTTTACACTCGTTTCATGTTCCCCCCCCCCCACCCCCACCCTATTTCCATCAGGGATTCCAAACCTCCCCAAAAACCCTTAATCCGGGACTAGTCTTGTTGAAAAACTTTTTCATTTCACCCAGTTTTTTTACGTGAGGGCCCATAGGTACTGCATACTCCAATATGGCCCCCACGTACAGGGTGTACAGTTCATAAATGACTTTTTATTTAGTGTCGAAACGCTTTCTCGGGTTTTGTCATGCACCCATACTGTTGTGGTTATTTGGTTGAAGAGCCCCTTAGGGGATGGCTCGATAAAATGTCCCCCCCCCAAGATTTTTTCCTTTAAAAGCAAGGTGTCAGCCTTTTATCTCCTAGCTTGTACTCCGTCTGCGATCTTTTTTGTCCTTCTCCAAGTTTCATGACTTGCATTGGGTGGGGTTTTCAACCCAAGAGACATTTGCGGACCGGGCTTTCACCCTGCCCATTTCCCTTAATTTACTTTATCCTCGTCCACTTGTTTTCTCGTCGTTATCTTCACATCATCGCAACGGGGGCACCTGAATCTTTCCCTTTCAGTCATTCTTCAGGACAAAAGAAATAGCACTTGACCCAGGACGACCCTTGGGGAAACCGCATGACATTATCAAGTAGGGATATTCGTTTTTTTCCGCCCCTGTCAAGTTTCTTACCCAAAGGGAGTGTTTCCTACTATTCCCCCTGCTCCTCTATTTTTTCAACCAATTTTTTTTGGTGCACTGATCGAAAACCTTTTACGCCCAAAAAGATATAATCTCCATCCCTTCTCTCCCTTATTTTTTGTTCCCTTGCGTAACTAAAATAGATTTGTACAGAGATTTCCCATCCCTGAGCCGTTTAAATTTTCATGTACCCCACAACTCTTTCTTTATCTCCATGACTGTAATACCAAAATGTCAGTGACACTGGTCTGAGTTTAAGCTGCATGTCTTCTCCTTTCTTTTAAAATTAAAAACATTTGCTGTCTTCCACATTTCAGGGGGTTTCCCTGTTTCGATGATTTATTGAAGATTGGTGTTAGCGGTACACACAGTTCCTCTGTTCCCTCTCTTAGGGCCATGGAAAATGTTATTAGGCCCCACCTCCTTTGATTTATCTAGTTCCCAGCAGTTTCTTTACCCCCCCTCGGTTGTGTGCAGTGTGTCCCGTTTGCTGGTGACAGACTGCCCCTGTTTGCTGGGAACATTCTGTTCCACTTTTAATACTTCTCTAAAACTGTGCTAAGCTCTTCCATACTTCCGGTCATTCTTTTTTACTCCCCCCTTCTTTCTCACCTGATTACTGACCATGACTGTTTTTTTCTTTTGATGTACTGTATAACAACTCTGGGTCTGAGTTAGCTTTTGACGCTGTCATTCTTGTATTGCCGCTTGGCCTCTCTCCTTATCCATGCATATTCATTTTTGGTTCTTCTGAAAAATCCCTTTTTTTCCTAGTCCTTTACCGTCCCATACATTTTCCATGCTCGCACACTTGGCTTTAGCCCTTTTCACCTCCAGGTAAACCATGGGCTCCTCTGGTTTTTTTTCTTCGACCCCCGATATTAACTTTTCTGCCTTCCCGCCTTTTTGGTACTTGTTTGATGATTCTTTGCTGTCTTTCCCCCCTAGTTCTCTTTCCCCCTGCACCCCCATGCAGGAAATTTTCTATACCCTTTTAGTCCCTTTTTTTTTTAAAATTTTGGGTTCTCCCATCCTTCTCGTGCTTCTTCATTCTCCACTGTTAACTCTACAAGGTGGTCAAAACTTAGGACCATGTAATCACTAGCTCCGAGAGACATTTTCATGTGTAATATCCCCTATGTCTGAACTGTTCAATGTGAATATGGGTCCCGCCCTTTCTGGTAATCCTTCCTCTCCTCTGCCTCTCCTCTCTCTCTGGTTGTATCCCTAACATGTTGTTGCATGAAGTTTTTCAGTACTGTCTCCAGCATCTTAGCCTTCCACGTTTCTGATCTCCCTTGTGGCTCTAGGTTTTCCCAGTCAATCTCCTTGTTGTTGAAATCCCCCAGGACGGGTAACTTTGCCGTACCCATGTAGGCCCTTCTGGCCACTCATCGTGCTCTTGCCTTGCCTGTTCAGTGGCGGGTTGTACATCACTGCTATCATCACCTTGGGACCCCCAATTTGAAATGTTCCTACTATGAAGTCATCTGCTTTCCCTCTGTTCATTCCTCCCATCTCCTCAAAATTCCAATGGTTTTTGATAAGCAGTGCATCTCTTCCTCCCCCTGTGTTCCCTCTGTCTTTCCCAAGGATCTGATATCCAATTGGAAAGGTCGCATCTGTTATCATTCCCATGAGCTTTGTCTCTGTGAGTGCTATGATAAGAACATAAGAATATAAGAAAGAAGGAACAATGCAACAGGCCTACTGACCCATGCAGAGCAGGTCCATGTTGTCCCCCCGGATTAGACCAATGGCCCACCCCCCGGATTATCCCAATGACCCTCCCAGTCTGGTCATCCCCACTCAAGGATAGAGCACTGTACCAGACCAAGCAGCACAAGCTAGTCAGGTCCAACTCACACCCACCCACACACACTCATGTATTTATCTAACCTATTTTTAAAACTACACAACGTTTTAGCCTCAATAACTGTACTCGGGAGCTTGTTCCACTCCTCCACAACTCTATTACCAAACCAGTACTTTCCTATATCCTTCCTGAATCTGAATTTTTCCAACTTGAAACCATTGCTGCGAGTCCTGTCTTGGCTGGAAATTTTCAGCACACTATTTACATTCCCCTTATTTATTCCTGTCTTCCATTTATACACCTCGATCATATCCCCCCCTAAATCTACGCCTTTCAAGAGAGTGCAGATTCAGGGCCCTCAGTCTATCCTCATAGGGAAGATTTCTGATACATGGGATCATCTTTGTCATCCTCCTTTGTACGTTTTCCAGAGCATTTATATCCATTCTGTAATACGGTGACCAGAACTGAGCAGCATAGTCTAAATGAGGCCTAACCAAGGATATATAGAGTTAAAGAACAACCTGAGGACTTCTGATGACTTCTGATGATGTCCCAGGATGTGCAAGAAAGGTATAAAATACCGACAATATGAAAGTTAAGACACATGTGCAACATCTGGATATTTTTATTGTAGACGTTTCACCACTGGATGGCGAAACGCCTACAGTAAATATATCCATATGTTGCACATGTGTCTTAACTTTCATGTCCCAGGATGCCTCAGTGATTCGCTCTTGCCACTTCTCACTCCTATTTGTTGTTCCATCTGCATTGGTGTACCATACCTTCATCGTCCTGTCCAGTACTGTATTCTGGGAGGTGGGAGGGATTAGTGCAAACTGGGGGGGTGTAAAAGACAGAGGGATATTATATTAGGCTCCTGTGATTGTGGTATTAGTGCTGGGGGAAGGGAAGGTTGGAGGTCTATGGAGTATGGCTTGTTTCTGGTTATTGTGTTTTGCTGGAATGAGGTGGTAGGGATTGATGGAGAAGTTCTGTGAGCATTTGTGTCTGGTGTTTCCCCTGAGGCTGAGCTTTCCTCTCTGATGATATCCGCCCTGTCTCTCTTTCCTTTCATTGGTATCTTCTTACCCTTACTCTCAGTTGTTCCTTTCTTTTCGTGTTTTGTTGCAGTTGAGGTACACTCGCTGATATTATTGAAAGTCCTTTATCAGTGGTTTCTGTTGTAGGATCCTGTTCCATTCCACTTCCGTCTTGAATGTGAATATAACTGGGAGATATTTTCCCTTAAATATCCCCAAAGCCTGTGAAAATTTGTTAAAACAAAAGAACATAAGAATGAACACTGCAGCAGGCCTACTGGCCTATGCGAGGCAGGTCCGATTCTCCCACCGGCTTAAGCCAAAGCCTTGACCTAGTGAGGTCAGACACGACACTTAAGGGGGGGAGCACGGCATCCAACCTAGTAGCACAAGTTAGTCACGTCCAACTCACACCCACCCACACACACTCATGTATTTTTCTAACCTATTTTTAAAACTACACAACGTTTTAGCGTCTATGATGGTACTCGGGAATTTGTTCCACTCATCCACAACTCTATTACCAAACCAGTGCTTTCCTATATCCTTCCTGAATCTGAATTTTTCCAGTTTAAAGCCATTGCTGTGAGTCCTGTCTATGTTAGATATTTTTAGTGCACTATTTATATCCCCTTTATTAATTCCTGTTTTCCATTTATACACCTCAATCACCTCAGTCATATCCCCCCTAATTCTACGCCTTTCTAGAGAGTGCAGATTCAGGGCCCTCAGTCTATCCTCATAGGGAAGATTTCTGATAGATGGGATCAACTTTGTCGTCCTCCTTTGTACGTTTTCCAGTGCATTTATATCCATTCTGTAATACGGTGACCAAAACTGTGCAGCATAGTCTAAATGAGGCCTAACCAAGGATGTATAGAGTTGAAGAACAACCTGAGGACTTCTATTATTTATGCTTCTTGCTATGAAGCCAAGGATTCTGTTAGCTTTATTGTAAACACTAATGCACTGTTGTCTTGATTTCAGATTACTGCTAACCAGAACTCCTAAATCCTTATCGCATTCTGTAGCAATAAGATCTGCACTATTTAGTTCATATGTGAAATGGTTATTTTCCTGTATAACATTTAAAACTTTGCATTTGTCTATATAAACTGCATCTGCCACTTCTCCGACCACTGCATCAGTCTATTCAAATCATCCTGGAGTGCTCTAATATCCTCATTAGAATGAATTGGACAGCCTATTTTGATGTCATCAGCAAATTTATTTATGTCATTATTTATTCCCTCATCTATGTCGTTTATGTAGATTGTGAACAACAAGGGGCCCAACACTGACCCCTGTGGAACACCGCTTGTGAAATTTCCCTATTCTGATTTCTCCCCATTTATACTGCCTATTTGTCAACCATGCCTCTACCTGGGAAAAAATTTCTCCTCCTATTCCGTGTGCCTGAAGTTTCCTCAATAGACTCTGATGTGGAACTCTGTCGAAAGCCTTACTGAAGTCCATATACACAATATCATATTCAATACCATGATCTACCTCCTCAAACACCTTAGTGAAGAAAGTTAGTAAATTCATAAGACAGAAACACCCCTTTGTAAAACCATGCTGAGATTCATTAATCAATTTATGCCTTTCAAGATGGCTACGAATTGCTTCGGCAATTATTGATTCCATAAATTTTCCCACTATGGAGGTAAGGCTTATTGGTCTATAGTTCGAAGCAAAGGACCTATCACCTGCCTTGTAAATAGGTATTAAATTTGCCATTTTCCACTTATCAGGCACTATGCTAGTTTGCAGCGATATGTTGAAAAGATTAGCCAAAGGTATGCTAAGTTCCTCTTTACATTCTGTTAACACCTTTGCAAACAGTTCATCGAGGTCTGGGGATTTGTTACGTTTTAATTTCTCTATTTGTCTGAGAACCATATCACTAGTTACCCTAATTGTGCAAAGTTTATTATCGTCCTGTTCTACATAATCTATTATTTCTGGAATTTCGCTAGTATTTTCCTGGGTTAAAACTGAGAGAAAGTAGGTATTGAAAATTTCACACATATCCTTATCACTGTCAGTGATCTGACCTGAGTTACTCTTAAGTGGGCCTATTTCGTCTCTAATCTTACTTCGAATCCCTTGCGACCTTAGCCTCATAATCCCTTTTGCTTTTCATATTCCTTTTTTTTATTTCTCTCTTTAATTGAATATATTGATTTCTTAACTGCCCATCCCCTCTTCTGATACGCCTATATATGCCTCTCTTTTGACCAATGAGGTGTTTTAATCTATTGTTCATCCATTTAGGATCATTTTTATTAGATCTAATTTCCTACTCAGAACAAAAGTTGTCTGGGCAGCTAGAACTATGCTCTGAAAAACGTCATATTGGCAACCAAGATCACCTACCTGACCCATAATCAGGACATCCCAATTTAGCCCACCCAGGTAATTTTTCAGTCCCATGAACTCGGCCAAATGAAAGTCTGGGACAGAGATTTGATTGCAGTTATCTGGGTAATTCCATGACATATTGAAACTAAGTGATTTGTAATTGCTTTCCCCAAGCTCAAAATTAACCTCAAGATTATTAATCTTTGTTGGCAAGAACCAAGTCAAGTAGATTGTTTCCTCTAGTTGGTTCTGTCACAAACTGTTTTAAAAAGCAATCCTGAACCGTATCAAGAAAGTCACTAGACTCAACATTTCCTGTCACATTGTTCCAGTCAATTTGTCTAAAGTTAAAATCTCCCATTATTACAACATTTTCATAACTAGATGCCTTATGAATTTCGTCCCATAACAGCTTACTGCACTCCCTATCAAGGTTTGAGGGGTCTATAAATCACACCCAAAATTAATTTGTCACGACCCTCGAGAAACTGTAGCCAAACAGATTCTGTGTCCGATGTTTCTAATCTTAGATCATGTCTAAGTCAACAATTTAAATTTTCTCTGACATACATCGCCACTCCACCACCCTTCCAATTGACCCTATCAGTGTGGAATAGTTTATAACCCTGTATGTTGCATTCAGAAGGCATTTCTCTATCTTTCAGGTTGAACCATGTCTCTGTTATAGCAATAATATCTATATTACCTGCACTTGCAAGTAATCTTAGCTCATCAATCTTATTTCTCAGACTCCTACTATTTGTATAGTAAACCTTAAGAGAGCTAGTCACTCATTGCCTTCTGCTATCTCTCTTTGTTGATCAATTGCTTTGCCATTACTAGCAACTTTATTTTGAATATTGTCTTTTAAACATATCCCTGAGGTATCCCGGTAATAACTGCTGTTTTCAACCCTGATACTGCAGCCCGGTTGTTTGCCACAAACACCCATACTTCTATAATCTATCAGTTTAAACTCCTAGACAAGTCATCAATTACCTCCTCAATCGTATTGGCTAATGCAACCACTCCATCCCCAGAGAGATGAACCTCATCCCTTTCATACATATCATGTTTGCCATAGAATTTGTCCCAGTTATCAATGAATGGGATTGCAAGTTCCTTGCAGTACCTGTCTAGCTAGCAATTTATACTAATTGCTCTAGACATCCATTCATTGTCCACTCCCTTTCTAGGCAAGATGCTGCATATGATTTGGGTTTCTCCCTTAGACCTGACTACTTCTATGGCTGACCTGTACTTATCCAGTAGCTCCTGTCTCCTGCCCTTCCTAATGTCATTACCCCCAGCACTAAGACAGATAACGGAGAGTCAGTGATACCTTTAACCTCACTAACCATTGAAGTGCACTCGTCCTGGAGAACAGAGAATCGATTTCCTAACTTCACATCTTCTCTATTAACCCTCCTTCTCTTCCTTCTTCCTGAGCTGTGAACCACTTGCCACTCTCACAGCTGGTGATTATTTCCTATTTACCAGCTCCATCCATCTCACACTCACTCCCAGACCCATATAGGCAAAGCTTCAGCCTCCTATTTTCCTCCTGAAGAAGTAGAACCTCCTACTTCAACACTTTAACCTGAGATTCTAAAACACTACAATAAGCCATGGTGCTCGGTAACACCCCACACTAACTCCCAGAGAACTTAGAACAGGTATGACCACACATGACCACTGACCTCAGCGTTCTCCCAATGTCTTCTCATAAGTCTTCTGTTATGGGGCTATAGGACCCAACATTTATTTATGTAACTAAGTAACAGTTACTCACTTTGGAATACCTAATTATATTAAACTGTTGAGGGCACAACTGCTTTAATTTGTCATAAGGGCAGATCGCTCTAATGGAGAAAAAGTCAGCTGGACCAAGCCCTGTTTTTCAGTATAAATAGGTTGCACAATAAACACACACACAATTAAAATAAGTAGATTATAAAGTTTGCATTTCATCTTTAGAAGTAAAATAAAGTGTAATAATAAAAAAAAACTATTTTAGTAGCTAAAGAATTTGACATGTTGACATTCTTTTGTTTGTTGTTGTTAGGTAGATAGAGAGAGGCTAGCTGGCTCACTCTCTTGTTGTTGTAGTGCCAAATTGTTAGGACCTTTTCTTGCTTCTGGGCAAGATGTGAGTGGCCCACAGGTAAGATTTGTATTTGAATATGATGTAACCATTATACTCAGGGTAACTACAGTGTGTCAAAACACAGGGTTAAGGTTATCAGTAGGGAAGGAGTACTAATTGTTTCACATGGACCATGTGACTGTACTGGCTGAACAGCTAAGGGATTCTTTTGCTATGAATAAGAAAATGCTTAACTTGTATATTCTGTATATACCTGTCTAGAATAAATTCCTATTTTTGTAACAGTAGTTTAAATAACCTGTTGAGAAGGTTGGTAAAAATATTTCAAAGACTGAGGATGACTGGTCATGAATGTAAGTATTCCCCTTGACTTTATAAGGATTTATTTAAACTACCCCGCACCCCCACACACTAGAACATGTAGTGAGAACCGAACCATCGAAGTAAAAAGGGAAAACAACATAACATGGGGGCCTGTCTGGGACAGTTATTTGACTGCTAAAATCACTCAAAATGTTCTTTGAACTATATGTACTGGTATGTGGTAATGGTTACATGTTTCTGGTAGGAGAGGATTTACCATGGTGGCGTCAGTGAAAGTGTTGTGTTCATATTTTAGTTTCCAGGTTATTTTCCTCACTAGTTGCAGGCTCCTTCATTCGAATACAGAGATGAATTACAATCTTGGGGACAGTAGACAAAGTGGAGAAAAAGTTTCAGGCAATCAGTCCCTCAGCCTTGATGGAAGAAAATCAGACTCTCCCTTAAAGTAAATGTATGAGGCCAGAATTTTATGAAGTGAAAATAGATGTAGCAGTTTAAAGATGAGGTCACAGGTGAGCTGGACCCACTGGTGCAAGTAGGTCTTGCCAAACAGTTGTTAGCAACAGAATTAGTGAAGACATCCCTAGTGCCAAGATAATAATAATAATAATAATAATAACAGTTTTTTATTTCTACAAAATACATGATGCAAGTGACACAGATCTAGCTGATATCACTGATATACTTCACTGGAAGTCCCTGGTTATGTAGGGTATTTGGGGCAGCCTAAGTTAGTCTTGTCCTCCAGGATGCGACCCACAACAGTCAACTAACACCCAGGTACCTACTTACTGCTAGATGAACAAGGGTAACAGATGTAAAAAATAGAGAATGCCCAACATTTCACCCGTGCCGGACATCGATCCCAGACACTCAGTGTGTGTGAGCTGAGAACTCTACCAGTGTTGAACGATATTGCTGTGTCAGACTTAATAAGTAACTCAAGACAGTCAACAATTTATCCTCACATATTCTTCCACATAAAATTAAATTCACAGTTTGATCCTAAAGTTAACGACTAGAATTTGCAAGATAAAACAACCTCCTTGACACCATCGACAAAAACAATAATTTTAGCGAATCGGAATTCCAGGAAGAGTTTTTACGACTCATCATCACTGCTACTGAACCTACATCTGTCGTTCATAGAAGATCAATGGTCTTTAACAGAAAAATACACGTCACTAAAATTGAAAAAAAGTGTTGTAATCTATTACACTAATGATTACAACAATGTACATGAATGGTATGCAGTACCAACAAGACGAAAATTACACACAGATGCAACATCTGGGTATCTTTAAAGCTACCCAGATGTTGCACATGTGTCTAATTTTCAACATTACAACAACAAATCCTTGACCTTCTTAACAACACCAACACCTACCAGGCTGTCATACAGCGACATCTGCATGAATGAACAAAGATTTTCCTACAGAAACACATTGCATCTGTTGTAGTCCCGAACAAGTTCAAAACAACTGTTACGCTTGCTACCAGCTCAACCCAGACCAGCCAGGTTATATGCATTATCAAAGACACAATTCTGGGATCCATTCACCTCTCAACCACTGGGGAGAGAGGACGCTTGCTTGGACTGCTACACCTGCCCTCTGGTGGGTTTTTTGGCAGTGCACTGACAAAATGGCGGAGAGAGGGGGACGCCGTGCAAACACCGTCTGCATAGAGCTGGTCAGAGGCATGCTTAGTACTGCAACGATAAACGTCTTATTGCCAACCATCATCAGAGACGTCTAAGGTGTACCAAGAGAGGAATTATATGGTGTGGTGCTGAACGGGATGTCAAGGATCTTCATCAAATTGAATTGCGCCAGTTTGTATGACAAGCTCGTTGAAGAATTCCAGAAGAGAATAACTGTTAACTTGGCGGTGGACGTCATCATGCACGATGTTTCCAAATATTACACATGGGTTAAGGTGTGTAATGTGCTTTTCGAGGCAACTGTGTATGGGCTGAAGGAAGCATTTAGCAGCTATGGTCGGGTACATTCGGCGACGATGGGAGTCTGGAAGGATGGGCCATGTGAGGGGCTCCCTGAGGGATCCTACACCCTCAAAATGTCTTTGGCCCTGCCGATCCCATCATACGTGACGTTGGTGGCACACAGAACGCAGGTTTATGTGCATTATGCTAGTCAGCGGCGGATGTGCCGCCTGTGTTGCTCATATGATCATATGGCGGCACAGTGTCCCAGGCGGCAATTGTCCAGAGGGCCGGGAGTGTCTGCAGTAGAGCAACGATTGTGTGATTTGGGGCCCGAGGGGGACGGTGGAGCTGACTTGCGAAGTGGTCGCTGGTGTGAGGAGGTAGACCGTGAGGAATAGTCGGCTGACAGGTGTGTAACGCTCCCTGAGCATTCAGAGGATGTAGACGAATTGTCAGGAGAGCAAGGGTGTCAGGATAATGTACCTCAGAAGCACTTCATGGACGAAGTACTCCAGGAGTTTTTGGGAACGACTGTGACTGGTGTCTTCAGTGAAGGTGAGAAAGTCACGACAGTCCCATCGCCTGGGGGAGGAAACCCCAATGCAGGTACCTTGCAGCAGGTGGTGCAAGTGGAAGTACATCAAGAGCAAGGCCAGGACTTGAATATGAGTGTCAGTGGTGGCTCCAGAAAGAGAACGGCTGGAACGGCAGAAGTAGAGGAGGTTCTCACGCCAGGCCAGCACCCATGGAAAAAGACGTGGGTTGAAGGAGGTACAGGCTGGCCCAGTGATGCAAGAGCTACGCAGTAGATGGGCACGGAATTGTGAGGGTGACCAGGTAAAGATCTGTGAGGCACCTGGGCGCCGAACGGGGAAAAGCGCCATGAGTAAACCACAGTGGCATAGAGGAAAGCCGCAGTTTATATGGCTTTCAGGAGTGTCACTCTTAACGTGAATGGTCTCCGGCCGGAGATCAAGCGAGTATGGTTGGTCTGGTTTTGTGCAGGTACCAGGTTGATGTGTGTTTTTTACAGGAACACAATTTTCGGTGTGGATGTGATTTGAGGTTGGACGGTTACAAGATGTATGTTAGTTCTGCCAGGCAGTTAAAAGGGGAAGTTGCAATAGTCATCAAGGACACCAGCCCCTTGCGCATCATGGGTTGGGAGGAGGGTGGGGAGGGTAGTGAGAGTAGATGGGGTATGGAGTGAGAGGCACGTTTGTCTTATAAGTGCATATATGCAGTCGTCGGGTAACGTAAGGGTTGAAGCAGATTTTGTGAGGGATGACTTGTTGCATTTTTTACGGGCATTGCTGGCGGTCACACTCATCAGTGGGGATTGGAACTGTGTGATTCATGAAAGGGACGTGGAACTGAGGGGGGGCGGGGTGTGTACTGAAAGTTCTGCGGGACACATTGCAAGATGTTCGTGTTGTGGACATAGTGGGGGAGGGGGGTCGCTTAGCACCTGAGCATACTTTTGTCAGGCAAGAATATGCGGTGCGACTAGATAGGATTTTACATGATGCGGGGTATAGAGGTGAGGGACGTGCAAACGGTCAATGTAGGTTTCTCAGATCACAGAGCGGTAATAGCTGACTTGCAGTGGGAGGGAGTAGTCAGAGTTCATGCAGGATATTGGAAGTTGAATGTAGGATTGCTTAGGGGTGAGGATGCAGGTGTGGGGTTCGAAGAATGGTGGGGTAGGGTCACTGAGGGTAGGGATAGGGTACTGCAGCTCGTTGACTGGTGGGAGTTGAAAGCAAAGCCTTGCATTGCGACCTATTTCCGAGGCAGGGGGAGGAAGCGAGGTGGTGCTACGGCTTACAAAATTATTTGGAATCACAGCTGAAGGATTGTTATGACAGGGAATGTGGGGGGGTGGCGTAGCAGAATCTATAAGGGATAGACTTGTGGACATCCAAAACGAACGGTTTATTGGGATACGTTATCGTTCAGGATTGGAGGACGTGCAATGGGGCGACAAACAGTCTGGGTTTGTGTTAAGGAAGTTCCGAGAATGTCGTGCTGTGACTACCATGTTGCGATTAGTGGCAAGCTCCGGGGTGGGGGATACCAGGATGGTATGGTTTTCGCCACTACAGAAAGCATGAGCTATTACGCTGATGCTTGGTTTCGGGAAAAATGGAGGGGGCGGGTGGGTATCGGTTCGTGAGTTTTGGCGGGAGAGGGTCGAAATGTACTGGGGACGAAGCTTAGAGAGAGGATGGAGGAGGATATACGTGAGGAAGAGGTAGCAGAGGCGATTTTTGGGATGCGGACTGGCAAGATGCCGGGCATTGATGGGTTACCAACTGAATTTTATTGGACGCATTGGGGTTGCATTAGGCATCTATTTGTCGGGGTTCTAAATAATATGCTGGCAGGTGGGAGGATGGGTCAGTTCCAACGAACAGGTGTTGTAGTGTTGGTTCCTAAGAAGGGAGGCGGGCTTGGCCTGAGTGCTTACAGGGCAATTTCTTTAATGTGTGTAGATTACAAGGTTTTTGCGAGGATATTGGGCAATCGTTTGAAGGGGGCCCTGGGGTTGGTATTACATGTGGGACAGTATGGAATTCCTGGGAGAAGTATGAGAGAGGGGCATGGACGTATCAAAGATTTCCTGGAGGGGGGTGGGGGAGGTGTTCTTGGTTTGAACTGGGTAAATGCGTATGATTGTGTGGATAGGGGTTTTATGCACGAGTGTTTGTTTGGCTTGGGTTTTGGTGTGAAAGTGGTGGGTTGGGTAGAAACACCGTATGCCAGGGCAATGATGAGGGTTCAGGTGAATGGACGACTGGGGAGCAATATATGCATGGAACGAGGTTTGAGGCAGGGATGCCTGATTTTCCAAATCTTGTTCGCATGTGTCCAAAATCCGTTTTATGAGCTGGTGGATCACAGGTGGAGGAGGGGGTGTGAGAATCAGTCATGTGGGGGCATATAGCGGGGTACATTGTGCACGGGAGGATTTCATCTACGTGGGTGAGGTCATTGAAATGTTTGGGGCTGCAACAGGTATGAGGGTTAACAGGTGTAAGTAGATGTTGCTAGAGGTGGGGAGCTGGGTGGGAGGGAGAATGGGCGAGGGGTTTGGATGGACATGTGTGGATAGGATTAGGATTTGTGGGATTACGTATTTGGCAGACAAACAGGCAAGCGGGGAGGTTAATTCGGTGGCGGTACAGGACAAGGTGCTGGGTAGATTACGTGGGTTACGAGCTGGGGATTCCTCGTTGCACCAACGGGTGATGATCGTGAATTCGCTTGTGTATAGTAAAGTCTGGGGAGTGGTAGCTGTTTATCCTTTGAGGGCCTGTGACGTAACGGAGATACAGAGGAGGGCGTTGAGGTATGTGTAGGGATGTAGACGGGCATGGTTGGGACGTGAGGTGGTAATGTCTGGAGTACGAGCGATGGATTTAGGTTTGCTAGCTTTGGGACCTAGGGTGAGAACAATATATGTACAGGTGTGTTACTTAAGACTAAGGGGGACTAGAGGATGTAGCGTGGGGGAGGTTGGGATAGAAGTCCGATGTTGGTGGCGTGGAAAGGAACTAGAGGCGTGTGAAGACTTTCTGCGATTCATGTTAAAAGTGAGGGATGTCCGTGGTATGCGTGTAGGAAGGCTAAGGCGCGTGAGGTGGTGTATAGATTTACGATGGGGATCCTGGCGTCTAAGGTTATGTTATGGAAAATTGGTTTTGTTGAGGATGCAACCTGCATGGATTGTGGTGACGAAGAAACGGCTTTTCACCCAGTGTATTTTTGTCCATCCCTAGAAGAGGTAAGGTTGTGGATGCGAGGTGTTTTCGGGATGTTCGGAGGGGGAGGGTGGCTGTGTTAAGGGCATTACTCCTTGACGTGGATGGGGTGACACAAGATGTGGCACGAGCATTAAGATATATCATCGTGGACTATTTGTACATGTATTGGGGAATGCGTGAGGTACGGGGCACTGGTAGGGTCAGGGCGTTGGCTGCACGTTTTAACAGAACAATGTGCAGAAACAGAAGCATCTATGGTAGTAGGTGGGTTGAGTTTTTTCCTGAGGGGTATCGCGGTATGACGGTGGTAAAACTTCGCGGATTAATTGGAACAGGACGGCAATGAGCTGGTGGACAGCAATGATCTGGCGTGAAAGTGGACTGAGTAGTAGTATGATAAGGGTGAATGCGGGGGGGGGGGAGGAAGGAGAGGGATGGTTCTGGTATGTTATAGTTGTGGATGAGCAATGACTTCGCCAGTTGCATTAGTTGCAACGTTGGTTGTTTTGTTTATCTAAGTTGCAATAATAAACATGTCTGCTTTTGTATGATTAGTTATCCATTATAGTGTTGTAGAGTCTCTATTGAACGGTATGCTTTACATGTATTGTGTTCCACTCAACGTACTTTGCTTATGTTTGTTATCGTGTGCACCTGGGGATACCTGCGTTTTGTAGAGGACTCTGTTATCATGTGTAAATTAACCTTTGAATTTATGTTGTGAGGATATCTGGCGGTTGGCACTGTTATATGTTATGTATAATAAAGTACTGCTTTATATGCACTATAACGTTTGGTGGAGTTTTTCCCTCATATATATGTGAATAACATAGAGCTGTATTGGTCATTTTATGTTAGGGTGTTTTTGAATCATGACGAACATTGTAAGTCATTGTGTGCGCTACATATTGTTAGTTGTACAAGTTTAGGTATAATATACGCGTGTGTTTCGTGTATATGTAGGAAAGCATATATGTGAAAGGTGGATAGGGTATAGGGGATGGGACATGCCTCAGTCGGTGGCATGTGTATTTATTGTAGAACTGTTATGTATATGGTATTGTATTTTAACTGTTAGGACTGTTGGCGTCTTGGCGCCAGTGAGCTTATGTATAGCACACTGTATACACTGTAAATGTTTTTTAATAAAAATATAAAAAAAAATGTTAGGATAGCAGCCGGCTTCTCTCTACTGTAAAGTTGTTATTGTCATCAACATAATATGTTCTTAGGTTTAAATTAGTTTGGTTAGTTTATAAGTTAAATAAACAACGGTGAAATGTTGTACATTTTGGGGAACTGGGTAAATAGGGGGGGTAGTTATAATGCTTGTTTTTTTTTTTTTTTGCGTCATGTAATTATTCTGTGTGTATATTGAAATTAGCAGACGGGAAGGGGTAAGAGGATTCTGTATTTTGTATTACTTGCACAGTTATATCTTGTTGTAATGGAATTAGATACAATGACAGTAAACATCTATCAGCTGCATAAAGTGTATATTTGACTTTACTGTATATTGAAGTGTTTAGACAATAATGAATTTATATTGTCTGTCGATGATCTGATACTGTATACTTTTGTTTTGTTAATGTACTGTATTTTAAATAAATATAAAAAAAAAATCTGTTTTTCCCATTTGTCTTACTATATTAGATATCCGAAGTGGTTCACACAGACTAGCTGAATACCTAGTGGTGATGGTGGTGGTGATGGTGGTGGTGATGGTGGTGGTGATGGTGGTGGTGATGGTGGTGGTGATGGTGGTGGTGATGGTGGTGGTGATGGTGGTGGTGATGGTGTGGTGGTGGTGATGGTGGTGGTGATGGTGGTGGTGATGGTGGTGGTGGTGGTGGTGGTGGTGGTGGTGGTGATGGTGGTGGTGATGGTGGTGGTGATGGTGGTGATGGTTGTGATGGTTAGGAAGGTGGTGGTGAGGATGGTGGTGACGGTTGTGATGGTTGTGAGGATGGTGGTGAGGATGGTGGTTAGGATGGTAGTGATTGTGGTGGTGATGGTGATGAGGATGGTGGTGATATTTGTGATGGTTGTGAGGATGATGGTAATGGTGGTGATGGTTGTGATGGTGGTGAGGATGGTCGTGAGGATAGTGGAGTGGCTGATGGTGTGGATTATGGTGATGGTGGTGGATGGTGGAGAAGGTGGAGAGGATGGGTGGTGATGGTGGTGAGGATAGTGGTGATTATGGAGGTGAGAGTGGTGGTGAGGATGATGGTGATGGTTGTGATAGTAGTGGCAATGGTGGTAAGGATGGTGGTGATGGTTGTGATGGATGTGAGGATGGTGGTGAGGATGGTGGTGATGGTTGTGATGCATGTGAGAATGGTGGTGAGGATAGTGGTTATGGTGGTGAGGATGGTGGTGATGGTAGTGAGAATGGTGGTGATGATGGTGGTGACGTTGATGGATTTAATGGTGGTGAGGATGGTATTGAGGATGGTGGCGATGAAGGTGGTGATGGTGGTGAGGGTGGTGGTGATTATGGCTAGGATGGTGGTGAGGATGGTGGTGATGGTGGTGAGGATGGTGGTGATGGTGGTGAGGATGGTGGAGAGGATAGTAACGATGGTGGTGATGGTAGTGAGGATGGTAGTGACGGCAGTGAGCATGCTGATGATAGTTGTGAGGATGGTGGTGATGGTGGTGAGGATAGTGGAGTAGCTGGTGGTGAAGATGGTGGTGAGGATGGTGAGGATGGTGGTGATGGCAGTGAAGATGGTGGTGATGATGGTGATGATATTGGTGAGGATGGTGATGAGGGTGGTGGTGATGGTGGTGAGGTTGGTGGTGAGGATGGTGGCAATGGTGGCAATGGTGGTGAGGATGGTGGTAATGGTGGTGAGGATTGTGGTGATGGTTGTTACAAAAACGTGATATCTAATAATGATAGAGATCTCCAGTGAATACTAGAAAGAACTGCCCTTCTAGCATCCAGCCTGTTACTGGGTTTTTGTAACAAGTAGTCAGTATCCTGGTCCAATTATCCATTAGAATTTAATAGTAAGATTCAATAGTGCTTCAGGATTACAACTGCTAGGCTACTAACTAAAGAAATTAAAATTTAATAAGTTTATTAATAACAATAAAGTTGTCTAGGCGTATAATATCAAAGTAAATTAAAGTAGCCAATTGAATATAATATAGGATACAAGTTCCTACACTTCTCTCGTGTACAGTAGTATTGTGCTGAAAGCACATATCATGGCTTTTAAGTACCATCTGGTGCATTGTTAGCATTTAAAAACATAATACTAATACGTATAAGTAGTTCGCTATGTCTGAAGACTCGACTAGACTTATCCAGTGACTGACTAAAAGTCCTCACATAAACTAACTTCTTGACCAACCTGGCAATCAGAACAGCTTGCGTGAACAATAAAATGACTGTTAAGCCGAACAATATAACAAGCAACAGCGACACAGAATCAGGAACAAGGAGATAATATAACGACACTAAGTAGGGACCATCTGCAGATCCTCCACAAAAGTCACAAAACCCCCATACTACTGAATCTAAGTTCAGCATTAGAAAATCCCCGACTGTGACAGTACACAGATACCAGTACAAATTAGGTCAGAAGCTACAGCTCAGGACCTGAGTTTCTCAAAGTGTCTATGAGACACACAACCTCAGTACAACATCGAAAATCACTAAGTCTAGGCTATGCTCTATGAAAAGAGTTATACAGAACCAACAACAAGAAAGTGACTGAGACGATCTTCCAACAAGAGCCAGCAAGGGAACTGGAGAGGCACGTCTTGTTGGAAGCTACGTCAAACAGACAAGAGAGTGAGTGCAGGCCAGCCAGATTCTCCTCCAGGTGAGGTGTGATCACCCCACCCTGATCACATGACTCTCCGTGGACTGCTGCTGCCCAGCACCCACAGAGAAGCCGGCAGAGAAACGAGCAGAGCGATAATTACAGTAGTTAGACAATGCTGTCAGCTATGATCACTGAATAATATATAAATGTTACATCCTACCTAATAATATAACTAAGTCAAATAATAATATAAAGCAATATATTTACGATTCAGCTATTATCGCAAATATAACCAATATAAAATTATATGAACAGGTAATATACATTATGTACATTGTGACCCATTCAGGGGTCACAATAATGGTTGTGAGGATGGAGGTGAGGATGGTGGAGTGACTGATGGAGAGGATTGTGGTGATGGTTGTGATGGTGGTGGTTGATGGTGAAGGTGGAAAGGATGGTTGGGATGGTGGTGAGGATGGTGGTGATTGTTGTGATGGTAGTGACGATGGTGGTGATGATGGTGGTGATGGTGATGGATTTGATGATGGTGGTGAGGATGGTGGTGTGGAAAATACTGTATATATTTTCCAGAAATTCAGTATTTATATGTAAATAGATGGCTATACTGTATTTAATAATATTTATGTCATAGAAAAAGGAAAGCATGCGTCTGCGCAGACGGACTCTCACCATCTTGGTTTTGAATTGTGTACAACGTTTGTGTGATGGGAAGGAATTTTCGTGCTCTAGAGGTTGAAATTGGGCTGACACCTCTCAAATAGGAGGCGAAATTGTTGGACATGCATTCCTGCATAACTTGAGATATCAGACGACTGGACAAGACAGCTCAAGGAACCTCAGATAAGCTCTCTAGATTTGTGTATAATTCTGGCCAGTGTTTTCATAAATTTAGTTAGTGAGGTTTTTCTGAGTATGATACAACTTAATATCCAGTCAAACTGGTGAGTGATATTAAGATATATTTTCCTTCTGTTATGTAATTGTGTTTATATATAATCATTTTTTAATATACAGTCCACAAATGTATATATTTACCAGAATTCCTGATGTATAATTCATTTAATTAATAGGTCCAGAGCAACTTGTGGTTATGACAGTGGTAGGTATCGAAGGGGGACATTTTTTGCGACCTAGGTGTCCCAAATTCCTACTTGTCTATGTAACATTGATAAATAATAATTATTATTGTTATCATTTACTGTTATGTACATAATGAGTTACATTCAGATAAATGCAATTTTCCACATTTAATTTGCCCGTTGGTCCTTCTTGAACCGGAGGTAATTAGTGAAGTCATTAATTAGTTAATTACTTAATAATTATATGTGAAATGACAGAAGGAGGTGGATGTTAAGTTCACAAATTTACTTAATGTGTAGTGGATTATAATTATTACAATATTAATTTGATAAGACAATTCTGGCCAAGATTTATATCAATGTATGTGTAATTGATAAGGCAAGTGTTGCTAATTATATTAATGTGTATAATATTAATTTTGCTATGCCAAATTCTGGCAAGGATTTATATTAATTTGTATAATAATTTTGATAAGCCAAGGATGGCTAAACGTTTGTATTAATGTACATTTAAAATTTATATATAAATTTCTTACATGTGTAATTGCTAAGCTCAAGTGTAGCTAACATTATTAATGTGTATTTAAAATTTATATTACAATTTTTTACATGTAATTGCTAAGCTCAAAGTAGCTAGGATTTATTTAAAGGTAAGTTGCACTATTTACCTTTATAAAGTGCATAATTTAGTACATAATCAGTGTTATTAAGTTGAATTTAATACATTGCATCATGGCTGAAAATGAGGAAATTAATGTAGAAGACAAACATATGGAATATAGAGCAAAAAAAGCTTCACTGCAAGCTAGAAAGGGTCATGTAACAAAAGCATACAATAAATGTTTGGAATTAATGAATCAAGAAACTGTGAATACTGATGATTTAAAATTGTATTTAGATGCTTTAGGTAATAGATATGATTTATACAAATTATTACAACAAATATGAAGGAGATTTGTTAGTAAACTGTGTAGATGAGACTGAAGTAGATCTCATAATTAATCAGTATTATGAATTAGAGGAAAAGATTCTTTCTTGTAAAAGTCAGGCCTTGAATAAATTAGAATGTGTAAACCAGGCAGAATTGTGTTTGCCTGTGTTTAATCCTGGAGAAAACTGGGAGGAATTTTGGTCAATTTTTAAAGCAGCTGTGCATGACAGGAGTGACCTAGCCTGTGTAACTAAATTATTTTACCTCAAAGGACAGGTAAGAGGAGATGCTCACATACTGATACAAGCCTTTCCCAATGTAGATGACTCTTACAAGGAAGCAGTTGACTTGTTGAAGGCCACTTATGGTAATATAGAACAAAGTAGGTTGGATCTAGTGAATATCATTGTTAATTTAAAATCTCCAGATCACACTTACAAAGGTTTACAGCAGTTTAGAGTTAAAACTGGAGAGTACTCTTCAAAACATTAAGTAATAAATATAATCTGAAGGAATCAGACTGGTTATTGAGTGCCATGGTACAGAATAAATTAAGCTGTAAAACACTTGAATGGCTCTCGAACAAATATCACAAAGGTTATTTTGGTCTGGAGGAAATAAGACTAGGTCTACAAGAATTAATTGTTCAGTTGCAGACCAGCCAACCAACTCATTTTAAAGATGCAACACATAATAACTCTGAGGTATCTGTCAAGTTTCACAAAGGGAAAAATTATCCCAATGTTAATAATCAAATTTCATTTCCTAAAAAGAGTTGTATAGGTGCATATCAAGTAGCAGGAATCAGAAATAATGATTCTCCACAAGGTAAGAAGAATAAGTACCCTCCTAAGAGTAGCCCAGTTAATAAGAAACCACTCAAAGAAAGGAGAGATTGTCTCTTCTGCAAGGGTACTCATGTTTCTAAGAATTACAATGCATACAATTCATGGAATGATAAAGTTGAAAGATTGGAGGAACTTGACAGATGTATCAGGTGTTTGGGTAATCACAATGTAAAGGATTGTTATGCCAAATTAAACTTCTGTTATCAATGTCACAAAGGAAGACACCAAATAGTCATGTGTAAAGGTCTATATGATAATGTTGATAATAATGATAATGTTGACAATCTTGACACAACAGTAGCTAATGTAAAAATTGCTGCTAATGTTAATAATGATGGATTTACTGAAGTAGCCTTACCTGTGTTACAGGTAAAAATTGATGATAGGCATAAATCAAAAAAATGTAACTGCATTATTAGACCAAGGATCCCAACGTACTTTTATTAAACGTAAATGTCTTGATGGTATGAAAGTACAGATGGGAGATCCCACAACTTTAAAATTATCTGGTTTTCTCTCGGATAAAAGGGCTCAATTGTATGACACTGTTTATGTAACTGTCAGGTTAGGCAATGAGAAAAAACGTGTTAATGCAGTAATTGTAGATAGACTTCCAGAGAAAATATCTACAGTAGGACTTAGTAAAGCTACAGAAAGACTCTCACATAATGTAAATTTAGCACCTTCTGGTGTAAGTGATGATTCTGTAGGCCCAATAAATATTTTGATAGGTAGTGACTATTATGCCTCCTTTGTAAAGGGTATGGTTAAGAAATGTGGTGTCACCCTTTTGAAGACTGCTGGAGGCCATGTAATGTATGGTAGGATTCCTCGTAATAATAATTCATGACTAGAGGAAACTACAAATACCATAACTGTGTGTCTTACTCATGAAGTTGTACCCCAGTATAATTCTTCCACAGAGGATGGTGTTGAGCCAGTGCATAAATTGTGGGAATTAGACAGCATTGGAATAAATGTAAATGAAGAAAGTCCAGACGATTCTTTTACTCAGGAGCAGTACCTGAAAGATGTAAAATTTGAATCTGGACAATACTGGGTACGACTTCCGTGGAGACTGAACCATCCAGAATTGCCCACTAATTACAGAATGGCATATGGGCAGTTAAAAAGCTCAGCTCCGCGAACTGAGTAAGACACCAGAATTGTTAACTGCCTATAATGATATAATTGCTGAGCAGTTAATTAATAAATTTGTAGAAGAGGTACCTCCTGAGCAAGCCAAAATTTATGGTCACTATTTGCCACATCACGGAGTGAAGAAGGATTCTAAGACCACTCCTTTGAGGATTGTGTTTAATTGTAGTGCCAAGAGTAACAAAAATGTACCTAGTTTAAATGACTGTTTGATGACAGGTCCGTCGTTGACGGAAAAATTAGGAGATATCTTATTAAATTTCAGAGTGAAGCATAATGCCTTTACGGCTGACATAAGTAAAGCTTTCCTGAGAGTGGGTTTACAAGAGGCTGACCGGGATTGTACCCGCTTTTTATGGCCTGAGAATCCTATTGACCCACTTAGCCCTCTGAAAACCTTTTGCTTTAGGGGCGTATTATTTGGTGCTACATCCAGTCCGTTCCTACTTCAAGCGACGATAAATGCACACCTTAAATGTAGGGGAAGTCCATTGAGTAAAGTAATGAGCAAACAATTTTATGTGGACAATTTCCTGGGTATGACATCAACTGAAGAGGAACTGTTAATGACTTATGGAGAGGCTAATGAAATAATGCGAAGTGTAAATATGCCTCTGAGAGAATGGAATAGTAATTCGTCCAACTTGAAGGACAAAATAAGTAAAGATTACCCTGGAGATGAAGTGCCAAAATGTAGTAATGTATTGGGTTTAACTTGGGATACTGAGAGAGATTTGTTAATGTTAAAACTTAATAATTACAGTATGCCCAAATAAATTAACTAAGAGAGTTTTGCTTGCTGAAGTTTCCAAATGTTTTGATCCACTAGGTTTAGTGTCACCCCTTACTATAAGAGGGAAATTATTAATTCAGGAAGCATGGAAACTTAAATGTGCTTGGGATGAAATTCTACCTGAGGAATTCATTAACAGGTGGGATGAATTAATTGGTGATTATGAAAAAATTCCAATGTTGGAGTTCCCACGCCAGGTGGCCAATCCAAATGGGAAAAATGTACTCCACATTTTTTGTGATGCTTCAAAATTGGCATATGGAGCAGTTGCTTACCTTCAATGTAATAGTGTTATTTCTCTTGTTATGTCTAAGGCTAAAGTGTCTCCAATTACATCACGTACCTTACCTCAGTTGGAATTAACAGCCATTTATGTAGGTGTCAAATTAGCTAATTATTTAAGAAATAAGTTGCAGGAGATAAATATTAGCGACACTGTAATTTGGTCTGATAATGAGGTATCCTTACAATGGATTTGTAATGGAAACAGTAAAGTTATGTACGTACAAAACAGAGTCGCTGAAATTAATCAGATCCAAGAGAAGTATAATAGTTTGGGTCAGCATATGTTAACATTTAATCATATACCTGATGAGGAGAATCCAGCTGATTTCTTGTCTCGAGGTTTACCTTATGCTAAATTTGTAAATGCTGTATCATGGTTTAAAGGACCGAGCTGGTTGGTAAATAAAGCTAATTGGCCTGTACAAAAGGTGTATATTGCTCCTGTTGAAATTACTGTGACCACCACTCCAATAGTTTGTCCTTCTTTATCCATTGATATAAATAGGTATTCTTCTTTACCCAAACTGATCAATGTAACTAAGTTGGTGTTTGAATTTCTAAACAAGATGAATATTTCATATAAGTTTTCACATCCTCTTGAATATTGGATAAAGAGGGTACAGGAGGAAATCTACGGAAATGAGATTAAATTGATGATGGAAAGAAAAATTGTGAAAGGTTCTATAATAGAGAAATTGGGGCTGTATTTAGAGAACAATGTAATTAGGTGCAGAGGTAGGTTACAAAATGCTGAACTGGGTGATTATGCTAAACACCCTATCTTACTGCCCAAAACTCATCATCTAACAAATTTGATTGTTCTAAATGCCCATAAAAATGTAATGCATGGTGGGGTACAAGATACCTTAAATTGTATTAGGGAAACTTTCTGGATTCCACAAGGATGGCAAAGTGTAAAAAGGGTGATTAAATCTTGTGTAATATGTCGTCATGTGGATGCCAGATCCTATATATACCCAGGTCCTCCACCATTGCCAAAGGAGCGTGTACAATTAGTGAAACCATTTGATGTAAGAGGTGTAGACTATAGTGGTCCAATAATTTTAACAGGTACGTCAAATGGTGTTCCACTGAAAGTGTATGTTTGTTTGTTCACCTGTACTGCTACTAGGGCAGTTCATTTAGAAGTGGCACAGGACTTGTCTGCAGAACAGTTTATACAGCTGTTTCGAAAATTTGCAGCTAGGAGATCCTGTCCGAGGTTGATGATTTCGGATAATGCCACAAATTTTGTAGCAGGTGCTCAATACTTGATAGAATTAAATAATAGTAACGATGTTCAATCTCTGTTAATCCAGCGAGGGTGTACCTGGAAATTTATTACTCCTAGAGCCCCTTGGCAGGGGGGGCTGTACGAAAGACTGATAGGCACAGTGAAGAGGTGTCTCTGCAAAGTACTACACCGGAAGAGAATTAATTTGGAAGAATTCCGTGCAGTGTTAGTGGAGGCAGAAAATCGTATAAATAATAGGCCTCTCTCGTACATGAGTGATACACCTGATGCAGATGTATTAACACCTTCTCACCTAATATGTGGAAAGAAACTGGAGACTGCCCCTGTTTATAGAGATAATCCTGAAGAAAGTGATGAAGATTACAATGATGCGGCAGTGTTGTGTAATAAATTTAAAATGTTAAATAAAGTAATTGATCATTGGTCTAATGTGTGGCGTAAGCAATATCTTGTTACACTACATGAACACTTTTATGGTGCGACAGAGGCAATAAATCGACAGACCATTCAACCAGGTGACATTGTGTTAATTGACACTGAACAACATCGAACATTGTGGCCTCTGGGCAAAGTATTGACATTGTACCCAGATGTACAAGGTGTTGTCAGGAATGTCAAAGTGTGTGTCATGGCCAGGAAAGTTTATACACAATTAATAAATTGATTCTCTTGGAATTAGGTGTTCAATCAAATGTAAATGAAAATCTGAGGGAAAGTGACACGAGTGATATGGAAGATAACGCAGACCAAGTGATGCCAGAAGATGAAATCGTAGTAAGATCTACTAGGAGAACAGCCACTCAAGCCAGAACTGGCTGGAATCGTCTCCTAAAGGAAGGAATAATTTGAATTGTTTAGCAATGAACTCCGGCCGGCCGCAGCGTGGAAAATACTGTATATATTTTCCAGAAATTCAGTATTTATATGTAAATAGATGGCCATACTGTATTTAATAATATTTATGTCATAGAAAACGGAAAGCCTGCGTCTGTGCAGACGGACTCTCGCCATCTTGGTTTTGAATTGTGTACAACGTTGGTGTGATGGGAAGGAATTTTCGTGCTCTAGAGGTTGAAATTGGGCTGACACCTCTCAAATAGGAGGCGAAATTGTTGGACATGCATTCCTGCATAACTTGAGATATCAGACGACTGGGACAAGACAGCTCCAGGAACCTCTGATAAGCTCTCTTGATTTGTGTATTATTCTGGCCAGTGTTTTCATAAATTTAGTTAGTGAGGTTTTTCTGAGTATGATACAACTTAATATCTAGTCAAATTGGTGAGTGATATTAAGATATATTTTCCTTCTGTTACGTAATTGTGTTTATATATAATCATTTTTAAATATACAGTCCACAAATTTATATATTTTTCAGAATTCCTGATGTATAATTCATTTAATTAATAGGTCCAGAGCAACTTGTGGTTATGACAGTGGTAGGTATCGAAGGGGGACATTTTTTGCGACCTAGGTGTCCCAAATTCCTACTTGTCTATGTAACATTGATAAATAATAATTATCTTTGTTATCATTTACTGTTATGTACATAATGAGTTACATTCAGATAAATGCAATTTTCCACAGGTGGCTTGGATGGTGGCAATGATGGTGGTGAGGATGGTGGTGATGGTGATGATGGATTTGAGGATGGTGGTGAGGATGGTGGTGATGGTTGTGATGGATGTGAGGATGGTGGTGATGGTGGGGATGGTTGTGAAGATGGTGGTGAGGTTGGTGGTAAGGATAGTGGTGATGGTTGTGAAAGTGGCGGTAAAGGAAGGTGGTGAGGATGGTGGCGATGATGGTCGTGATGGTGGTGAGGATGGTGGTGATCGTGGTGATAGCAGTAATTGTGTGGTGAGGGTGGTGGTAAGATGGTGGTGAGGATGATGGTGATGGTTATGATGGATGTGAGGATGGTGGTTATGGTGGTGCAGATGGTGGTGATGGTGGTGAGGATGGTGATGATGGTGTGGATGGTCGTGATGATGGTGGTGAGGATGGTGGTGAGGATGGTGATGAGGATGGTGGCGATAATGGTGGTGATGGATGTGAGTGTGGTGGTGATGGTTGTGAGTGTGGTGATGGCAGTGAGGATGGTGGTGAGATGGTGGTGATGGTTGTGAGTGTGGTGGTGATGGTTGTGAGTGTGGTGGTGATGGCTGTGAAGGTGGTGGTGAGGATGGTGTTGACAGTAGTGAGGATGGTGGCGATGGTGGTGAGGATGGTGGTGGTGGCTGTGAAGGTGGTGGTGAGGATGGTGGTGATAATAGTGAGGATGGTGGTGATGGTGGTGAGGATAGTGGTGATGGCTGTGAAGGTGGTGGTGAGGATGGTGGTGATAGTGGTGAGGGTGGTGGTTAGGATGGTGGTGATGGTGGTGAGGATGGTGGCAATGGTGGTGAGGATGGTGGTGGTGAGGATAGTGGTGATGGTGGTGACGGTTGTGATGGTTGCGAGGATGGTGGTGAGGATAGTGGTGATGGCTGTGAAGGTGGTGTTGAGGATGGTGATAGTGGTGAGGATTGTGGTTAGGATGGTGGTGATAGTGGTGAGGATGGTGCAACGGTGGTGAGGATGGTGGTGGTGGTGGTGGTGTGGTGGTGGTGAGGATTGTGGTGATGGTTATGATGGTAGATCGTGGTGAAGGTGGAGAGGATGGTGGTGATGGTGGTGAGGATGGTGGTGATGGTAGTGAGGATGGTGGTGATCGTGATGATAGTAGTAATTGTGGTGGTGAGGGTGGTGGTGATGATGGTGGTGAGGATGGTGGTGAGGATGGTGGTTATGGTGGCGCGGATGGTGGTGATGGTGGTGAGGATGGTGATGATGGTGTGGATGATGGTGTGGATGGTGGTGATGATGGTGGTGATGGTGATGGATTTGAGGATGGTGGTGAGGATGGTGGTGATGAATGGTGATGAGGATGGTGGCGATAATGGTGGCGATTGTTGTGAGTGTGGTGGTGATATGGTGAGGATGGTGGTGATGGTGGTGAGGATGGTGGTGAGGATGGTGGTGATGGTGTGAAGGTGGTGGTGAGGATAGTGGAGTGGTTGGTGGTGAAGATGGTGGTGAGGATGGTGAGGTTGGTGGTGTTGGCTGTGAAGATGGTGGTGAGGATGGTGGTGAGGATAGTGATGATGGTGGTGACGGTTGTTATGGTTGTGAGGATGGTCGTGAGGATGGTGGTGATGGTGCTGAGGATTGTGGTGATGGTTGTGATGGTGGTGGATGGTGGTGAAGGTGGAGAGGGTGGTGGTGATGGTGGTGAGGATGGTGGTGAGGGTGGTGGTGAGGATGATGGTGATGATTGTGATGGTAGTGACGATGGTGGTGATGGATGTGAGGATGGTGGTGATAGTGAGGATGGTGGTGATGGTAGTGAAGATGGTGGAGAGGATGGTGATGGGGATGTTAGTGATGATTGTGATTAATGTGAGGATTTTTTTTATATTTTATTTAAAGGTTATCACAATACAATGATGAATAAAAGCATAAAACTTAGGGCCACAAGCGGACCATTCACAGAACTCCCAATATACAATATCAACGCAACAATACTACACCAATACTAATGAAACTAACACCTGCTGCACAGCTCATAACAATCACTCAATACCTGCAATATGCAGAATTAAGAACCTGTGCTGCAACACAGGTGCCGTACCCCCCCCCCCCCCCACCCTCTACACACTTTGGAAAACATAACCACATTTCCCAAGAAAAATATAAACATAACAGCAAACGGCCACAAAATAGACAAAACATGACTTATCTTGTCACATTAAGAAATAAAAGAAAAATTCAATCTTTGTTTGTACAGGAATACCAACTTACAAAAATTATCACTAATTCTATAGCACACTGTTACGATTACCAATATAATTGGTAGTATTGATCATGGCATAGAATTTTTTACTTAAATATCCCCCCTTTACCCCATAGTAAAATAGCTAGCATCACCAACAGATTGGCATATATACAAACTTTTACTAACGTTCATCAGATGTTACATTACTATTTTGACAATGGAGTGTCTCACCACCCCAAAAAGTATTTACATTATTATATTTCCCTATAAAAACAGAAATTTTACTATACATGAGAGTTTTTTAATAACCACTAAATTGTTCATCCGTTCTATTATGAACTCAGCCATAAAGATAAATTAACCCTAGACACCATTTTACCTTACATCTCATCTTGATTTCCTCATAATAACGCCAAACACGGGAAGCTTTCTTATCTTTAAAAACATTACTTTCACACACCACACACTGTATTTACACACATGCACTTCCATATCCAGTGCCATTCACACTTGAACACAGTTTATTCTTGTTCCATTCCTGCAACAGCAACGAAACTTATTACCATTACACAAAGTGATTGAAAACAAGCTATGTAAATACATATTTAAATATCATCTATAAACCTTGTACACAGAAACAACACAACACTGTTTATTCGTAATTATACAAAAAAAACATATACAGAAGGCCTAAACAATGGCCACCAAAAAACCACCAATGACACGGTCTCGCTGATGTTAACATACACACTGTAACATTGGTCTCAACCAATCTCTAGACTTGCATGCCGCATGTAACTTAGCATTATTAATCTCCTAATTTTTTAACAAGGCCTTGAATTATACATTCATAACCAGAAGAAAAAACCTTACACACTGGAATCAGACAAGTTATCGCCCTACCAAAATCCCATACACTCCGTACCATCCACTCTCTTATTCGCTAAAACCGTCTCCATACACACCAACACCACCTGAAAACCTTGAAAAACCGACTACCAAAGGAAACCAGTCTCCTACATGATTATCACTGCGCCAATTGCAGGTGACGACTGACCGTAAGCTCACGGTAGTTCTCTGGAAAACAAGCTCCCCACTGTCCCCCAGAAATAAGTTTGTTCCTACCAGCAGTCCTGTATATGCGCGCTGCAATTGCCTTAATTCGAATCCTACCCCCAGTATCTCTCATTCCCCAGGAAATATACAGAAAATCCACTACCACATACATAATCGCCCGTTTTACCTCCCTTGATACCCCTTTCACCTCTAATGTTAAAGCTCGCAGGGTCGCTACATTACACCCACCCAGCAGACAAAAAACCCTCGCCAACCACATCCATACCTCCCTCAATGCTTCACAAAAATAAACCGCATGAAATGTTGTTTCCAGCTCACCACACTGGCTGCAGGACGGTTCCCGCATCAAACTCATTAAACTCAAAACTGATTTCGAAGCTAGGATCCCCATCATGAATCTGTATACTAACTCCTGTACCCTAGGCATTAACCTGAGCCTTCGGAAGTCTTCCCATATCGTCCCCCAACCATACAACGGATAGACCGATACGCCCTGCAGGATTTCTGTCCTCCTACTCAATGATACCAAACGCCCCACTTTAAGTTGCACCACCTCTTTAACCAATAACAAAACCCTTAGCATATCTTCACATTCAATTAACTCTTTACCTCCCCACCATCTCCGCACATCCCCCATCACCTTCCCCACTCTAACCCCTCTTTTTCCCTCCAGCCCTAACAAATCTCTGTTTTACATATATGGCTTTCACCCTCGGCCCCAAAGCTAAAGGCCCACTCCCCCTCTGTGCACATTCGAACATCACCACCTCCTTGCTCAGCCATGCCCTTCCAAAACCCCAAACATAAAGTAAAGCCCGTCTCTGTATTTCATGTACGCCTGTGTCCTCAAAAGGATACACTTCTGCTATACCCCAAGCCTTACTATATACCAGTGAATTAACTATTACCGCCCTCTGCTGCAATGTGACATCTCCCGCCCGTAAACCCCGCAACCTACTCACTGCTTTCTCCACCAGCCACTCTGAATTTACTGTCTAGCCTCCTGCGCATCTGCCATGTGTAAAACTCTACAAATCTTTAGCCTATCCACCACTGCCCCCCCAAACTCCAACCCCAAGCCCCCCCACCCAAGAACCTACCTCCAGTAAACACACGATTTGCCCTATTTACTCGCATGCCAGATGCCTCCCCAAAAAGCCCCAACACCCCCCCACCATATACAATCCCTCCACCCCTTCTATCAGGGTAGTGGTGTCATCCACATACCTCAAAAAAACCTAAGGACGCCCCTCCCTCTCACCATTTAACGTCCCACCCCCTCACGAGCCCATAAAAAAA
>NC_069415.1:31803019-31825519 GCF_026875155.1 Cherax quadricarinatus
AAAATAAAAGGGGTAAGGCGCCGGGTTTGAGGGATAAAGATAGAAATGTTAAAAGCAGGTGGGGAAATTTTTTTGAGGGGTTTGTGAAATTATTTAAAAAATGTAGGAAGGGGGAAAGGGTCCCAGTTTGGGCGAGAGCATGCATAGTTCCTTTGTATAAAGGCAAAGGGATAAAAGAGAGTGCAAAAATTATAGGGGGAAAAGTCTGCTGAGTATACCTGGTAAAGTGTATGTAGAGTTATTATTGAAAAAATTTAAGAGTAAGACGGAGAATAGGATAGCAATGAACAAGGAGGGCTTTAGGAAAGGTGGGGGGTGTGTGGACCAGGTGTTTACAGTGAAACATATAAGGAACAGTATTTAGATAAGGCTAAAGAGGTCTTTGTGGCATTTAGGGATTTGGAAAAGGCATATGACAAGGTGGAAGGGGGGCAATGTGGCAGATGTTGCAGGTGTATGGTGTAGGAGGTAGGTTTACTGAAAGCAGTGAAGAGTTTTTACGAGGATAGTGAGGCTCAGTTAGAGAAATGTAGGAAGAGGGAAATTTATTTCCCAGTAAAAGTAGGCCTTAGACAAGGATGTGTGATGTCACCGTTTTTGTTTAATATATTTATAGATGGGGTTGTAAGAAGTAAATGCGAGGGTCTTGCAAGAGGCGTGGAGTTAAAAGATAAAGAATCACGCATAAAGTGGGAGTTGCCCACTGTTGTTTCTTTGCTGATGACACTGTGCTCTTGTAAAATTCGAAAGAGAAGTTGCAGAGATTGGTGGATGAATTTGGTAGGGTTTTGCAAAAGAAGAAAATTAAAAGTGAATACAGGAAAGAGTAAGGTTATAGGATAACAAAAAGATTAGGTGATGAAAGATTGGATATCGGATTGGAGGGAGAGAGTATGGAGGAGGTAAATGTATTCAGATATTTGGGAGTGGACGTGTCAGCGGTTTGGGTCTATGAAAGATGAGGTGAACCATAGAATTGATGAGGGAAAAGGGTGAGTGGTGCACTTAGGATCTGTGGAGACAAAGAACTTTGCCCTGGAGGCAAAGAGGGGAATGTATGAGAGTATAGTTTTACCCAACGCTCTTATATGGGTGTGAAGCATGGGTGATGAATGTTTGAAAGCGAGGAGAAGGCTGGAGGCAGTGGAGATGTCATGTCTGAGGGCAATGTTGGTGTGAATATAATGCAGAGAATTCGTAGTTTGGGAAATTAGGAGGAGGTGCGGGATTACCAAAACTATTGTTTCCAGAGGGCTGAGGAAAGGTTGTTGAGGTGGTTCGGACATGTAGAGAGAATGGAGCGAAACAGAATGACTTCAAGAGTGTATCAGTCTGTAGTGAAGGAAGGCCTTGTAGGGGTCGGCCTAGGAAAGGTTGGAGGGAGGGGTAGGAGGTTTTGCGTGCGAGGGGCTTGGACTTCCAGCAGGCATGCGTGAGCGTGTTTGATAGGAGTGAATGGAGACAAATGGTTTTTAATACTTGACGTGCTGTTGGAGTGTGAGCAAAGTAACATTTATGAAGGGGTTCAGGGAAACCGGCAGGCCGGACTTGAGTCCTGGAGATGGGAAGTACAGTGCCTGCACTCTGAAGGAGGGGTGTTAATGTTGCAGTTTAAAAACTGTAGTGTAAAGCACCCTTCTGGTAAGACAGTGATGGAGTGAATGTGGTGAAAGTTTTCCTTTTTCGGGCCACCTTGCCTTGGTGGGAATCGGCCAGTGTGATAATAAAATATATATATTATATATATATATATATATATATATATATATATATATATAAATATATATATATTATATATATATATATATATATATTATATTATATATATATATATATTATATATATAAGCGAAACAAAGCTGAAGGGGGTAGGAGAGTTTTCAGTGGGGGGAAATAAATGGGATTAAATCTGGAGTATCTGAGAGAGTTAGAGCAAAGGAAGGGTAGCAGTAATGTTAAATGATCAGTTATGGAAGAGAAAAGAGAATATGAATGTGTAAATTCAAGAATTATGTGGATTAAAGTAAAGGTTTGATGCGAGAAGTGGGTCATAATAAGCGTGTATGCACCTGGAGAAGAGAGGAATGCAGAGGAGAGAGAGAGATTTTGGGAGATGTTAAGTGAATGTATAGGAGCCTTTGAACCAAGTGAGAGAGTAATTGTGGTAGGGGACTTGAATGCTAAAGTAGGAGAAACTTTTAGAGAGGGTGTGGTAGGTAAGTTTGGGTGCCAGGTGTAAATGATAATGGAGCCCTTTGATTGAACTTTGTATAGAAAGGGGTTTAGTTATAGGTAATACATATTTTAAGAAAAAGAGGATAAATAAGTATACACGATATGATGTAGGGCGAAATGACAGTAGTTTGTTGGATTATGTATTGGTAGATAAAAGACTGTTGAGTAGACTTCAGGATGTACATGTTTATAGAGGGGCCACAGATATATCAGATCACTTTCTAGTTGTAGCTACACTGAGAGTAAAAGGTAGATGGGATACAAGGAGAATAGAAGCATCAGGGAAGAGAGAGGTGAAGGTTTATAAACTAAAAGAGGAGGCAGTTAGGGTAAGATATAAACAGCTATTGGAGATAGATGGGCTAATGAGAGCATAGGCAATGGGTCAAAGAGGTATGGGGTAGTTTAAAAATGTAGTGTTGGAGGGGTTCAAGAAGTTTGGGGTTACGGGAAAGGGGTGCGGGGGGGGAAGGGGACGATTGGGAATGATGATGTAAAGAGAGTAGTAGGGAGAAAAATTTAGCATAGAAATTTTTTACAAATAGAAGGAGCAAGGAGGAAGAGTATAGGGAGAAAAAGAGAGAAGTTAAAAGGTGGTGAAGAATGTAAAAAGAGAGCAAATGGAAGGGGGGGGGAAATTTATCAACAAATTTTGTTGAAAAAAAAAAATTTTTGGAGGGGAATTAACAAGTTAAAAAAGCCAAGAACAAATGGATTTGTAGTTAAAAATAGGGGAAGGAGAGTTTTTAAATGGAGAGTTAAGGGATTGGAAGATGGGAAAAATATTTTGAGGGAAATTTTTTAAAAGTGATGAAGATAGGGAAGCTGTGATTTGTGTATAGGCAAGGAGGAAAAGCATCTTGTAGGAGTGGGAAGACCATTGGAGTGTGGGGGAAAATTCTGAGGCAGTAGTAAAAAAGAAAGGGGTAAGGCAGCCGGATTGAGGGGAAAAAAATTGAAATGTTAAAAAAAGGGGGGGATAGTTTTGGAGTGGTTTGTGCAATTATTTAATAAATGTTTTAAAAAGGGAAGGTACCTGGTTGGCAGAGAGCAGCATAGTTTTCCCTTTTTATAAAAAGGGAAAGGGGATAAAAGAGAGGGCAAAAATTTAAAAAGGGGGGAAGCGTTGAGTGTACCTGGGAAAGTTATGGAAGTTTTAATTGAAAGAAAATTTAAAAGAAAAGGGGGAATAGGTAGCAGATGAAAAGGAGCTTTAGGAAAGGTAGGGGTGTGTGGGCCAGGGGTTTACAGTGAAACAAAAATGAACAGTATTAATAAGGCAAAAAAAGGGCTTTGGGCATTATGGATTTTGGAAAAAGGGTAACAGGGGGGATAGGGGGGCAATGGGCAGATGTTGCAAGTGTATGGGTGGGGGTGGGTTTCTGAAAGCAGTGAAGAGTTTTTCGAATATGAGGCTCAAAATTTGAGTATGTAGAAAGAGGGAAATTTTTTCCCAGTAAAAGTAGGCCTTAACAAGGATGTTGATGTCACCGTGGGGTTTTTTAATATATTTATAGATGGGTTGTAAAGAAATAAAAAGCGAGGGCTTGGGAAAAGGGGGGGAGTTAAAAGATAAAGAATCACACACAAAGTGGGGTTGTCACAGCTGCTCTTTGCTGATGCACTGTGCTTTTGGGAGATTCTGAGGAAGTTGCAGAGATTTGGGGGATGAATTTGGGGGGTTGCAAAAAAAAGAAAATTAAAGGGGAATACAGGAAAAAGTAAGGTATGAGGATTTTCAAAAAAAATTAGGTGATAAAGATTGAATACGATTGGGGGAGAGAGTATGGAGGGGGGGAACTTTCAGAATTTTTGGGGGTGGACGTGTCACGGGTGGGTCTATGAAAGATGGGTGAATCATGAATTGTGGGGAAAAAAAGGGAGTGGTGCATTAGGAGTCTGTGGAGCAAAAAAATTTGGGGGGAAAAAAGGGGGGGAATATTAAGAATTTTTTAAAACCCCCCTTTTATTGGGTAAGCGTGGGTGTGAAGTTGAGGAGGGGGGGAGGGGGGGTTTGTTGCGAGGGCTTGGTTTTAAGCAGGTTTTGGGGAGGGGTTTTAAGGGGGAGGTGGGAACAAAGGGTTTAAGGGGGGGGGTTTTTGGAGGTGGCGGACATTAAGAAAGGGGAAACAGAAACCGAGGCCATTGTTGGAAGGAAGGGGGGAAAAGGGGGGGCCTGGAATTGGGAGGGGGGGGGGTGGGGGGTTTTTGGGGCGGGGGGTTACTTAGAAAGGCATTGAGCTTTTTAAAAGGAGTGAAATGAGGGAAAATGGTTTTTAAAAAGGGGGAACAAAAAAAAAAAACAAAACCCACCAAAAAAAAAAAAAAAAAAAAAAAAGGGTAAAAAAAAAAAAAAAAAAAAAAAAAACTTTTTCGGCCACCTCCTTGGTGGGTTCGGCCGGTGTGATAATAAAATATATATATTATATATAAAATATAATATATATATATTTAAAAATTTAAAAATTTATAATATATATATTATATTCGGCCAAAATATGTAAAAGGGTCAATTACAAAACCTTTTAAAATTAAGCCCTTTTCTAAAAAAAATTCTTATACTTTTTAAGTATATTTTTTTCATTAATGTTAATGTAAAAAATTAAATTTTGCAAAAAAAAATCTCAGAAAACTTACCAAACCCTTTATTAAAAAAAAAAAAAATTTTTTTTTAACCTAACCCAACTAAATATATTTAGTTTTGTTTACTATAATTTAATACAAACCCTGGAGTTTACCTGGAGAGGTTCCGGGGTCAACGCCCCCGCGGCCCGGTCGAGCCCAGGCCCCCCTGGGGGGATCAGACCCTGTTTAACCAGGCTTTTTGCTGCGGGCTGAAAAGCAAAACCCATACGAGCTACCCCGGCGATCAGGAATGATTTTAGGTGCTTGTCCAGTGCCAGCTTAAAGCTCCCAGGGGTCTGTTGGTAATCCCCCTTAGTTGCTGGGGGCAGTTAACAGTCTCGGGCCCTGACACTTATTTAGGGGTCTCTTACGTGCTATGACCCCCTTCTTTTCATTGGGGGGATGGGATCGCTCCCCAAGTCTTTTGCTTCGTATGAGTGATTTCGTTGCAATTTTGGGTACTAGCCCTCTGGTTTTTCCCAGGTGTATAAAATAAAGTATCTCCCCCCCTACGTTCCAGGGATAAAGGTTTGGGAACCTCAAGCGCTCCCAATAATTAGGTGTTTTATCCCCGTTAGCGCGCCGTGAAAGTTCTTCTGTACTTTTTTCTAGGTGGGCAATTTCACCGCCTTAAAAGGGTGTGTTAGTTGCAGCAATATTCCAGCCTAGATGAACAAGTGATAAGAGTTCCCTCATGGGTTGGGGCCCCCTAGTTTTTAAGGTTCTCATTATCCCTCCCGTCATTTTTTTTAGCAGATGCGATTGATACAATGTTATGGCCTTGAAGGGAGTCCTCCGACATGATCACTCCCGTCTTTGCGTTGGTGTTTCGTTATTTTGTGGCCAAATTTGTTTTGTACTCTGATGAAAATTTAATTTCCCCCCGTTTTCCATATCTAGTAATTGAAATTTCTCTCGTTGAACTTCATATTGTTTTTTGCAGCCCACTGAAAGATTTGGTGAGTCTCCCCGGAGCTTTGCAGGTCTGCAATGGAAGACCTGTCATGCAGATTCGGGGGTCATCTGCAAAGGGAAAACACGGTTCAGAATGTTTTGGGGAAAATTATTGCATCACAAAATTTTGCTTGTCTTATAGGCAAATGAACGTTTCTATTTAAACCAAGATCGCAAATTCTGCCTATTCGGCACGACAATATATATAAATTTTATATTATTAAAATATATATATATATATAATATATTATATTAATACATACCGCCCCGACGGGAAACACCATCTATCCCTTGGGAAAAAGGCAAGTCTTGCATGGGAATACCCTTTTGTCCACACTGGCTGACACCCCTATATCCATCACATGTGGGGCGACAGGGGGGAGCTGCTGACCACAGGGGGGAGTCAAGATCACAAGTAAGGGACATTAGCCAACAGTTCAATTTGTCCCAGGGGGATCAGAGACCCTTTGGGGTATGGGGAAAAAATGCCACATTTCCTCAAAGAATTGGGTTCCAAATCACGACACCACCGGACCCAAGGGGAGCCACTTTCATGTTCCAGCGCCTCACCGTCGCCCTCCCGAGGGGAAAAAGCTTGCTGCATATTCTCACGTCCAGCCTCGGAGGACTGGGGGAAATTCACATCTTTTTATACATTGTGCCATTGTATTATGTTTATGTTTTTTTTTCCTTTAAAGTATTTTGTTTATTAATAAATTTTACATAGAATAAAAAAATTAAAAGGGGGGGGTAGGAGAAGAAAAAAATTTAAACACTCCCGGGGGGCCTTGAGTTTTCTCTGAGGACGTTTTTTTGTCTTCTTGAGGATAGGGTCCCCATTCCAGCTTAGAGGGGGACTTAAAATTAAATTATATTATATATTATATATTATATATATATATATATTTATATATTTTATTATATTATATATATATATATATATATTAATTAACAGGTCGGCCGTCTCCCCCCGGGAGGGTCCCAAAAAGAGAGAAAACTCCAAAAAGGGAAAAAACTTTCATTATCATTCAACACTTTACCTCACTCACCATAATCACGTTTTTGCAGGGTGCCAGAACACAACAGTTTAGAAGAATACGTTAAGATACAAACAAACCCTCCAAACTGCTAATTCCCAAACCCCCTTTAGAGGCAGGCATGTACTTCCCATTTCCGGATCAAATCCCCCCCCCCCCCATATAAAAAAAACCCGGTTTCCCTGAATCCTTTCACTAAAAATTACCCTGCTCAACTCCAACAGATCTCAGGGCCCCAAATACCATTCGTCTCCATTCATCCCATCGAACCGCTCAAGCACGCCTGCGGAAACCAAGCCCCTCGCCCACAAAACCCCCTTACCCCCTTTCCCCCAAATTTTTCGGGGACGACCCCCACCCCGCCTTCCTTCCCTACAGATTATAGCTCTCCATGTCAGTACTTTGATCCATTCTCTCTAAATGACCAAACCATCTTAATAACCCCTCTTCAGCCCTCTGACTAATACTTTTATTAACTCCACACCTCCTAATTTCCACACTCAGAATTTTCTGCATAATATTTACACCACACATTGCCCTTAGACAGGACATCTCCACTGCCTCCAACCGCCTCCTCGCTGCTGCATTCACAACCCAAGCTTTACTACCCAACGTAGCACCCCAGAATGACCAAAGATTACCAACAGTGAAACATACAAATCGAAAATCATAGAGATCAAAGGAAGACTGACCCTCAAACCCAAAGCAACACCCCGCTGCCAGCCGAATAACGTAACCCTAAGCTTTGTATAACTACAACTTCTTCTTAACTACAACAATTCCTGTAGTATTATGAGGTGTAATCTCAGAAGAAACAGCACCAAGACCAGCAAGAAAACACCGAAAAATCGCTGACCCGGCGTCGTCCTGGGTAAACTTGTAATAAAGTTGGTAGAATTACCAACAATATGTAAAGTAAAAGGACACAAGTGCAACTAATGTGACATTTATTGTGGCAACGTTTCGCTCTCCAGGAGCTTCATCAAGCTTTATCAACCTTTATCAATGGCTTGATAAAGCTCCTGGAGAGCGAAACGTTGCCACAATAAAATGTCACATTAGTTGCACTTGTGTCCTTTTACTTTACATATTGTCGGTAATTCTACCAACTTTATTACAAGTTTACCCAGGACGACGCCGGGTCAGCTACCACCCCTCTCACCACCACCCAGGGCGACACCACAACAATAACACCAAACATGGCTGCCTCCACCTCAACCATCTCTCTCTTCTCCGGATTCAACCTACCAAGTAGCCACTCAGGTATGACCAACGATCCAGATACCCTAAAGTCATACATCTCCACCTTAGTTATTGAAAACATCAATCTTCGAGAGACGCTAACAAAACAAGACACCAGGATGACACAACTCGAGAACAAAATCCTCAGTCTTGAACAATAGTTATCAACACCCGGAATGACTAACTGTGGCAAGACCATCCAGACAGTCAGAGATAGCCATACAGAACAAATAATATCTCTTAATACAAAGGTTGAGGAAGCAGTAAAAGAATGGAAGAACAACTTAGATAACCAGTTCAGTGACTACTTTGCTCTCCAAGAAGATAAAACTGAGCAAGATAAACTATCGGACCAGTAATAGTTAACAGTCCACTTTTTCCCAGTGATATGAACCAAACAAACAGTAAAGAAATTACTCTCCAGATCATAAAGGACCAAACAAAAGTTACAGTACCAGAGTCAGAAATAAAGGAAGCCAGGTTACTAGGATCCCATGGTAGAAAAAGTGTTATGCTTAGATTCCACTCACATGACAGGAAAAAAGACTTAATTATTGCATCTATTAAAGTAAAGAAAGAGGTATACATAAACGAGTGTCTTACCAAAAAAACGTCAGAACCTCCTGTATAGAGTCAGAAAACTTAAGCGGGAGAATAATGACACAATACACCAATGCTTCACACGGGATGGGAAAATTCTAGTTAGGAAAACAAATGTAGGTCAACTGTACACAATTACGAACGAGAATGCTATATCACAATTTCTCAGGGCTACTTATCTTACAGAGAATAACTAAACAATGTCCAACCTTAAAGCCTACATGTAGTGTATGTTTTGCTCCATTATTGTACAAATATCACAGTACAATCTCTTAGTAATCAAAAAATCAACTACCTCAGTAATGTGATTTTACTATAAGCATAAGTCACCTTATGTTATATAATTTTCTTAATTACTGTTGTTTGTTTAAATATTTGCTTAATTAATATTTTCTCTGTCCATATTACAACCTCATATTTCTTTAAATACTATTAATTGCTATTACTTACCAAATTTATTATCAAATACCCTTTTTACTATCAGTACAATTTACTCTTAAAATTTTTGACATTATTTTAATTACTATTACTTGTTTAATTAACCTAACTTGTTTTAATACCACATTTGCTATCTTAGAGTAGTTCCTTACTCTTAAATACCTCGTACTGACAAATAACTTCCAGTATAACTTCCACTACAATATTGAATCCAAATAACTGTTCTTAAAATTTAGTACTTGAAATAAACATTTTTTTTTTCATTTTATTTTTATTAATATTTTTTGTAATCATTATTACTTACTAAAATTTTATTAAACACCATATTTACTACCAGTCAATTTTACTTTTGTTTATTAATCATTATTTTATACTTTTCTTAACATTTTGTTGCCAAATTTTCAAGTCTGTATATTCAACTCTAACTTTTGTATTGTACCTGTGTACCTGTGTACCTGTGAACTGTGTACCTGTGTACCTGTGTACCTGTGTACCTGTGTACCTGTGTACCTGTGTACCTGTGTACCTGTGTACCTGTGTACCTGTGTACCTGTGTACCTGTGTACCTGTCTATCATCTTACTATCATATTATAACCAAGTCATTGCCATTTTTATTTTTTATTTTATTATTCTTTTGGTACATTAATTTGTGTATTTTATCTTGTCAATTTCAATCTAGTTATACTCTTGTTCTTGTTAACAACTTATATTAGACCTTAGTGCACGTTCAAGTGAGAGACTTGTACCATTTTAACTTGTATTCTTATATTATTAGTTTATACCTAGTTGTACATTAGCTCATACTAGACGACACCAAATTCATTATATTAGACCTTAGTGCAATTACAAGAGTGAGTCTGGTGTCATTTGTAATTTGTATTTTTATAGTATTAGTTTATAAATAGTTGTGAAATTAAGACACAACAGTCGTGCAGATTCTGAAGCAGAAGCAAGGAGCCTGGCGCTTATATAGTAACGTCAGGTGTAGCAGACGAGGGCATAGTCACTGGTAGGCGGGATTCCCCAGTGGAAGTAGGTCCTTCCCAAAGAGATGGGTTAGTTGTAGTAGTAGTTGTCGTAGACGTGAAGGTTAGGTACATGTCCTCAGAATCAAGATTCCGTGATGTTGCAGTGTCTGACAAGTTGTGCAAGAATGGTATATAATACCGACAAGATGAAATTAAGACACAAGTGCAAGATCTGGGTATCTTTATTGTAGACGTTTCGCCATCCAGTGGCTTTATCAATACAAATTCTAGGACATAGCTTGAAGACAGTAGGACTATATTCAGAAGATGAGGTAATCAGTCCTACTTCCACTGGGGAATCCTGCCTACCATTGACTATGCCCTCGTCTGGTACACCTGACGTTACTATATAAGCGCCAGGCTCCTTGCTTCTGCTTCAGAATCTCCACGACTGCGGTGCTCTTCGCACCTACTCATAGGTTGAGGGACTGATTACCTCATCTTCTGTATATAGTCCTACTGTCTTCCAGCTATGTCCTAGAATTTGTATTCATAAAGCCACTGGATGGCGAAACGTCTACAATAAAGATTCCCAGATGTTGCACTTGTGTCTTAATTTCATCTTGTCGGTATTATATACCATTCTTGCACAACTTGTCAGACACTGCAACATCATGGAATCTTGATTCTGAGGACATGTACCTAACCTTCACGTCTACGACAACTAATACTACAACTAACCCATCTCTTTGGGAAGGACCTACTTCCACTGGGGAATCCCGCCTACCATTGACTATCCCCTCGTCTGCTACATCGACGTTACTATATAAGCGCCAGATCATATTGCTTTCTGCTTCAGAATCATCCACGACTGCGGTGCTCTCGACATCCTACTCTAGGTTGAGGGACTGATTACCTCATCTCTGTTATAGTCCCAAACGTCTCAGACTTTGTCCTAGAATTTTTATTGAATAAAGCCACTGGATGGCAAACTCTACAATAAAGATACCCAGATTTGCACTTGACCTAATTCATCTTGTCGTATTATAAAATACCATCTTGCAACACTTGTCAGACACGGCAACATCATGGAACTCTTATTCATGAGACAGAACCTACCTTCAGTCTACGCAACTACTACACAATGAACCCATCTCTTTGGGAAAGACCACTTCAACAACTGGGAATCCCTGCCTACCAGTGGCTATGCCTTGGCAGGAGACTAGAGCAGCTTAAAGCTATAGTGAAATTGAAAAGAAAATTCAAAAATATTCTTTCATATGCCAAAACAAGCAAATACCCCCATTTAGAGGCGCTCCTTACTCAACAGATGGGACTTACACAGATGACAACAAGGAAAATGAAGTGAAAATGAAATCCCAGTACGACTCTGTTTGTATGAACCACAAATCGTGCTAAAGGATCGAAGTGACAATGATTCTTCATATGATCACAAAACTCATAAATGTATGCCAGATTTCCGACATACCCAACTCCGATAGATTTTCCGAAAAAAGCCCATTACAACATGCCTAATCACTCAGACCCCGAGGCCAACTCGTGAACTCTGTTTTCATATAAGAACTGCAAGAAGGCCCCTCTCGCGTGCCCTAAGTACACTTGGAGGAGGAGCTTGGACATGGTGAAATTCCACAGTCACTTAAAACAACGGATATAGCCCCACTCCATAAAGTGGCAGCAAAAGCATTAGCTAAGAACTATAGACCAATAGCTCTGACGTCCCACATCATAAAAAACTTTGAAAGAGTGCTAAGAAGCATGATTGCAAATCACCTGGGTTTCCCCAAAAACTGCACAATCCAGGGGAACATGGGTTCAAAGGGCAGCGCTCCTGCCTCTCACAACTACTGGATCACTATGACATGGCCTTGGATGCACTGGAAGAAAATCAGAATGCAGATGTAATATACACAGACTTTTCAAAAGCATTTGACAAATGCGATCATTGCGTAATAATCCATAAAATACGTGCTAAAGGAATAACTGGGAAAGTGGGGAGATGGATCTTCAACTTCCTAACAAATCGAACACAAAGAGTAGTGGTCAACAGAGTTAAATCGGAGGCTGCCATAGTGAAGAGCTCTGTTCCACAAGGCATACTCGCCCCCATCTTATTCCTTATCCTCATATCAGACATAGACAGAGATATACACCACAGCACCGTATCATCCTTTGCGGATGATACTAGGATCTGCATGAGGCTGTCATCTGCTGAGGACGCGGTTAACCTCCAAGAAGATATAAACAAAATTTTCCAGTGGGCAACGGTAAACAATATGATGTTCAATGAGGACAAATCCCAACTACTCCGTTATGGAAAACTGGAGGAGATAATAACTAGAACAGAATATACTACTGACTCCGGCCATACAATAGAGCGGAAAAATAATGTAAGGGACCTGGGAGTAGTAATGTCTGAGGATCTCACTTTCAAGGATCAGAACAGTGCCACGATCGCACGTGCAAAGAAAATGATAGGATGGATAATGAGAACTTTCAAAACGAGAGATGCCAAGCCAATGATGATCCTTTTCAAATCACTTGTTCTCTCTAGGCTAGAATACTGCTGTACATTAACATCTCCATTCAAAGCAGGTGAAATCGCAGATCTAGAGAGTGTACAGAGATCCTTTACTGCACGTATAAGTTCTGTCAAGCACCTTAACTACTGAGAACGCTTGGAAGCACTTGACTTGTACTCGTTGGAACGCAGGAGGGAGAGATATATCATAATCTACACTTGGAAAATCTTGGAAGGAATGGTCCCAAATCTGCACACAGAAATCACTCCCTAAGAAAGTAAAAGACTGGGCAGGCGATGCAAAATGCCCCCAATAAAAAGTAGGGGTGCCATTGGTACACTAAGGGAAAACACCATAAGTGTCCGGGGCCCAAAACTGTTCAACAGCCTCCCATCAAGCATTAGGGGAATTGCCAATAAGCCCCTGGCCGCCTTCAAGAGAGAGCTGGACAGATACCTAAAGTCAGTGCCGGATCAGCCGGGCTGTGGCTCGTACGTTGGACTGCGTGCGGCCAGCAGTAACAGCCTAGTTGATCAGGCCCTGATCCATCGGGAGGCCTGGTCATGGACCGGGCCGCGGGGGCGTTGATCCCCGGAATAACCTCCAGGTAACCTCCAGGTAACCTCGTCTGCTGCACCTGACGTTACTATATAAGCGCCAGGCTCCTTGCTTCTGCTTCAGAATCTCCACGACTGCGGTGCTCTTCGCACCTACTCCTAGGTTGAGGGACTGATTACCTCGTCTTCTGTATATAGTCCTACTGTCTTCAAGCTATGTCCTAGAATTTGTATTGATAAATCCACTGGATGGTGAAACGTCTACAATAAAGATACCCAGATGATGCACTTGTGTCTTAATTTCATCTTGTCGGTATTATATACCATTCTTGCACAACTTGTCAGACTCTGCAACATCATGGAATCTTGATTCTGAGGACATGTACCTAACCTTCACGTCTACGACAACTACTACTACAACTCTAATTGCCGGACATAATGAGGGCAAATTCCTAGGTCTATACCTCGACAACAACCTAAATTTCAGCACCCATATCCAACACAACATAAAAAGTATCCAAAACGGTGGGGATCCTCTCCAAGATACGACATTACGTGCCGCAAACTGCCCTTCTCACACTATACCATTCACTCATTTATCCATACCTTACCTATGCTATTTGTGCTTGGGGATCAACTGCAGCAACACACCTAAAGCCAATAATAACCCAACAAAAAGCCGCAGTAAGAATAATCACTAAATCCCATCCCTGGCAACATCCCGCCCCCCACTCTTCACAGATCTAAACTTTCTACCTGTTCAGAACATCCACACTTACTACTGTGCAATCTATATCTACAGGACCTTAAATTCCAATATTAAACTTGACCTAAAACGCTTTCTTGATAGTTGTGACAAGATCCACAGGCATAACACCAGACACAAACATCTCTATGACATTCCCCGTGTCCGACTATACCTTTACAAAAATTCAATGTATGTCAAAGGCCCTAAACTCCGGAACACCCTACCTGAAAACTCTAGAACTGCAGACACATTCATCACTTTCAAAACTACAGTTAGAAAACATCTTATCTCCCTGATACACCCGACAACTAACTACATGTAAACCACCTGGTGGTTCACACTTACACTCACTCACCCATTGACTGTAAACATAGAAATACGAATCTTAATCTTAAAATAATGAATCCTAACTAGTCATAAGTTTGTCTATGATACTCCAGTATAGACACTATGTATTGTGCCAAAACAATAGCATTCACATGGCTAAACTCACACACTACAGTGTAGTCATTTAGCCTTAATACCATAATCTAATTTAAAGTTAAGAATTAATCTAAGTCTGCCCGAAATGCCTAGCCATGCTAGGTGTCCTAGTGGCCCCCTCTGTAATTAGTATTTTAGAACATGTAAACCACACAATACCCAAAATCTGTAAACCCCGCATTGTAATCCATATAGAGAATAAACTTGATTGATTGATTGATTGATATAAGAGTGTTGGTACTACTATACTTTCATACATTTCCTTCTTTGCCTCCATAGATAAAGTTTTTTGTCTCCACATATACTTCAATGCACCACTCACCTTTTTTCCCTCATCAATTCTATGATTAACCTCATCCTTCATAAATCCATCCGCCGACACGTCAACTCCCAAGTGTCTGAAAACATTCACTTCTTCCATACTCCTCCTCCCCAATTTGATACCCAATTTTTCTTTATCTAAATCATTTGATACTCTCATCACCTTACTCTTTTCTATGTTCACTTTCTACTTTTTACCTTTACACACACTCCCAAACTCATCCACTAACCTTTCCAATTTTTCTTTAGAATCTCCCATAAGCACAGTATCATCAGCAAAAAGCAACTCTGTCAATTCCCATTTTGTATCTGATTCCCCATAATTTAATCCTACCCCTCTCCCGAACACCCTAGCATTTTCTTCTTTTACAACCCCATCTATAAATATATTAAACAACCATGGTAACATTATACATCCCTGTCTAAGACCTACTTTTACCGGGAAGTAGTCTCCCTCTCTTCTACACACCCTAACCTGAGCCTCACTATCCTCATAAAAGCTCTTTACAGCATTTAGTAACTTACCACCTATTCCATATACTTGCAACATCTGCCACATTGCTCCCCTATCCACTCTATCATATGCCTTTTCTAAATCCATAAATGCAATAAAAACTTCCCTACCTTTATCTAAATACTGTTCATATATATGCTTTAATGTAAACACTTGATCTACACATCCCCTACCCACTCTGAAACTCCTTGCTCATCCGCAATCCTACATTCTGTCTTACCTCTAATTCTTTCAATTATAACCCTACCGTACATACACACACACACACACACACACACACACACACACACACATATATATATATATATAATATATATATATATATATATATATATATATATATATATATATATATATATATATATATATACATATATATATGTATATATATATATATATATATATATATATATATATATATATATATATATATATATATATATATATATATATATATATATAACATATATATATGTATGTATATATATATATATATATATATATATATATATATATATATATATATATATATATATATATATATATACATTGTATAAATGAATCATTATAAACATCGTATCGTATTGCTCACATTCTTTTGCAATATTTATTTTTGTATATTTAATTAATATTCTGTCTGGGCTTTGTAAGATCCTTGTGGGTTTAGCGCTTAATTTTAATTATTATTATAATAATATTCTGTCACGGATGTCACTCTCGCTATTCATACTTTCGCAGTTACAGGAATTCAGTTGAACTAAAATTAAATATTTTTCATTTAGAAAAAATCGTAGGCCAACATAGGCACTATCAATGTAATATTATAAATCTCTTATAATTTTTCTGGCATAGTGACTATTATTAGGTCGGCTTGTGTCTTCATTGTCTTGTGAATCATTTATTTACACACTGTACCGCGCCTCAGGTGAACTATTTAATTTAATGATTGGCAGGTGGACGTAAACACTAACACGCACACATAGATTAGATTAGATCGTTGTTATGCCAGTATAAAAGATATGTTATCTCTGGCTTATCATGTCTGAGAGGCCTGACGAGTATCACTGGGACCGCAGAGACCCTGTTCCAATGTTACCATTGTTATTGTGTGCAGTGGGTGTGCGCCTGGCCTGGGCCGCCTGTCTCAACCATCTCTTCTGTTACAATGACTTGTATCTTGATCACAGCAGGTTCGTGACCATACATTCTGATCTGGCTGAGAGGTCAGCAGTCACTTGTGGAACTCTGTGTCTGCAGCGATGGCCGGAGACCCACCTGGTGTTGGCTAAGTTGGTGGATGTTAACCAACTTCTGGCTTGTGGCTGTGGTAGCCAGCTGGCTGTGGGCAACCTCTCGGGCAAAGTTAATGATTACTATGATTGTTATGTGTGTCCCGACGGTGACAATCAGAAGTGTGGGAGCGAGAAGACGACCAGCGTCTATGAAGTGGAACACACTAACCACTCTTGTAGGAGAGTCCACCTTACTGTGCCAGAGAAGATAATCTTCACCTCCACCACCACCACCTCCACAGATCCTCCTACGACGCATGTAACCCACTCCATCTCTCCCTGGCAGAATTCATCCATGAACTATACAAAAATAGAAACAATGAGGAAAACCACGATACATCTAGCTAGTAGGAAGCTGTCGGGATCTCCGACTTTGGGTTATTTAGGATGCTACGAGGAGATGATGATCAACGAGTCAGCGGTGGTGACAACGTTGCTCCAGCGACCAGGTGTCAACATTACACACTGTGCCAGGAGCTGTCTCCTCACTCACCCCTCAACCCAAGTCTTCCTGCTTAAGCTCCTCAACATGGACCGCATTTACTGTGGGTGCGGGTATGTGGCAGATGCTGTTATTACTTACTACGGAGTTATGCTCGCAGTGTCTTGTATTCATTATCTAGCATAACCTCGGTAAACCTTGTTGGTAGTACCACTTACCATTATATTTTACGTCACTCTACCAAAAGTCTCTATAATCTTGCTATGGCACTGTGGAGATAAGCGATATAAAATACCGACACGATGGAAAAATAAACAAAAATAAACACAAATGAAGTATGATGTGATTCTACTTAATTTGTGTTTATTTTTCCTTAGGCAATAGTTTTCTTCTATTGCCGAAACTTCTCTCTTACTCAACAGTCTTCTTCAGTCGAATATAGGTGAATATACAACTGGAGACAATAAAAGAATCAGTTTTGACTTGATTAATCCGTCACTCTTGGTAGAAGGTTATCAGTCCCGCCAAGCTAAAGCAGAGGAGTGCGGCCAGACCTTATATACTAGAGTAGAGGTGAGGTGAAGCAGCTGGAGTTAACATCACAGGTGAGAGTGGCCCACCAGTGTAGGTAGGTCAAGTTAAACAGTTGTTTAACAAAGAAGATATAGCAGCAAGATGCCATGGTGTGGGTGAGTCAGTAAGTAAAGTGACTTATTTCCTTATTATTATACTATAAAGGAGATATACTAGAATAAGGAAAAATGACTTATTTATATTTACATGTGTCTTAGCTCAAAAAATATAAAAAATCATTCTCCTCCCTTTCTGTCGCTACATTCATCAGACACCTTTTGGCACTCTTCTTGAACTGGTTCATGCTATGACTGGCTGTGACATGTACAGGCAGTCTGTTCCATTCCTTTATTGTTGTACAATAAAAGGTGTTTGAAGCCTGGCCACTGACTATGGGTACTACAAAGTTGTGTTCTCTCCCTCTAGTACCATGATTACTTTGGTTCTCAACCTTGACAAAATTAGCAGCAAGATATTCTGGACACTGTTTGTGAGCAATTTTGTAAACTTAATATAACTTTAGTTGTTTTACTCTGTCTTCAACATTCAGCAGCAGTCAGATAAGTATCATATTTAATAAGGTGTGGCCGCAGGCCTATGCTTTAGGCTCAAGGGACTGACCACCTCCTACCAAGACTGTATGACTGATTACCTCAAAAATACCACTGTCATGTTCACCTGCATTCTACTGAATAAGTTTGTTGCGCACTTAAAACGTTTTGGAAATAAGATACCCAAGTGTTGCACAAGTGTCTTATTCTTCAACAGTTTTAACACTTTCCCTCTCCCACTTGGCAGCGTGAACCGAAAAAAAGAAGAAAGACTTTCACGATCAATCAGACAATTACTGTCTTCCCAGAAGCAAGCTGACATCACAGCTCAGATGACACAGAAATGATATATCCCCACTCTTTAGCGTACAGTTACTATACTTCCCATCTCCAGGACTGCAACATCCTCACCCATCCTTCAGAGTGCAGTTACTATACTTCCCACCTTCAGGACTGTAACATCCCCACTCCTCCTTCAGCGAGCAAGCACTGTACTTCCAACCTCCAGGACTGGTATATCCTCACCCATCCTTCAGAGAGCAAGCACTGTACTTCCCACCTCCAGGATTGTAATATCCCCACCCATTCTTCAGAGTGCAGGCACTCTACTTCCCGCATCCAGGACTGTAACATCCCCACCCATCCTTCAGAGTGCAGGCACTGTACTTCCCACCTCTAAGAGTCAAGTCCTGAATCCCTTCATCAATGTTACATTGCTCAGAATCCAGAAACACGCCAGATCATAAAAACCACTTCCTTCCACCCACTCCTTGATAAGACGCTGTCACACGCTTCTTGGATGAAGATCTTCACACCTCTTCTCGCTACATATCTTCACACATAACACAGTATTAAGTTCCACTCTTACCAGAACCAATTCTTCTTGTAGCAGATTTTAATTACCATTATTTTCTTTATGTTGGTTCCACCGTGACTATATTGGTTGTCAACAACTGTAGACTTGTATTACTTACCTTCATATGTTCTACATACTGAGACAACGACTCAGGTAGAGAGGAACCTGCTAGGTAGGTACACCCCGTCATGGAGATATCTCTCACTCTGTTAAACTTGAAGAATGAGACACTTGTGCAACGTTTGGGAAGCTTTACTGAGGAAACATTTTGCCAGCCAGTGGCTTCTTCAGTCCAATACAGAGAATAACAGTGACAGATGAGGAGGATTTTGAGGTAATCAGTCCCTTAGTCTGGAGTCAATGTGTTCAGTTCATCAATCTTAAGAAATATACAGCATATGCTCGGAGAAGTGTCATATATACTGCAGTCATGTGAGGTGAAGCACTGGTAGACGGCGTTACCAGTGGAAGAAGCCACTAATGTACGTAGGTCATGTTTGTAGGTTAAGCGAATGGTGAAGAATTCCCTGTATCAAGACCCCAAGATGCTGTGTTTAACAGGTTGTCTGTATTGGACTGAGGAAGCCACTGGCTGGCAAAATGTTTCCTCAGTGAAGCTTCCCAAACGTTGCACAAGTGTCTCATTCTTCCGGTTAAGCAGAGTGAGAGATATCTACATGACGGGGTGTACCTGCCTAGCAGGTTCCACTCTACCTGAGTCGTTGTCTCAGTATGTAGAACATATGAAGGTAAGTAATGCAAGTCTACAGTTGTTGACAACCAACATAGTCACGGTGGAACCAACATAAAGAAAATAATGGTAATTAAAATCTGCTACAAGAAGAAATGATTTTGGTTAGAATGAACCTTAATACTGTGTTATGTGTGAAGATATGTAGCGAGAAGAACCAGGAGGACTTGTCTGGGGAGGGGGGCGGTGACCCCCGGACAGCGAATGCAGGTAACTGTACTACAAACAGTGCCTTGCGGATCAGGGGAAGGGGAAGTGGGTGGGGATATGGGGGGTGGTAGGGGAGGAGGGGGTGTCCTTCCTCAGCGCGTCCCTTCCCCTGGGCTGGGGTGACTTTCCCCCCAGGGGAGGGGTGACTCCTCACACGGTGGGGACTCATGATGAAGACCATCCCCGGGAGACCTTCTCTCGTCTGTGTGTGTGTCTGTTCCTCCTGACTTTCTTCTTGTTGCTGTCTTCCTTGGTCACTATGTCCCTTGATCACTATGTCCCTTGATCACTGTGACCCTTGATCACTATGTCCCTTGATCACTATGTCCCTTGATCACTATGTCCCTTGATCACTATGTCCTTTGATCACTGTCCCTTGATCACTATGTCCCTTGATCACTATGTCCCTTGACCACTATTTTCCCTTGATCACTATGTCCCTTGATCACTATGTCTCTTGATCACTATGTCCCTTGATCACTACATCATCTTGATCATTAGGCCCCTTGATAACTATGTCACTCGATCACCACATCACCTTGATCACTATGTCCATTGACCACTATGTCACCTTGATCACTACATCACCTTGATCATTATGTCCCTTGATTACTGTGTTCTTTGATCACTACATCTTGATCACTATGTACCTTGATCACTACATCTTGATCACTATGTACCTTGATCACTATGTACCTTGATCACTATGTCCCTTAATCACTACATCACCTTCATCACTATGTCCCTTGATCACTGTGTCCCTTGATCACTATGTCCCTTGATTACTATATCCCTTGATCACTATGTCCTTTCATCACTATGTCCCTTGATCACTATATCCTTGATTATCTTGTCCTTGATCACTATGTCCCTTGATCACTATAACCCTTGATCACTATAACCCTTCATCACTATGTCCCTTTATCACTATATCCCCTGATCATTATGTCCCTTGAACACTATGTCCCTTGATCACCATATCCCTTGATCATTATGTCCTTGATCACTATGTCCCTTGATCACTATATCCCTTGATCACTATGTCCCTTGATCACTATGTCTCTTGATCACTATGTCCCTTGATCACTATGTCCCTTGATCACTACATCACCTTGATCACTACGTCCCTTGATCACTATGTCACTTGATCACTACATCACCTTGATCACTACGTCCCTTGATCACTATGTCCCTTGATCACTATGTCCATTGACCACTATGTCACCTTGATCACTACATCACCTTCATCACCATGTCCCTTGATCACTATGTCCCTTGATCACTATGTCACCTTGATCAGTGCATCACCTTGATCACTACACCTTGATCACTACATCACCTTGATCACTACATCACCTTGATCACTACATCACCTTGATCACTACACCTTGATCACTACATCACCTTGATCACTACATCACCTTGATCACTACATCACCTTGATCACTACATCACCTTGATCACTACACCTTGATCACTACATCACCTTGATCACTACACCTTGATCACTACACCTTGATCACTATGCCACCTTGATCAATACATCAACACACATCTAGCAGTACTCTGTTGACTGGACTTGCAAGGAGTGAGACGATTGGTTTTTGGGACTTGACGAGCTGTTGGAGTGTAAGGTAAATATTTAGTGAAGGGATTCAGGGAAACTGGTTAGCCAGACTTGAGTCCTGGAGGTGGGAAGTACAGTGCCTCCACTCTGTAAGAGTGGAGGCACGATATTTGTTGTTTTAGGATATCTAGACTGTCGCATCCACGCGCCTTTGGCAAGACAGTGATAGTGTTAACCAGGGGTCGGCAACCTAGGGACCGTTGGCCGGATCCGGCCCATAACCCGAAATACTCCGGCCCTCAGTCCTTAAGAGAAATATTATATTAACCCGGCCCAAAGGCTTTTTTTTCTAGAGCAAACACAGACTGTGAAGCTTGACACAACTACCATCAGCTGTGTCGGGAAGTCGCTCTCTTACTATTGGTCTTCGTATCAGCGGTGTTACGAGCCCATATATAAGTCTACATATATTCAAATAGAACTTACTGGGATCCAGTGCAGCGATGTATTAAGATCCAAATTTAATGCAAAGGGCGTATCTCTACTAAAGTTCTGCAAGAAATATCTTCGTGAAACTGGTATGTCTAGTAACTTGGTGGATCAGGCGAGAAGAATGAGGTCAGTGTTGGGTAGTACTGACATGTGGCAGCAACTCTTCTCAACAACGGCTGCATGACCCTTGTCGGTTTAGCGCTTTCTTTGATAATAATAATTCTCAACAATGAGATACACGAAGTGTAAATTAAGAAACCGACTGACTGATGCCCATTCAGATGACATCTTGCATCTGGCCTCTTCCAGCTTCTCACTTGATATTGAGAAACTGTCGAGCGATAAACAACACCAAGTGTCACACTAACTGTTATTAGACAGACAAAGAGGCGAGTCACGAAATCGTAATGACACGATTGCAAACAAACCATACCAGTGGCTAACTCGACGGTCTGGAGTTTTGAGACTGATTCGTCACGATATATATATATATATATATAT
>NC_069415.1:31828019-31870519 GCF_026875155.1 Cherax quadricarinatus
ACTCTAAGTTACACTGTGTCTCTGAGAAACTCACTCTAAGTTACACTCTGTCTCTGAGAAACTCACTCTAAGTTACACTGAGTCTCTGAGAAACTCACTCTAAGTTACACTCTGTCTCTGAGAAACTCACTCTAAGTTACACTGTGTCTCTGAGAAACTCACTCTAAGTTACACTCTGTCTCTGAGAAACTCACTCTAAGTTACACTGAGTCTCTGAGAAACTCACTCTAAGTTACACTGAGTCTCTGAGAAACTCACTCTAAGTTACACTGAGTCTCTGAGAAACTCACACTAAGTTACACTCTGTCTCTGAGAAACTCACTCTAAGTTACACTGTGTCTCTGAGAAACTCACTCTAAGTTACACTGTGTCTCTGAGAAACTCACTCTAAGTTACACTGTGTCTCTGAGAAACTCACTCTAAGTTACACTCTGTCTCTGAGAAACTCACTCTAAGTTACACTGTGTCTCTGAGAAACTCACTCTAAGTTACACTGTGTCTCTGAGAAACTCACTCTAAGTTACACTGAGTCTCTGAGAAACTCACTCTAAGTTCCACTCTGTCTCTGAGAAACTCACTCTAAGTTACACTGTGTCTCTGAGAAACTCACTCTAAGTTACACTGTGTCTCTGAGAAACTCACTCTAAGTTACACTGAGTCTCTGAGAAACTCACTCTAAGTTACACTGAGTCTCTGAGAAACTCACTCTAAGTTACACTGAGTCTCTGAGAAACTCACTCTAAGTTACACTCTGTCTCTGAGAAACTCACTCTATGTTACACTCTGTCTCTGAGAAACTCACTCTAAGTTACACTGAGTCTCTGAGAAACTCACTCTAAGTTACACTCTGTCTCTGAGAAACTCACTCTAAGTTACACTGAGTCTCTGAGAAACTCACTCTAAGTTACACTCTGTCTCTGAGAAACTCACTCTAAGTTACACTGTGTCTCTGAGAAACTCACTCAAAGTTACACTCTGTCTCTGAGAAACTCACTCTAAGTTACACTCTGTCTCTGAGAAACTCACTCTAAGTTACACTGTGTCACTGAGAAACTCACTCTAAGTTACACTGTGTCTCTGAGAAACTCACTCTAAGTTACACTGTGTCACTGAGAAACTCACTCAAAGTTACACTCTGTCTCTGAGAAACTCACTCTAAATTACACTGAGTCTCTGAGAAACTCACTCTAAGTTACACTGTGTCTCTGAGAAACTCACTCTAAGTTACACTGAGTCTCTGAGAATCTCACTCTAAGTTACACTGTGTCTCTGAGAAACTCACTCTAAGTTACACTCTGTCTCTGAGAAACTCACTCTAAGTTACACTCTGTCTCTGAGAAACTCACTCTAAGTTACACTGAGTCTCTGAGAAACTCACTCTAAGTTACACTGAGTCTCTGAGAAACTCACTCTAAGTTACACTCTGTCTCTGAGAAACTCACTCTAAGTTACACTCTGTCTCTGAGAAACTCACTCTTAGTTACACACTGTCTCTGAGAAACTCACTCTAAGTTACACAGAGTCTCTGAGAAACTCACTCTAAGTTACACTGTGTCTCTGAGAAACTCACTCTTAGTTACACTGAGTCTCTGAGAAACTCACTCTAAGTTACACTGAGTCTCTGAGAAACTCACTCTAAGTTACACTGAGTCTCTGAGAAACTCACTCTAAGTTACACTCTGTCTCTGAGAAACTCACTCTAAGTTACACTCTGTCTCTGAGAAACTCACTCTAAGTTACACGGTGTCTCTGAGAAACTCACTCTAAGTTACACTGAGTCTCTGAGAAACTCACTCTAAGTTACACTGAGTCTCTGAGAAACTCACTCTAAGTTACACTGTGTCTCTGAGAAAACTCACTCTAAGTTTCACTGTGTCTCTGAGAAACTCACTCTAAGTTACACTCTGTCTCTGAGAAACTCACTCTAAGTTACACTGAGTCTCTGAGAAACTCACTCTAAGTTACACTGTGTCTCTGAGAAACTCACTCTTAGTTACACTCTGTCTCTGAGAAACTCACTCTAAGTTACACTGAGTCTCTGAGAAACTCACTCTGAGTTACACTCAGTCTCTGAGAAACTCACTCTAAGTTACACTGAGTCTCTGAGAAACTCACTCTAAGTTACACTCTGTCTCTGAGAAACTCACTCTAAGTTACACGGTGTCTCTGAGAAACTCACTCTAAGTTACACTGAGTCTCTGAGAAACTCACTCTAAGTTACACTGAGTCTCTGAGAAACTCACTCTAAGTTACACTCTGTCTCTGAGAAACTCACTCTTAGTTACACTCTGTCTCTGAGAAACTCACTCTAAGTTACACTGAGTCTCTGAGAAACTCACTCTAAGTTACACTGTGTCTCTGAGAAACTCACTCTTAGTTACACTCTGTCTCTGAGAAACTCACTCTAAGTTACACTGAGTCTCTGAGAAACTCACTCTAAGTTACACTGAGTCTCTGAGAAACTCACTCAAAGTTACACTCTGTCTCTGAGAAACTCACTCTAAGTTACACTGAGTCTCTGAGAAACTCACTCTAAGTTACACAGTGTCTCTGAGAAACTCACTCTAAGTTACACTGTGTCTGTGAGAAACTCACTCTAAGTTACACTCTGTCTCTGAGAAACTCACTCTAAGTTACACTGAGTCTCTGAGAAACTCACTCTAAGTTACACTCTGTCTCTGAGAAACTCACTCTAAGTTACACTTGTCTCTGAGAAAACTCACTCTAAGTTACACTGTGTCTCTGAGAAACTCACTCTAAGTTACACTGTGTCTCTGAGAAAACTCACTCTAAGTTACACTGTGTCTCTGAGAAACTCACTCTAAGTTACACTGTGTCTCTGAGAAACTCACTCTAAGTTACACTGAGTCTCTGAGAAACTCACTCTAAGTTACACTGAGTCTCTGAGAAACTCACTCTAAGTTACACTCTGTCTCTGAGAAACTCACTCTAAGTTACACTCTGTCTCTGAGAAACTCACTCTAAGTTACACTGTGTCTCTGAGAAACTCACTCTAAGTTACACTGAGTCTCTGAGAAACTCACTCTAAGTTACACTGAGTCTCTGAGAAACTCACTCTAAGTTACACTGAGTCTCTGAGAAACTCACTCTAAGTTACACTGAGTCTCTGAGAAACTCACTCTAAGTTACACTGAGTCTCTGAGAAACTCACTCTAAGTTACACTGAGTCTCTGAGAAACTCACTCTAAGTTACACTGTGTCTCTGAGAAACTCACTCTAAGTTACACTGTGTCTCTGAGAAACTCACTCTAAGTTACACTGAGTCTCTGAGAAACTCACTCTAAGTTACACTGTGTCTCTGAGAAACTCACTCTAAGTTACACTGAGTCTCTGAGAAACTCACTCTAAGTTACACTGAGTCTCTGAGAAACTCACTCTAAGTTACACTGAGTCTCTGAGAAACTCACTCTAAGTTACACTGAGTCTCTGAGAAACTCACTCTAAGTTACACTGAGTCTCTGAGAAACTCACTCTAAGTTACACTGAGTCTCTGAGAAACTCACTCTAAGTTACACTGAGTCTCTGAGAAACTCACTCTAAGTTACACTGAGTCTCTGAGAAACTCACTCTAAGTTACACTGAGTCTCTGAGAAACTCACTCTAAGTTACACTGAGTCTCTGAGAAACTCACTCTAAGTAACACTGAGTCTCTGAGAAACTCACTCTAAGTTACACTGAGTCTCTAGAGAACTCACTCTAAGTTACACTGAGTCTCTGAGAAACTCACTCTAAGTTACACTGAGTCTCTGAGAAACTCACTCTAAGTTACACTGAGTCTCTGAGAAACTCACTCTAAGTTACACTGAGTCTCTGAGAAACTCACTCTAAGTTACACTGAGTCTCTGAGAAACTCACTCTAAGTTACACTGAGTCTCTGAGAAACTCACTCTAAGTTACACTGAGTCTCTGAGAAACTCACTCTAAGTTACACTGAGTCTCTGAGAAACTCACTCTAAGTTACACTGAGTCTCTGAGAAACTCACTCTAAGTTACACTGAGTCTCTGAGAAACTCACTCTAAGTTACACTGTGTCTCTGAGAAACTCACTCTAAGTTACACTGAGTCTCTGAGAAACTCACTCTAAGTTACACTGAGTCTCTGAGAAACTCACTCTAAGTTACACTGAGTCTCTGAGAAACTCACTCTAAGTTACACTGAGTCTCTGAGAAACTCACTCTAAGTTACACTGAGTCTCTGAGAAACTCACTCTAAGTTACACTGAGTCTCTGAGAAACTCACTCTAAGTTACACTGAGTCTCTGAGAAACTCACTCTAAGTTACACTGAGTCTCTGAGAAACTCACTCTAAGTTACACTGTGTCTCTGAGAAACTCACTCTAAGTTACACTGAGTCTTGAGAAACTCACTCTAAGTTACACTGAGTCTCTGAGAAACTCACTCTAAGTTACACTGAGTCTCTGAGAAACTCACTCTAAGTTACACTGTGTCTCTGAGAAACTCACTCTAAGTTACACTGAGTCTCTGAGAAACTCACTCTAAGTTACACTGAGTCTCTGAGAAACTCACTCTAAGTTACACTGAGTTCACTGAATACGTAATGTATCACTGCTGTGTCTACAACATCTGTGTCCTCAGTATCACTGTGATAATAATAATAATAATAATAATAATAATAATAATAATTAATAATAATAATAATAATAATAATTAATAATAATTATAATTATTATTATTATTATTATTATTATTATTATTATTATTATTATAATGTAAATCATTTTTGGATTGAATGAATAAATATTGTTATCTTTTCTTCCTCGATTCTCTTTCATTTAGTCTGTTAATTCCTGAATTCCCCATCCAACCCAAACATACATTACTCTTCTCTCTCTCTCTCTCTCTCTCTCTCTCTCTCTCTCTCTCTCTCTCTCTCTCTCTCTCTCTCTCTCTGCGTTTCGGTCCTACTTGGATTATTCTTTAGCAGCTGTTCCTCGTCTCATCTCTGTTTCACCTGTCACGTCTTACTGTCTCTCTTGTTCTCATGTGTCATGTCTCCTTACTGGGTATTAGTCTCCCTCTCAGCTTACTTCTTCACATCTCTGGCTTGACTAATCTCCGCTAGAAATGCTCCTTCCCTTCCTCTTGCTTGTTGCTTTAATACTCACTTTCCCTCAGTATATTCTCCACTTATCTCCTAATTCCCTAAATCTCCTAGTCCATTTTTGCTCTGTTTCTTTGTTTATTCCCTCCACCATCTCTGCTGTTCGCTCGTCTGGGACAATCAGAAATTCTTAATCTGGAAATCAGATGACTTAATGATTGTTACGCCTCCAGGCTGTGGAAGACTGCACTCGTGGAGAGTTCAGGACGTTTATTTATGGGCGAAACGTTTCCTTTAATAAACGTGCCGAACTGTACATAAGTGTCTTCTTACGCAGATCATATCACTCATCTTCTGATACCTCGTGAACGTCTTTCCATCATAACTTAGTAAAGAATAAGTCACCTTGTCTACCGTGTTGACACAGGGTAGACAATGTTGACACAGGGTAGACAGTATTAACACACGGTAGATAGTATTGACACACGGTAGACAGTGTTGACACACGGTAGACAGTGTTGACACACGGTAGACAGTGTTGACACACGGTAGATAATGCTGATGTACATAATGAGGGCAGTCACAGAAACTAATACATTAATAACGTAGCTCATAACATGTCTTTGTTACTTTGACATTAATAACGTAGCTCATAACATGTCTTCGTTACTTTGACATTAATAACGTAGCTCATAACATGTCTTCGTTACCTTGACATTAATAATATAACTCACGACAAGTCATTCTTACCTTGACATTTCCTCTAGAGTTGACATGCCTTCAATGAACCAGTCACTTCACGTCTTCGTTCATCTCACTCATTTCACCTCCTGCAGGATGGAGGTGGCTCTCGCCTGGAGTGCCGAGGGGACGGGCCACTGTGACCTCTACTGCCGGGATGACCCTCGTCAGCCCTGCGGTGGCTGGGTTTCCGTCAGCGCCTACGCCAGGATAACCAGTGCTAGCGAGTCAAGACTTTCCCGTAGCAGCCTGCTGCTCTTTCTGCCATTCCTAGTGATCTTCTGGGTGTAGCGTCTTCAGGGGAGAAAGGACGTTATAATTATGTATATATAGTGCTTTCTTTCATATAATTTTATATTGCTGAATTTTCGTTAATAGCTAAAACGAAAATTTTATATTATTATATACGTAGGTAGAATGTAAAAAAAACTACACCTCTCATTGTGCTCAGTGAAAGATGTTAGACTGGCTACCAGTGCTGCAAACTACCTGCCGGCTTGTTTCACAGTTGGTGCCAGACTCAAGCCGGTACGAATCACCAGACGTTGGATTGGCAGGCCTTACCTAGCTCTCTCTCGCTTTCTCTGGCAGAGGAAACACCCCCATCTTTGCTCTGTCAGGGAGAATGCTGTTCTTTTAAGCTCGTGTTGCTTAGACTCTGGTTTTGGTAGAATATGTCTCCGATGGTGAGCCGGAGCATGCATCTAGTAACTCTGTGTAACTCAGTTCATAGAGCATTATTTAGACTTAGTTTTATTTGACGTGTTCAGAGGTTGTGTATTGTGAGGCACTCTGTATCTCTGGTCCCGAGTTCAACTCTCGACCTACATTTGTTCTGGCATCTATGCACTACATTCAGCAATTCGAATTGCTGAAATCATTTTCAGTAATAAGGAAGTTTTAGCCAAGGGTCTACTATAGTTACGGTCGTTTTGGTCTTCTTCATTCCTTGCCTGACGCTGTGCTGTTCATTGCTGTTTGGAGCATTATTGCTGTTTGGCACATGAGTCGTTATTATGTTCAAGCAAGCTGTTTGACTGTCTCGATGGTCCAGAAGTTAGCTTATTTAGGGACGTATTGTTATATGTCACATTGTAAGTCTAAGTCGAATCAATCCGAGCATATACCGAGCACTCACAAACACACACACTTACACACCTATATTACTCTTGTATTCATAAGTACATTTCATCACAGGAACGTACCAGATGGTACATATTAAAAGTAATGTAGAATCGAATGTGCCCATAGCATCATATGTACAGAATAACCATGATATATAAGTGTACCAAGTTATACTGTGTAGAAACTTATCTCCGTATTCAAACTACATTAACTGTAATTATTACCACCTAGACACTTTTGTTATGCCTTTATTCAGCTGCAATTCAAAAAGCGCTATTGAGGAGCCACCACATTGTCCGGGATAACTGGACTAGAATAAAGTCTAACAAACTGTTACAGAACCAGAAACAGGTTAGATGCTAGAGCAGGATCAGTAAGTTGACCTTCTGGTATTTTCTGGAAATATCTTCACTTAATGGATGCCACAATTTCTAACACAGGGCCTCCCGAGGACTTTAGGACGTCCTGGTAACGTCACGGGCATCCTGGAGACGTCTTGGTCGTCCTGGTGACGTCTTGGTCGTTCTGGTAACGTCTTGATCGTTTTGGTGACCTCTTGGTCATCCTGGTGACCTCTTGGTCGTCCTGGTGACGTCTTGGTCGTCCTGGTGAAGTCTTGGTGGTCCTTGTGACGTCTTGGTCGTCCTGGTGAAGTCTTGGTGGTCCTTGTGACGTCTTGGTCGTACTGGTGATTTTTTTAGTCGTCTTGGTGATGTATTGGTCGTCCTGGCGACTTCTTGGTGGTCCTGGTGATATCTTGGTAGTTCTGGTGACTTCTTGATGGTCCTGGTGACGTCTTGGTCGTCCTGGTGAAGTCTTGATGGTCCTTGTGACGTCTTGGTCGTCCTGGTGACGTCTTGGTCGTCCTGGTGATTTTTTAGTCGTCCTGGTGATGTCTTGGTCGTCCTGGTGACTTCTTGGTGGTCCTGGTGATATCTTGGTGGCTCTGGTGACTTCTTGATGGTCCTGGTGACGTCTTTGTCGTCCTGGTGACGTTTGGTCCTTCCGGTGACTTCTTGTTCGTCCTGGTGACGTCTTGGTCGTCCTTGTGACGTCTTGGTCGTCCTGGTGACGTCTTGGTCGTCATAATAACTTCTTGGTTATCCTTAATACCACTGTTGAAGTGAGTATTCACGTGTTAACATTAACTTAATATGATGGAAAGACAGTTGTCAGTGAGGAAATATTTGAACAAACAGACGTGAAGACGTAGTCTGAAGGGATTAGTCCCTGAGGAGGCTAAGGGACTGACCACCTTACATTACTACCACATCTACCACTTCATGTCTCCCACTGTCTTAAGGAGTGTTCTCTGGGGTGATAAAGACACTACTGGGCGAAACGTTCTACAATAAAGATAACCAAATCTTGCCAGTGTGTCTTATTCACCTACTTGTGCACATCGTAGACCACTGATGTAGTGTGTAGGCATTTTCCTCTAGCAGAACAAAATGACTGTAATGGTCCGTGCTAACCTTGTGAATAATAATAATAATAATAATAATAATAATAATAATAATAATAATAATAATAATAATAATAATAATAATAATAATAATAATAATCACAATAACAACAACTACTGCTAATACAACTACTACTACTACAACTATTACTACTGCTACTACTACAACTATTACTTCTACAACAACTACTACTATTATTATTATTATTATCACTCTGATATTCATTAGGCAACGCAAAACCGGTGCGGGTTATTCATCGTAGAGAGTAGCAGGGACTCGGTCCTCCATGCCAGAACTCTCAGCATGGACACACCTCTCAGCTCACCTACATGATAAAACATTAAACATGTCATTTGACCTGTTATGCTGCATAGGTGATGTAGAAGATCACTTAGTCGAGACATCGCTAGCGTGGAAGCCCCCTAGTACTGCCCTATGGTATCATAGTTTTGTCGAAGGCTGCTTCCAAGCACTTCCCCCTAATTCTATCATTTTCATGTAAATTGAGTTGGGCTTTGTCGTAGGTTATGAGGTGTTTGTGACCTTGTTCCTATGTGTCACACACACACACACACACACACACACACACACACACACGTTATTGGTGCTGTGTTGTACTCGCTTGTATGTGTTGAGGGGGTGGTATCTTGAGATCACACCTTGTTTCCCCAATGTAGAATTCGCTGCAACGTATGTTGCTGGTACATGGTTCGGTGTCGATACTCCCGAGTACCGTCATAAAAGCTAAGACGTTGTGTGGTTTTAAAAATGGGTTGGATAAATACATGAGTGGGTGTAGGTGGGTGTGAACTGGACCTGACTAGCTTGTGCTAATAGGTCTGATGCCGTGCTTCTTCCTTCAGTGGATGTGGCCTGTCCTGACTAGGTGGGTCATTGGTTTAAGCCGGGAGGTGACTTGGACCTGCCTCGCATGGGCCAGTAGGACTGCTGTAGTGTTCTTCTTTCTTGTGTTCTTATATATTGCTGGTACATGGTTCAGTGAGAGACGCCAGCTATGTAATGCGTTGCTGATACATGGATCAGCGTTGCCTATAATGGTTCTCCCAGACTTTAGCGTCAGTATTAGCATAATATTAAGTAACAGTCAAACTTCACCTGAAGTTCTTAGTATATTGTGAGTCTTCGATTTATAGTACCCATAGTGCAGAATAAATTCAAACAAACATAAATAAATAAATAATTGCAGGAATAAATGATGGTTGTAATTATATTGTCAGTGATAAGAAGGTAGCGAAGCGCTGGAACAAATCTTGCACTCCGGATAAAACCAATAAATATACTGGAACACTTCTTAATGTCTTACTGGTAAATAATTTATTGGAACACTTTTTGTTCTCTTACTGATAAATAATTTATAAAGATCATTAAATTTAATATAATTTTTTTTTAATTTGCACAATGCAACATTTAATTGTTTTAACCAGCTAATCAGAATACAATAATACGCCGCTTTACGCCATTTCTCCCTACGTCAGATTGGCCTTTACGCCACTTTTATAGAGTAAACTACAGTTCAGTGAACGTCATTACGTCTGACTTTACGTCACTCAGCAACGTCATCTACGTCATAATTTTTTAATTAAGTTCATTATTCTTTAAAAAATGTGACTAAAATATGTTTGAAGTCACAATTTTTAAGGTTATCCAGGAGTTATATTCTTCCGCGAGTTATTTACGCCAGTGTTACGGTGTTTGTCGTCATCTTAAGACATTTTTAAGTCATTATGTTCGATTTACCTCAAAAAGAGTTACGTCAGAGCTCTTGGAAGCAGTTAATGAGGCAGAGCGGAGTTTGACTGTGTACTATAATGATGTTAATATGTCAGGAGGGAAATTATTCACCCATGTTCTGTTGCCATGGTGATGTTGACCCTGCCATGGTGATGTTGACCCTGCCATGGTGATGTTGACCCTGCCAAGGTGATGTTGACCCTGCCATGGTGATGTTGACCCTGCCATGGTGATGTTGACCCTGCCAAGGTGATGTTGACCCTGCCATGGTGATGTTGACTCTGCCATGGTGATGTTGACCCTGCCAGGTGATGTTGACTCTGCCATGGTGATGTTGACCCTGCCATGGTGATGTTGACTCTGCCATGGTGATGTTGACTCTGCCATGGTGATGTTGACTCTGCCATGGTGATGTTGACTCTGCCATGGTGATGTTGACTCTGCCATGGTGATGTTGACCCTGCCATGGTGATGTTGACTCTGCCATGGTGATGTTGACCCTGCCATGGTGATGTTGACTCTGCCATGGTGATGTTGACCCTGCCATGGTGATGTTGACCCTGCCATGGTGATGTTGACTCTGCCATGGTGATGTTGACCCTGCCATGGTGATGTTGACCCTGCCATGGTGATGTTGACTCTGCCATGGTGATGTTGACTCTGCCATGGTGATGTTGACTCTGCCAAGATGATGTTGACCCTGCCAAGGTGATGTTGAACCTGCCAAGGTGATGTTGACCCTGCCATGGTGATGTTGACCCTGCCAAGGTGATGTTGACCCTGCCAAGGTGATGTTGACCCTGCCAAGGTGATGTTGACCCTGCCAAGGTGATGTTGACCCTGCCATGGTGATGTTGACCCTGCCAAGGTGATGTTGACCCTGCCAAGTGATTGATGGTGTTTGACCCTGCCAAGGTGATGTTGACCCTGCCATGGTGATGTTGACCCTGCCATGGTGATGTTGACCATGCCAAGGTGATGTTGACCCTGCCAAGGTGATGTTGACCCTGCCATGGTGATGTTGACCCTGCCAAGGTGATGTTGACCCTGCCAAGGTGATGTTGACCCTGCCAAGGTGATGTTGACCCTGCCATGGGATGTTGACCCTGCCAAGGTGATGTTGACCCTGCCAAGGTGATGTTGACCCTGCCAAGTGATGTTGATCCTGCCAAGGTGATAGTTGACCCTGCCATGGTGATGTTGACCCTGCCATGGTGATGTTGACCATGCCAAGGTGATGTTGACCCTGCCAAGGTGATGTTGACCCTGCCATGGTGATGTTGACCCTGCCAAGGTGATGTTGACCCTGCCATGGTGATGTTGACCCTGCCATGGTGATGTTGACCCTGCCATGGTGATGTTGACCCTGCCAAGGTGATGTTGACCCTGCCAAGGTGATGTTGAACCTGCCAAGGTGATGTTGACCCTGCCATGGTGATGTTGACCCTGCCATGGTGATGTTGACCCTGCCATTGTGATGTTAACTCTGCCATGGTGATGTTGACCCTGCAATGGTGATGTTGACCCTGCCAAGGTGATGTTGACCCTGCCATGGTGATGTTGACCCTGCGATGATGATGTTGACTCTGCCATGGTGATGTTGACCCTGCCATGATGATGTTCACTCTGCCATGGTGATGTTGACCATGCCATGATGATGTTGACTCTGCCATGGTGATGTTGACCCTGCCATGGTGATGTTGACTCTGCCATGGTGGTGTTCACCCTGCCATGGTGATGTTGACCCTGCCATGGTGATGTTGACCCTGCCATGATGGTGTTCACCCTGCCATGGTGATGTTGACCCTGCCATGGTGATGTTGACCCTGACATTGTGATGTTGACCCTGCCATGATGATGTTGATTCTGCCATGGTGGTGTTCACCCTGACATGGTGATGTTGACCCTGCCATGGTGATGTTGACCCTGCCATGGCGATGTTGACCCTGCTATGATGATGTTGACTCTGCCATGGTGGTGTTCACCGTGCCATGATGATGTTGACCCTTCCAGGGTGATGTTGATCCTGCCATGATGATGTTGACCCTGCCATGATGGTGTTCAACCTGCCATGGTGATCTTGACCCTGCCATGGTAATGTTGACCCTGCCATGGTGGTGTTGACCCTGCCATGATGATGTTGACCCTGTCATGGTGATGTTGACCCTGCCATGGTGGTGTTGACCTTGCCATGGTGATGTTGACCCTACCATGGTGATGTTGACCCTGCCATGATGATGTTGACCCTGCCATGGTGATATTGACCCGGCCATGGTGATGTTGACCGTTCCATGATGATGTTGACCCTTCCATGGTGGTGTTGACCCTGCCATGATGGTGTTGACAATGCCATGGTGGTGTTAACCTTGCAATGGTGATGTTGACCGTGTCATGGTGATGTTGACCTTGCCATGGTGATATTGACCGTGCCATGGTGATGTTGACCCTGCCATGGTGATGCTGACCCTGCCATGATGATGCTGACCCTGCCATGATGATGTTGACTCTGCCATGGTGATGTTGACACTGCCATGATGATGTTAACCCTGCCATGGTGGTGATCACCCTGCCATTGTGAAGTTGACCCTGTCATGGTGATGTTGACCCTGCCATGGTGATGTTGACCCTGCCATGATGATGTTGACCCTATCATGATGATGTTGACCCTGCCATGATGATGTTGATCCTGCCATGGAGATGTTGACCCTGCCATGGTGATGTTCACCCTGCCATGGGGATGTTGACCCTGCCATGATGATGTTGACCCTGCAATGGTGATGTTGGCCCTGCCATGATGATGTTGATCCTGCCATGGTGATATTGACCCTGCCATGGTGATGTTGACCCTGCATGGTGATGTTGACCTTCCATGATGATGTTGACCCTGCCAAGGTGATGTTGACCTGCCATGTTGATGTTGACCCTGCCATGGTGATGTTGACCTTGCCATGGTGATGTTGACCCTGTAATGATGATGTTGACCCTGTCATGATGATTTTGACCCTGACATGATGATGTTGACCCTGCCATGGTGATGTTGACCCTGCCATGGCGATGTTGACCCTGCCATGGTGGTGTTGACCCTGCCATGATGATGTTGACCATGCCATGGTGGTGCTCACCCTGCCATGGTGATGTTGACCCTGCCATAGTGATGTTGACCCTCTCATGGTGGTGTTGACCCTGCCATGATGGTGTTGACCGTGCCATTGTGGTGTTGAGCATGCCATGGTGATGTTGGCCGTGCCATGGTGATGTTGACCTTGCCATGGTGATGTTGACCCTGCCATGGTGATGTTGACCTTGCAATGGTGATGTTGACCCTGTCATGGTGTTGACCCTGCAATGATGGTGTTGACCCTGCCATGGTGGTGTTAACCCTGCCATGATGATCTTGACCTTGCCATGGTGGTGTTCACCCTGCCATGGTGATGTTGACCCTGCCATGGTGATGTTGATCTTTCCATGGTGATGTTGACCCTGCCATGATGATGTTGACCCTGCAATGGTGATGTTGACGCTGTCATGGTGATGTTGTCCTTGCCATGATGATGTTGACCCTGCCATGGTGATGTTGACCTTGCCATGGTGATGTTGACCCTGCCATTGTGATGTTGACCCTGCCATGGTGATGTTTGACCCTTGCCATTATAATGTTGACCCTGCCATGGTGATGTTGACCCTGCCATGGTGGGTGTTCACCCTGCCATGATGGTGTTGACCGTGCCATGGTGATGTTGACCCTGCCATTGTGATGTTGACCCTGCCATGGTGATGTTGACCCTGCCATTGTGATGTTGACCCTGCCAGGGTTTGATGTTGACCCTGCCATGGTGAAGTTCACCGTGCCATGATGGTGTTGACCGTGCCATGGTGGTGCTAACCCTGCCATGGTGATGTTGACCCTGCCATGGTGATGTTGACACTGCCATGATGATGAATACACTACCATGGTGATATTGACCCTGCCATGGTGATGTTGACCTTGCCATGATGATGTTGACCCTGCCATGGTGATGTTAACCTTTCCATGGTGATGTTGACCCTGCCATGGTGATGTTGACCTTGCCATGATGATGTTGACCCTGCCGTGGTGATATTGACCCTGCCATGGTGATATTGACCTTGCCATGATGATGTTGACCCTGCCTTGGTGATGTTGACCTTGCCATGGTGATGCTGACCCTGCCATGGTGATATTGACCGTGCCATGGTGATGTTGACCCTGCCAGGTTGATGCTGACCCTGCCATGATGATGCTGACACTGCCATGATGATGTTAACCCTGCCATGGTGGTGTTCACCCTGCCATTGTGAAGTTGACCCTGTCATGGTGATGTTGACCCTGCCATGGTGATGTTGACCCTGCCATGATGATGTTGACCCTATCATGATGATGTTGACCCTGCCATGATGATGTTGATCCTGCCATGGAGATGTTGACCCTGCCATGGTGATGTTCACCCTGCCATGGGGATGTTGACCCTGCCATGATGATTTTGACCCTGCAATGGTGATGTTGGCCCTGCCATGATGATGTTGATCCTGCCATGGTGATATTGATCCTGCCATGGTGATGTTGACCCTGCCATGGTGATGTTGACCCTTCCATGATGATGTTGACCCTGCCAAGGTGATGTTGACCCTGCCATGGAGATGTTGACCCTGCCATGGTGATGTTGACCCTGCCATGGTGATGTTGACCCTGCCATGATGATGTTGACCCTGCCATGGTGTTGTTGACCCTGCCATGGTGACGTTGACCCTGCCATGGTAATGTTGACCCTGCCATGATGATGTTGACCCTGCCATGGTGATGTTGACCCTGCCATGATGATGTTGACCCTGCCATTATGATGTTGACCCTGCCATGGTGATGTTGACCCTGCCATGATGATGTTGACACTGCCATGGTGACGTTGACCCTGCCATGATGATGTTGACCCTGCTATGGTGATGTTGACCCTGCCATGGTGATGTTGACTTTGCCATGATGGTGTTGACCCTGCCATGGTGGTGTTGACCCTGCCATAATGATGTTGACCATGCCATGGGGGTGGTCACCCTGCCATGGTGATGTTGACCTTGCCATGGTGATGTTGACCCTGTCATGGTGGTGTTGACCCTGCCATGATGGTGTTGACGCTGCCATGGTGGTGTTAACCCTGCCATGATGGTGTTCACCGTGCCATGGCAATGTTGACCTTTCCATGGTGATGTTGACCCTGCCATGATGATGTTGGCCCTGCCATGGTGATGTTGACTCTGCCATTGTGATGTTGACCCTGCCATGGTGATGTTGACCCTGCCATGATGATGTTGACCCTGCCATGGTGGTGTTCACCATGCCATGGTGATGTTGACCCTGCCATGGTGATGTTGACCCTGTCATGGTGGTGGTGAACTTGCCATGATGGTGTTGACCCTGCCATGGTGGTGTTAACCCTGCCATGATGGTGTTCACCGTACTATGGTGGTTTTGACCCTGCCATGGTGATGTTCACCCTGCCGTGGTGGTGCTGACCCTACCATGGTGATGTTGACCATGCCATGGTGATATTGACCCTGCCATGGTGATGTTGACCTTGCCATGATGATGTTGACCCTGCCATGGTGATGTTGACCTTGCCATGGTGATGTTGACCCTGCCATTGTGATGTTGACCCTGCCATGGTGATGTTGACCCTGCCATTGTGATGTTGACCCTGCCATGGTGATGTTGACCCTGCCATGGTGGTGTTCACCCTGCCATGATGGTGTTGACCGTGCCATGGTGATGTTGACCCTGCCATTGTGATGTTGACCCTGCCATGGTGATGTTGACCCTGCCATTGTGATGTTGACCCTGCCATGGTGATGTTGACCCTGCCATGGTGGAGTTCACCCTGCCATGATGGTGTTGACCGTGCCATGGTGGTGTTAACCCTGCCATGGTGATGTTGACCCTGCCATGGTGATGTTGACACTGCCATGATGATGTTGACCCTACCATGGTGATATTGACCCTGCCATGGTGATGTTGACCTTGCCATGATGATGTTGACCCTGCCATGGTGATGTTGACCTTGCCATGGTGATGCTGACCCTGCCATGGTGATATTGACCGTGCCATGGTGATGTTGACCCTGCCAGGTTGATGCTGACCCTGCCATGGTGATGTTGACCCTGCCATGGTGATGTTGACCCTGCCATGATGATGTTGACCCTGCCATGGTGATGTTGACCCTGCCATGATGATGTTGACCCTGCCATGGTGATGTTGACCCTGCCATGGTGATGTTGACCCTGCCATGATGATGTTGACCCTGCCATGGGGGATGTTGACCCTGCCATGATGATGTTGACCCTGCCATGGTGATGTTGACCCTGCCATGGTGATGTTGACCCTGCCATGATGATGTTGACCCTGCCATGAAGATGTTGACCCTGCCATGATGATGCTGACCCTGCCATGGTGATGTTGACCCAGCCATGGTGATGTTGACCCTGCCATGGTGATGTTGACCCTGCCATGATGATGTTGTCCCTGCAATGGTGATGTTGGCCCTGCCATGATGATGTTGATCCTGCCATGGTGATATTGACCCGGCCATGGTGATGTTGACCCTTCCATGATGATGTTGACCCTGCCATGGTGATGTTGATCCTGCCATGGTGATGTTGACCCTGCCATGGTGATGTTGACCCTGCCATGGTGATGTTGACACTGCCATGATGATGTTGACCCTGCCATGATGATGTTGACCCTGCCATGGTGATGTTGACCCTGCCATGGTGATGTTGACCCTGCCATGATGATGTTGACCCGGCCATGGTTATGTTGACCCTGCCATGTTGACGTTGACCCTGCCATTTTGATGTTGACCCTGCCATGGTGATGTTGACCCTGCCGTGATGATGTAGACCCTGCCATGGTGATGTTGACCCTGCCATGATGATGTTGACCCTGCCATGGTGATGTTGACCCTGCCATGGTGATGTTGACCCTGCCATGATGATGTTGACCCTGCCATGGTGATGTTGACTCTGCCATGATGATGTTGACCCTGCAATGGTGGTGTTCACCCTGCCATGGTGATGTTGACCCTGCCATGGTGATGTTGACCTTGCCATGGTGATGTTGACCCTGCAATGATGATGTTGACCCTGTCATGATGATTTTGACCCTGACATGATGATGTTGACCCTGCCATGGTGATGTTGACCCTGCCATGGCGATGTTGACCCTGCCATGGTGGTGTTGACCCTGCCATGATGATGTTGACCATGCCATGGTGGTGCTCACCCTGCCATGGTGATGTTGACCCTGCCATAGTGATGTTGACCCTCTCATGGTGGTGTTGACCCTGCCATGATGGTGTTGACCGTGCCATGTGGTGTTGAGCATGCCATGGGTGATGTTGGCCGTGCCATGGTGATGTTGACCTTGCCATGGTGATGTTGACCCTGCCATGGTGATGTTGACCTTGCAATGGTGATGTTGACCCTGTCATGGTGTTGACCCTGCAATGATGGTGTTGACCCTGCCATGGTGGTGTTAACCCTGCCATGATGATCTTGACCTTGCCATGGTGGTGTTCACCCTGCCATGGTGATGTTGACCCTGCCATGGTGATGTTGATCTTTCCATGGTGATGTTGACCCTGCCATGATGATGTTGACCCTGCAATGGTGATGTTGACGCTGTCATGGTGATGTTGTCCTTGCCATGATGATGTTGACCCTGCCATGGTGATGTTGACCTTGCCATGGTGATGTTGACCCTGCCATTGTGATGTTGACCCTGCCATGGTGATGTTGACCCTGCCATTATAATGTTGACCCTGCCATGGTGATGTTGACCCTGCCATGGTGGTGTTCACCCTGCCATGATGGTGTTGACCGTGCCATGGTGATGTTGACCCTGCCATTGTGATGTTGACCCTGCCATGGTGATGTTGACCCTGCCATTGTGATGTTGACCCTGCCATGGTGATGTTGACCCTGCCATGGTGAAGTTCACCGTGCCATGATGGTGTTGACCGTGCCATGGTGGTGCTAACCCTGCCATGGTGATGTTGACCCTGCCATGGTGATGTTGACACTGCCATGATGATGAATACACTACCATGGTGATATTGACCCTGCCATGGTGATGTTGACCTTGCCATGATGATGTTGACCCTGCCATGGTGATGTTAACCTTTCCATGGTGATGTTGACCCTGCCATGGTGATGTTGACCTTGCCATGATGATGTTGACCCTGCCGTGGTGATATTGACCCTGCCATGGTGATATTGACCTTGCCATGATGATGTTGACCCTGCCTTGGTGATGTTGACCTTGCCATGGTGATGCTGACCCTGCCATGGTGATATTGACCGTGCCATGGTGATGTTGACCCTGCCAGGTTGATGCTGACCCTGCCATGATGATGCTGACACTGCCATGATGATGTTGACTCTGCCATGGAGATGTTGACCCTGCCATGATGATGTTGTCCCTGCAATGGTGATGTTGGCCCTGCCATGATGATGTTGACCCTGCCATGGTGATATTGACCCGGCAATGGTGATGTTGACCCTTCCATGATGATGTTGACCCTGCCATGGTGATGTTGATCCTGCCATGGTGATGTTGACCCTGCCATGGTGATGTTGACCCTGCCATGGTGATGTTGACACTGCCATGATGATGTTGACCCTGCCATGATGATGTTGACCCTGCCATGGTGATGTTGACCCTGCCATGGTGATGTTGACCCTGCCATGATGATGTTGACCCGGCCATGGTGATGTTGACCCTGCCATGATGATGTTGACCCTGCCATGGTGATGTTGACCCTGCCATGGTGATGTTGACCCTGCCGTGATGATGTAGACCCTGCCATGGTGATGTTGACCCTGCCATGATGATGTTGACCCTGCCATGGTGATGTTGACCCTGCCATGGTGATGTTGACCCTGCCATGATGATGTTGACCCTGCCATGGTGATATTGACTCTGCCATGATGATGTTGACCCTGCCATGGTGGTGTTCACCCTGCCATGGTGATGTTGACCCTGCCATGGTGATGTTGACCCTGCCATGGTGATGTTGACCCTGCAATGATGATGTTGACCCTGTCATGATGATTTTGACCCTGACATGATGATGTTGACCCTGCCATGGTGATGTTGACCCTGCCATGGGGATGTTGACCCTGCCATGGTGGTGTTGACCCTGCCATGATGATGTTGACCATGCCATGGTGGTGCTCACCCTGCCATGGTGATGTTGACCTTGCCATGGTGATGTTGACCCTGTCATGGTGGTGTTGACCCTACCATGATGGTGTTGACCGTGCCATTGTGGTGTTGAGCATGCCATGGTGATGTTGGCCGTGCCATGGTGATGTTGACCTTGCCATGGTGATGTTGACCCTGCCATGGTGATGTTGACCTTGCAATGGTGATGTTGACCCTGTCATGGTGTTGACCATGCAATGATGGTGTTGACCCTGCCATGGTGGTGTTAACCCTGCCATGATGATCTTGACCTTGCCATGTTGGTGTTCACCCTGCATGGTGATGTTGACCCTGCCATGGTGATGTTGATCTTTCCATGATGATGTTGACCCTGCCATGGTGATGTTGACCCTGCCATGGTGATGTTGACCCTGCCATGGTGATGTTGACCCTGTCATGATGATGTTGACCATGCCATGGTGGTGTTCACGATGCCATGGTGATGTTGACCCTGCATTGGTGATGTTGACGCTGTCATGGTGGTGTTGACCCTGCCATAATGGTGTTGACCCTGCCATGGTGGTGTTAACCCTGCCATGATGGTGTTGACCGTACTATGGTGGTGTTGACCCTGCCATGGTGATGTTCACCCTGCCGTGGTGGTGCTGACCTTGCCATGATGATGTTGACCCTGCCATGGTGGTGTTCACCCTGCCATGATGGTGTAGACCGTGTCATGGTGGTGTTAACGAGGCCATGATGGTGTTGACGGGGCCATGGTGATGTTGACCCTGCCATGGTGTTGTTGACCCTGTCATGGTGATGTTGACCCTGCCATTGTGACGTTGACCCTGCCATGGTGATGTTGACCCTGCCATGGTGGTGTTCACCCTGCCATGATGGTATTGACCGAGCCATGGTGATGTTGACCCTGTCATGGTGATGTTGACCCTGCCATGGTGATGTTGACCCTGTCATGATGGTGTTGACCCTGTCATGGTGGTGTTGGCCCTACCACAGTGAAGTTGACCCTGCCATGGTGATGTTGACCCTGCCATGGTGATGTTGACCCTGTCATGGTGGTGTTGACCTTAAAATTTTGGTGTTGACCCTGCCATGGTGATGTTGACCCTGCCATGATGATGTTGACCCTGTCATGATGGTGTTGCCGTGCCATGGTGGTGTTGACCCTGTCTTGATGGTGTTGACCGTTCCATGGTGGAGTTGACCCTGCCATGGTGATGGTTACTCTGCCATGGTGATGTTGACCCTGTCATGGTGGTGTTTGAACCTGTCATGATGGTGTTGACCGTGCCATAGTGGTGTTAACCCTCCCATGATGGTGTTCACCGTGCCATGGTGGTGTTGACCCTGCCATGGTGGTGTTGACCCTGCCATGGTGATGCTGACCCTGCCATGATGATGTTGACCCTGCCATGGTGATGTTGACCCTGCCATGGTGGTGTTGACGCTGCCATGATGATGTTGATCTTGCCATGGTGATGCTGACCCTGCCATGGAGGTGTTGACCCTACCATTGTGGTGGTGACCCTACCATGGTGGTGTTGAAACTACCATGGTGGTGTTGACCCTAATATGGCGGTGTTGACCCTACCATGGCGGTGTTGACCCTGCCTTTGTGATGTTGACCCTGCCATGGTGATGTTGACCCTGCCATTGTGGTGTTGACCCTACCATGGTGGTGTTGACCCTACCATTGTGGTGTTCACCCTACCTTTGTGGTGTTGACCCTACCATTGTGGTGTTGACCCTACCATTGTTGTGTTCACCCTGCCATTGTGATGTTGACCCTATCATTGTGGTGTTGACCCTGATATTGTGGTGTTGACCCTACCATTTTGGTGTTGACCCTGCCATTGTGATGTTGACCATACCATTGTGGTGTTGACCCTGCCATTGTGATGTTGACCCTGCCATTGTGATGTTGACCCTACCATTGTGGTGTAGACCCTACCATGGCGATGGTGACCCTACCATTGTGGTGTTGACCATGCCCTTGTGAGGTTAACCCTGCCATGATGGTGTTGACCCTTCCATGGTGGTCTTAACCCTGCCATGGTGGTCTTGACAATCACCAACAGCCTGACTGGTCAGTGACAAGTACACTGAGCTTCTAGCTAAATCATTCCTTGAGTTGTATTGAAATACAAGTCTTAGTATTATAATGTTGAGTGTTAGTCACCTTACACCTGCTGCCCCTGTTCACCTAGTAGTACGTAGGTACCTGGGTGTTAGTCACCTTACACCTGCTGCCCCTGTTCACCTAGTAGTACGTAGGTACCTGGGTGTTAGTCACTTTACACCTGCTGCCCCTGTTCACCTAGTAGTAAGTAGGTACCTGGGTGTTAGTCACCTTACACCTGCTGCCCCTGTTCACCTAGTAGTAAGTAGGTACCTGGGTGTTAGTCACCTTACACCTGCTGCCCCTGTTCACCTAGTAGTAAGTAGGTACCTGCGTGTTAGTCACCTTACACCTGCTGCCCCTGTTCACCTAGTAGTAAGTAGGTACCTGGGTGTTAGTCACCTTACACCTGCTGCCCCTGTTCACCTAGTAGTAAGTAGGTACCTGCGTGTTAGTCACCTTACACCTGCTGCCCCTGTTCACCTAGTAGTAAGTAGGTACCTGCGTGTTAGTCACCTTACACCTGCTGCCCCTGTTCACCTAGTAGTATAAGTAGGCTACTGCGTGTTAGTTACGGTACATCTGCTCCCTCTTAACTAGTAGTAAGGTAGCGTGCCTGGGTGCTAGTCACCTTACACCGCTTGCCCCTGTCGACCTAGTAGTACAGTAGGTACCTGCGTGTTAGTCACCTCTATCACCTTCTGTCCCTGTTCACCTAGTAGTAAGTAGGTACCTGCGTGTTAGTCACCTTACACCTGCTGCCACTGTTTACCTAGTAGTAAATAGGTCCCTGGGTGTTAGTCTATCTTACACCTGCTGCCCCTTTCACCTAGTATAAGGATGCTACTGTTGTTATTCACCATTACAGCTGCTGCCCCAGTTCAACCTAGTAGTAAGTAGGTACCTGCGTGTTAGTCACCTTACACCTGCTGCTCCTGTTTACCTTGTAGTAAGTTGGTTCCTGGGTGTTAATCACCTTACACCTGCCTGCGCCTGTTACCTGTAGTAAGTAGGTATCTGCGCGGTTAGTACCTTACACCTGATTACCCCCTGTTCACTAGTTGTAAGTATGTACCTGATGTTGTCACTTACAGCTGCTGCTCCTGTTCACTTAGTGTAAGTAAGTACCTGCGTGTTAGTTCCTTACACCTGCTGCCGCTGTTCACACTCTCAGTAAGTAGTAGGTACCTGCGTGGTAGTCAACCCTTACACCTGCTGCCTCTTTCACCTAGTAGTATAGTAGGTTACATTGCGTGTTAGTACCTACTCTTCTGAAGCAGACATCTCGTTCAATAGCGGTAAGTAGGTGCCTAGGTGTTAGTCACGTTACACTGCTGCCCATGTTTCACCTACTAGTAAGTAGGTGACTTGGTGTTAGTCACGTTACACCTTACTGCCCCCGTTCACCTAGTAGTAAGTAGGTCCTGCGTGTTAGTCACCTTTAACGTGCTGAACATTGTTACACCTAGTGGTAAGTAGGTACCTGGAGGTTAGCCACTTACATTTGACTGCGCCTAGTTCACCTAGTAGTAAGTAGGTACCTGGTGTTAGTCACCTTAAACCTGTGCCCCTGTTACCTAGTAGTAAGTGGTACCTGCGGTTAGTCACCTTACATCTGCTGCCCTGTTCACCTAGTAGTAGTAAGGTACCTGCTCGTGTAGTCACTTACACCTTCTGCCCCTGTTCACCTCAGTGTAAGTAGGTACCTGCGTGTTAGTCACCTTACACCTGCTGCCCCTGTTCACCTAGTAGTAAATAGGTGCCTGGGTGTTAGTCACCTTACACCTGCTGCCACTGTTTACCTAATAGTAAGTAGGTACATGCGTGTTAGTCACCTTACACCTGCTGCCTGTTCAACTAGAAGTAAGTAGGAGCCTGTGTGTTAGTACGTTTACACCTGCTGTCGCCCTGTTCACTAGTAGTGTAAGAGGTACCTGCGTGTTAATCACTTTAACATGCGCCCCTGTTTCACTAGTAGTAAGTAGGTACCTGACTTGTTAGGGCACCTTACATCAGCTGCCACTGTTACCTAGTATATAAGTAGGTGCCTGGGTGTTAGTCACGTTACACCTGCTGCCCCTGTTCACCTAGTAGTAAGTAGGTACCTGCGTGTTAGTCACCTTACACCTGCTGCCCCTGGTCCCTAGTAGGTAATTAGGTAACCTGGGTGCTGAGTCCCCTTACACCGCATGCCCTGTTAACTAGTAGTATGTAGGTACTTGCGTTTTAGTTCACCTTACACCTGCTGCCCCTGTTCACTAGTAGTAAATCAGGTACCTTGCGTGTTGTCACCTTATACGTGCTGCCCTGTTTACCTAGTAGTATTTAGGTACCTGCGTGTTAGTAACCTTACATCTGCTGCCCCAGTTCACCTAGTAGTAAGTAGGTACCTGCGTGTTAGGTCACCGTTACATCTGCTGCCCCTCGTTCACCTAGTGTAAGTAGGTTGCCTGGGTGTAGTCACTTACACCTGCTGCCCCTGTTCCACATAGGAGTGCTAAGTAGGTACCTGCGTGTTAGTCACCTTACACTGCTTTCCATGTTTCACCTAGTGTAGTACGGTACCTACGTGTAGTCACCTTACACTTGCTGCCCCTGTTTACTAGTAGTAAGTAGGGTCCCTGGTGTGTTAGTCACCTTACACCGCTGCCCATGTCACCTAGCTAGTAGGCTATGCTACCTGGATGTTAGTCACCTTACAGCTGCTGCCAATGTTCACTTAGTAGTAAGTAAGTACCTGCGTGTTAGTCTCCTTACACCTGCTGCCCCTGTTCACCTAGTAGTAAGTAGGTACCTGCGGTGTTAGGGTCACCTTACACTGCTGCCCTGTTCCTAGTAGTAAGTAGGTACCAGGTTGTTATTCACCTTACACCTGCTGCGCCTTTTCACCTAGTAGTAACTAGGTACCTGCGTGTTAGTCACCTTACACCTGCTGCCCCTGTTCACCTAGTAGTAAGTATGTACCTGGATGTTAGCCACCTTACAGCTGCTGCCCCTGTTCACTTAGTAGTAAAGTAAGTACCTGCGTGTTTGTCACCCTTTACACTGTCTGCCCGTTCACCTAGTAGTAAAGTAGGTATTTGTGGGTTAGTCACCTTGCACCTGCTGCCACTGTTCACCTAGTAGTAAGTAGGTGCCTGGGTGTTAGTCACCTTACACCTGCTGCCCCTGTTCACCTAGTAGTAAGTAGGTGCCTGCGTGTTAGTCACGTTACATCTGCTGTCCCTGTTCACTAGTAGTAAGTAGGTACCTGCGTGTTAATCACCTTTATACCTACTGCCCCTGTTCTCCTAGTAGAATGTAGCCGTACCTGCGTTGTTAGTCACCTTACCTGGCTGCCACTTTTGACATAGTAGTAAGTAGGGGCCTTGGTGTTAGTCCACGTTACAACTGCTGCCCCTGCTTCACTAGTAGTAAGTAGGTACCTGCGTGTTGTCCCTTTCACCTGCTGCCCCTGTCACCTAGTAGTATGATAGGTACTGGGTGTTATCATCACCTTACACCTGGCTGCCCCTGGTTGAATCTAGTAGTAATTAGGTCCCTGGCGTTTTTTGTCACCTTTACACCTTGCTGCCCTGTTCACCTAGTGTAAAGTAGATTACCTGGGGGTTAGGTCACCCTTATACCTGGTGCCCCTGTTCACCTTGTTGTAAGGTTGGTACCTTCGTGTTAGTCACGTTTCCACCTGCTGCCTGTTCACCTAGTAGTAAGTAGGTACCTGCTTGTTAGTCACCTTACATCTGCTGCCCCTCTTCACCTAGTAGTAAGTAGGCGCCTGGGTGTTAGTCACCTTACACCTGCTGCCCCTGTTCACCTAGTAGTAAGTATGTACCTGTGTGTTAGTCACCTTACACTTGCTGCCCCCCCCCCCCCCCCTTTCACCTAGTAGTAAGTAGGTAACTGGCGTGTATAGTCTCTTACACCTGCTGCCTCTGTTTACCTAGTAGTAAGTAGGTCCCTGGGTGTTAGTCACCTGACACCTGCTCCCCCTGTTCACCTAGTAGTAAGTAGGTACCTGCGTGTTAGTCACCTTACACCTGCTGCCCTTGTTCACCTAGTAGTAAGTAGGTACCTGGGTGTTAGTCATCTTACACCTGCTGCCCCTGTTCACTTAGTAGTAAGTAGGTACCTGGGTGTTAGTCACGTTACACCTGCTGCCCCTGTTCACTCAACAGTAAGTAGGTACCTGGATGATAGTGACCTTACAGCTGGTGCCCCTCTTCACGTAGCAGTATAATGATTCCTTGGTGCTATTATTATTATTATTATTATTATTATTATTTTTATTATTATTATTATTATTATTATTATTATTATTATTATTATTATTATTATTATTAAAATTATTATTATTATTATTATTATTATTTTTATTAGTAATTAAAAATTATTATTCTTTTTATTATTATTATTATTATTATTTTTATATTCTTATTATTATTAGTATTATTATTTTATTTATTAACAAACCGGCGTCTCCACCGGGCAGGGTAGGTGATGGTGGTTATTATCCATTTTGGCTCATGGTATTTTTGTCGCTTCTTAGGACACTCATGGTGTACGGAGGAAGGGATTCTTCTCCGCGTCCCGTGGAAGTGTAATTATTATTTAAGGTTAGGTATTGTGGCTTAATGTAAAATGTAATTCAAACGTCTGGGTGGCAATCCCCGTTAGACCTTTCTCGCCTGGTCTCTCATTTGCCTGACAGCCTCCCCTTGGTTTTTAATCGCTCCTACACTTCGAGAGAATGCGAATCCACAACTCTTTGGAGACTTTAGAAGGTGATCAGGTTTGGATCCATGTGGAGAGTGCCTTGTTCCAGTGTCTTGGACCAAAAGACCTTCAATAGCATTATCCAGTAACTAAACCATCAGTATAGGTAATGTCAGATTATATGACTTCCTTAGATAACATTAGTCTAGTTGACTCAGTAGATATATTTATATATATATATAATATATTAATATATATATATATATATATATATTATATATAATCTTACTAATATATATATATATATATATATTATATATATATGTATATATATATATATATATACATATTCTATATATCTTATATATATATACTTATTATATATATATATATATATATATATATAATATATATATATATATATATATATATATCTGTTTCACCTAGAAGTAAGGAGGTTCTGCGAGTTAGGTCACCTTACAAATGCTGCCCTTGTTCACCTAGTAGTAAGTAGGAACCTCCGTGTTAGTCACCTAACACCTGCTGCCCCTGTTCTCCTGGTAGTAAGTAGGTACCTGCCTGTTAGTCACCTTACACCGGCTGCCTTTGTTCACCTAGTAGTAAGTAGGTACCTGCGGGTTAGTCACCTTACACCTGCTGCCCCTCTTCACCTAGTAGTAAGTAGCTACATGCGTCTTAGTCACCTTACACCTGCTGCCCCTTTTCACCTAGTAGTAAGTAGGTACCTGTGTGTTAGTCACCTTACACCTGCTGCCACTGTTCACCTAGCAGTAAATAGGTACCTGCGTGTTAGTCACCTTACACCTGCTGCCCCTGTTCACCTAGTAGTAAGTAGGTACCTGCGTGTTAGTCACCTTACACTTCCTGCCCCTTTTCACCTAGTAGTAAGTAGGTACCTGCGTGTTAGTCACCATACACCTGCTGTGTCCTCCCCTTTTCCCCCCCCCCACCCCCCCATTAACCTAGTAGTACAGTAGGTACCTGTGTGTTAGTCACCTTACACCTGATGCCCCTGTTCACCTAGTAGTAAGTAGGTACCTGTGAGTTAGTTACCTTACAGCTGCTGCCCCTGTTGAAATAGTAGTAAGTAGGTACCTGTGTGTTAGTCACCTTACAGCTGCTGCCCCTGTTCACTTAGTAGTAAGTGAGTACCTGCATGTTAGTCACCTTACACCTGCTTCCCCTGTTCACCTAGTAGTAAGTAGATGCTGCGTGTTTGTCTCTTACACTGCTGCCACTGCTCACCTAAGTAGTATCGTAGGTGCCTGGGTTGTTAGTCAAGTTACACCTGCTGCTCTGTTCACTAGTAGTAAGTAGGTTACCTGGGGGGGGGGGGGGGCGGGTTTTTCCTTTTTTGTTAGTCACCTTATACCTGCTGCCACTGTTCACCTAGTAGTAAGGAGGTGCCTGGGTCTTAGTCACGTTACACCTGTTGCTCCTGTTCACCCAGTAGTAAGTAGGTACGTGCGTGTTAGTCGCCTTACACCTGCTGCCCCTCTTCACCTAGTAGTAAGTAGGTACCTGGGTGTTAGTCACATTACACCTGCTGCCCCTGTTCACCTAGTAGTAAGTAGGTACCTGCGTGTTAGTCACCTTACACCTGCTGCCCCTGTTCACCTAGTAGTATATAGGTACATGCGTGTAGGTCACCTTATACCTGCTGCCCCTGTTCTCCTATTAGTAAGTAGGTACCTGCGTTTTTGAAACCTTACACCTGCTGCCCCTGTTCACCTAGTAGTAATTAGGTACATGCGTGTTGGTCACCTTATACCTGCTGCCCCTGTTCACCTAGTAGTAAGTAGGTCCTGCGATTTAGTAACCTAAACACCTGCTGCCCCTGTTCACCTAGTAATAAGTAGGTGCATGGGTGTTAGTCAAGTTACACCTGCTGCCCCTGTTCACTCTAGTAGTAAGTAGGTCCGTGCAGTGTTTAACCTTACACCTGCTGCCCCTGTTAACCTAGTAGTAAGTATGTACCTAGATGTTAGTCACCTTACAGCTGCTGCCCCTGTTCACTTAGTAGTAAGTAAGTACCTGCGTGTTAGTTTCCTTACACCTGCTACCCCTGTTCACCTAGTAGTAAGTAGGTACTTGGGTGTTAGTCACTTTACACCTGCTGCCAGTGTTCACCTAGTAGTAAGTAGGTACCTGCGTGTTAATCACCTTATACCTGCTGCCCCTGTTAACCTAGTAGTAAGTAGGTACCTGCGTGTTATTCACCTTACACCTGGTGCCACTGTTGACCTAGTAGTAAGTAGGTGCCTGGGTGTTAGTCACGTTACACCTGCCGCCCCTGTTCACCTAGTAGTAAGTAGGTACCTGCGTGTTAGTCACCTTACACCTGCTACCCCTGTTCACCTAGTAGTAAATAGGTACCTGGGTGTTATTCACCTTACACCTGCTGCCCCTGTTCAACTAGTAGTAAGTAGGTACCTGCGTTTTAGTCACCTTACACCTGCTGCCCCTGTTCACCTAGTAGTAAATAGTTACCTGCGTGTTAGTCACCTTATACGTGCTGCCCCTGTTTACCTAGTAGTATGTAGGTACCTGCGTGTTAGTAACCTTTCACCTGCTGCCCCAGTTCACCTAGTAGTAAGTAGGTACCTGCGTGTTAGTTACGTTACACCTGCTGCCCCTCTTCACCTAGTAGTAAGTAGGTGCCTGGGTGCTAGTCACCTTACACCTGCTGCCCCTGTTCACCTAGTAGTAAGTAGGTACCTGCGTGTTAGTCACCTTACACCTTCTGTCCCTGTTCACCTAGTAGTAAGTAGGTACCTGCGTGTTAGTCACCTTACACCTGCTGCCACTGTTTACCTAGTAGTAAATAGGTCACTGGGTGTTAGTCATCTTACACCTGCTGCCCCTGTTCACCTAGTAGTAAGTATGTACCTGGATGTTAGTCACCTTACAGCTGCTGCCCCTGTTCACCTAGTAGTAAGTAGGTACCTGCGTGTTAGTTACGTTACACCTGCTGCCCCTCTTCACCTAGTAGTAAGTAGGTGCCTGGGTGCTAGTCACCTTACACCTGCTGCCCCTGTTCACCTAGTAGTAAGTAGGTACCTGCGTGTTAGTCACCATACTCCTTCTGTCCTGATCATCCTAGTAGTAGTAGGTAACCTGCGTGTTAGTCACCTTACACCTGCTGCCACTGTTTACCTAGTAGTAAATAGGTCACTGGGTGTTAGTCATCTTACACCTGCTGCCCCTGTTCACCTAGTAGTAAGTATGTACCTGGATGTTAGTCACCTTACAACTGCTGCCCCTGTTTACCTTGTAGTAAGTTGGTACCTGGGTGTTAATCACCTTACACCTGCTGCGCCTGTTCACCTAGTAGTAAGTAGGTATCTGCGTGTTAGTCACCTTACACCTGATACCCCTGTTCACCTAGTAGTAAGTATGTACCTAGATGTTAGTCACCTTACAGCTGCTGCTCCTGTTCACTTAGTAGTAAGTAAGTACCTGCGTGTTAGTCTCCTTACACCTGCTGCCCCTGTTCGCCTAGTAGTAAGTAGGTACCTGCGTGTTAGTAACCTTAACCTGCTGCCCTGCTTTCACCTAGTGTAAGTAGGTACCTGCGTGTTAGTCAAACCTTAATATTCTGCCCCCGTTCACTAGCAGTACGTAGGTGCCTGGGTGTTAGTCATGTTACACCTGCTGCCCATGTTCACCTACTAGTAAGTAGGTGCCTGCGTGTTAGTCACGTTACACCTGCTGCCCCCGTTCACCTAGTAGTAAGTAGGTACCTGCGTGTTAGTCACCTTAAACCTGCTGACATTGTTCACCTAGTAGTAAGTAGGTACCTGGAGGTTAGCCACTTTACATTTGCTGCGCCTGTTCACCTAGTAGTAAGTAGGTACCTGCGTGTTAGTCACCTTGCACCTGCTGCCCCTGTTCACCTAGTAGTAAGTAGGTACCTGCGTGCTAGTCACCTTACACCTGCTGCCCCTGTTCACCTAGCTTAGTAGTAGGTCCTGGTGTTAGTCACCTTACACCTGCTGCCCCTGTTCACCTAGTAGTAAATAGGTGCCTGGGTGTTAGTCACCTTACACCTGCTGCCACTGTTTACCTAATAGTAAGTAGGTACATGCGTGTTAGTCACCTTACACCTGCTGTCCCTGTTCACCTAGTAGTAAGTAGGTACCTGCGTGTTAATCACCTTATACCTGCTGCCCCTGTTCACCTAGTAGTAAGTAGGTACCTGCGTGTTAGTCACCTTACACCAGCTGCCACTGTTTACCTAGTAGTAAGTAGGTGCCTGGGTGTTAGTCACGTTACACCTGCTGCCCCTGTTCACCTAGTAGTAAGTAGGTACCTGGTGTTAGTCACCTTACACCTGCTGCCCTGTGTCACCTAGTTGTAAATGGTACCTGGTGTGTTAGTCACCTTACACCTGCTGCCCCTCTTCAACTAGTAGTAAGTAGGTACTTGCGTTTTAGTCACCTTACACCTGCTGCCCCTGTTCACCTAGTAGTAAATAGGTACCTGCGTGTTAGTCACCTTATACGTGCTGCCCCTGTTTACCTAGTAGTATTTAGGTACCTGCGTGTTAGTAACCTTACATCTGCTGCCCCAGTTCACCTAGTAGTAAGTAGGTACCTGCGTGTTAGTCACGTTACATCTGCTGCCCCTCTTCACCTAGTAGTAAGTAGGTGCCTGGGTGCTAGTCACCTTACACCTGCTGCCCCTGTTCACCTAGTAGTAAGTAGGTACATGCGTGTTAGTCACCTTACACCTGCTGCCCCTGTTCACCTAGTAGTAAGTAGGTACCTGCGTGCTAGTCACCTTACACCTGCTGCCCCTGTTCACCTAGTAATAAATAGGTACCTGCGTGTTAGTCACCTTATACTTGCTGCCCCTGTTCACCTAGTAGTAAGTAGGTACCTGCGTGTTAGCAACCTTACACCTGCTGCCCCTGTTCACCTAGTAGTAAGTAGGTACCTGCGTGTTAGTCACCTTACACCTGCTGCCCCTGTTTACCTAGTAGTAAGAAGGTACCTGGGTGTTAGTCACCTTACACCTGCTTGCCCTGTTCACCTGTAGTAAGTAGGTACCTGGTGTTAGTACACCTTACAACTTGCTTCCCATGTTCACCTCAGTTAGTAAGTAGTATTGGGTGATAGTTCACTTACAGCTGCTGCCTATTCACTTAGTATTATGCTAAGTACCTGCGTGTTAGTCACTTATCACTGCTGCCCTGTTCACCTAGTAGTAAGGTAGCGTATCTCGCCGCCGTGTTAGTCACCTTACAACCTGCTGCCCTGTTCATCTAGTAGTAAGTAGGTACCTGCGTGCTAGTCACCTTACACCTTCTGCCCCTGTTCACCTAGTAGTAAATAGGTACCTGCGTGTTAGTCACCTTATACTTGCTGCCCCTGTTCACCTAGTAGTAAGTAGGTACCTGCGTGTTAGTCACCTTACACCTGCTGCCCCTGTTCACCTAGTAGTAAGTAGGTACCTGCGTGTTAGTCACCTTACACCTGCTGCCCCTGTTTACCTAGTAGTAAAAAGGTACCTGGGTGTTAGTCACCTTACACCTGCTGCCCCTGTTCACCTAGTAGTAAGTAGGTACCTGCGTGTTAGTCACTTACACTGCTGCACTGCTTCACCTCAGTAGTAAGTAGGTACCTTGGGGTTAGTCACCTAGAGCTGCTGCCCCTATGAACTAGAGTAAGTAAGTACCTCGTGAGTTAGTCACCTTACCACCTGATGCCCCTGGTCGCCCTAGGTAGTAAGTATGTACCTGCGTGTTAGTCACCTTAACACCTGCTTGCCACTGTTCAACTCAGTAGTAGATAGGTGCCTGGGTGTTATTCAACGTTAAACCTGCTTGTTTTTTTTACTACTGTTCACCTAGTAGTAAGTAGGTACCTGCGTGTTAGTAGCCTTACACCTGCTGCCCCTGTTCACCTAGTAGTAAGTAGGTACTTGGGTGTTCGTCCCCTTACAACTGCTGCCCCAGTTCACCTAGTAGTAAGTAGGTACCTGCGTGTTAGTCACCTTACACCTGCTGCCCCTGTTCACCTATTAGTAAGTAGGTACTTGCATGTTGGTCACCTTATACCTGCTGCCCCGGTTCACCTAGTAGTAAGTAGGTACCTGCGATTTAGTAAACTAAAAACCTGCTGCCCCTGTTCACCTAGTAATAAGTAGGTGCCTAGGTGTTAGTCAAGTTACACCTGCTGCCCCTGTTCACCTAGTAGTAAGTAGGTACGTTCGTGTTAGTCACCTTATACCTGCTGCCCCTGTTCACCTAGTTGTAAGTAGGTACCTTCGTGTTAGTCACGTTACACCTGCTGCCCCTGTTCACCTAGTAGTAAGTAGGTACCTGCGGGTTAGTTACGTTACACCTGCTGCCCCTCTTCACCTAGTAGTAAGTAGGTGCCTGGGTGCTAGTCACCTTACACCTGCTGCCCCTGTTCACCTAGTAGTAAGTAGGTACCTGCGTGTTAGTCACCTTACACCTTCTGTCCCTGTTCACCTAGTAGTAAGTAGGTACCTGCGTGTTAGTCACCTTACATAAAAAAACCTTTGGCCTGCACCTGTTTTACCTAGTAGTAAATAGGGCACTCTGGGTGTTATCAGTCTCACACCTGCTGCCCCTGTTCACCTAGTAGTAAGTATGTACCTGGATGTTAGTCACCTTACAGCTGCTGCCCCTGTTCACCTAGTAGTAAGTAGGTACCTGCGTGTTAGTCACCTTACAACTGCTGCCCCTGTTTACCTTGTAGTAAGTTGGTACCTGGGTGTTAATCACCTTACACCTGCTGCGCCTGTTCACCTAGTAGTAAGTAGGTATCTGCGTGTTAGTCACCTTACACCTGATACCCCTGTTCACCTAGTAGTAAGTATGTACCTAGATGTTAGTCACCTTACAGCTGCTGCTCCTGTTCACTTAGTAGTAAGTAGTAAGTAAGTACCTGCGTGTTAGTCTCCTTACACCTGCTGCTCCTGTTCGCCTAGTAGTAAGTAGGTACCTGCGTGTTAGTAACCTTACACCTGCTGCCCCTGTTCACCTAGTAGTAAGTAGGTACCTGCGTGTTAGTCACCTTACATCTTCTGCCCCTGTTCACCTAGCAGTAAGTAGGTGCCTGGGTGTTAGTCATGTTACACCTGCTGCCCATGTTCACCTACTAGTAAGTAGGTGCCTGCGTGTTAGTCACGTTACACCTGCTGCCCCCGTTCACCTAGTAGTAAGTAGGTACCTGCGTGTTAGTCACCTTAAACCTGCTGACATTGTTCACCTAGTAGTAAGTAGGTACCTGGAGGTTAGCCACTTTACATTTGCTGCGCCTGTTCACCTAGTAGTAAGTAGGTACCTGCGTGTTAGTCACCTTGCACCTGCTGCCCCTGTTCACCTAGTAGTAAGTAGGTACCTGCGTGGCTAGTTCTCCTTACACCTCTGCCCCTGTCGCACCTATAGTAGTAGGTACTGCGTGTTAGTCACCTTACACTGTGCCACGTTCACCTAGTAGTAAATAGGTGCCTGGGTGTTAGTTCACCTTGCAACCCCCAAAACCCCCCCCATGCTGCCACTGTTTACCTAATAGTAAGTAGGTACATGCGTGTTAGTCACCTTACACCTGCTGTCCCTGTTCACCTAGTAGTAAGTAGGTACCTGCGTGTTAATCACCTTATACCTGCTGCCCCTGTTCACCTAGTAGTAAGTAGGTACCTGCGTGTTAGTCACCTTACACAGCTGCCACTGTTTACCTAATAGTAAGTAGGTGCCTGGGTGTTAGTCACGTTACACCTGCTGCCCCTGTTCACCTAGTAGTAAGTAGGTACCTGCGTGTTAGTCACCTTACACCTGCTGCCCCTGTTCACCTAGTAGTAAATAGGTACCTGGGTGTTAGTCACCTTACACCTGCTGCCCCTGTTCAACTAGTAGTAAGTAGGTACTTGCGGTTTTAGTCCCTTAACACTGCTGCCTGTTCACCTTGTAGTAAATGGGTACCTGGTGTTAGTCACCTTATACGTGCTGCCCCGTTACCCTAGTAGTATTTAGGTACCTGCGTGCCTTGTATCCTTAACATCTGCTGACCCAGTTCTCCTAGTAGTAAGTAGGTACTGCGTGTTCAGTCACGTGACATCTGCTGCCCCTTCTTCACCTAGTAGTAAGTAGGTGGCATGGGTGCTAGTACCTTACACTGCTGCCCTGTTCACCTAGTAGTAGTGGTCATGCGTGTTAGTCCACCTTACACCTGTGCCCTGTTACCTAGTAGTAAGTAGGTACTGCGTGCTGTCACTTAACTGCTGCCCCTGTTCACCTAGTAATAAATAGGTACCTGCGTGTTAGTCACCTTATACTTGCTGCCCCTGTTCACCTAGTAGTAAGTAGGTACCTGCGTGTTAGCAACCTTACACCTGCTGCCCCTGTTCACCTAGTAGTAAGTAGGTACCTGCGTGTTAGTCACCTTACACCTGCTGCCCCTGTTTACCTAGTAGTAAGAAGGTACCTGGGTGTTAGTCACCTTACACCTGCTGCCCCTGTTCACCTAGTAGTAAGTAGGTACCTGCGTGTTAGTCACCTTACAACTGTTCCCCTGTTCACCTAGTAGTAAGTAGGTACTTGGGTGTTAGTCACCTTACAGCTGCTGCCCCTATTCACTTAGTTTAAGTAAGTACCTGCGTGTTAGTCACCTTACACCTGCTGCCCCTGTTCACTATTATTAAGGTAGGTACATGAGTGGCAGTCACTTACACTGCTGCCCTTTTATCTCAGTATGTAAATTAGGTACCTGCGGGCTAGTCACCTTCACCTTCTGACCTGCTTCCACTAGTAGTAAATGAGGTACTGCGTGTTAGTCACCATTATACTTGCTGCCCCTGTTCACCTAGTAGTATGTAGGTTTTATTTTAAAACCTTGGGCTTTTTGTAGCAAACTTACACCTGCTGCCCCTGTGACCTAGTGTAAGTAGGTACCTGGCGTGTTAGTCAACCTTTCACCTGCTGCCCCTGTTACCTATGTAGTAACAAAGGTACCTGGGGTGTTAGATCACCTTACACCTGCTGCCCCTGTTCACCTAGTAGTAAGTAGGTACCTGCGTGTTGTCACATACACCTGTTGCCCCTGTTCACTATTGTTAAGTGAGTAGGTACTTGGGTGTTAGGCACCTTAGAGCTGCTGCCCCTATGAACTTAGTAGTAAGTAAGTACCTGTGTGTTAGTCACCTTACACCTGCTGCCCCTGTTCACCTAGTAGTAAGTAAGTACCTGCGTGTTAGTCACCTTACACCTGCTGCCACTGTTCAACTAGTAGTAAGTAGGTGCCTGGGTGTTATTCACGTTAAACCTGCTGCTCCTGTTCACCTAGTAGTAAGTAGGAACCTGCGTGTTAGTAGCCTTACACCTGCTGCCCCTGTTCACCTAGTAGTAAGTAGGTACTTGGGTGTTCGTCCCCTTACAACTGCTGCCCCAGTTCACCTAGTAGTAAGTAGGTACCTGCGTGTTAGTCACCTTGCACCTGCTGGCCACTGTTCACTATTAGAAGTAGGTACTTGGCAGTTGGTCACCGTCCTACCTGCTGCCCGTTCACCTAGTAGTAAGTAGGTACCTGCGATTTAGTAAACTAAAAACCTGCTGCCCCTGTTCACCTAGTAATAAGTAGGTGCCTAGGTGTTAGTCAAGTTACACCTGCTGCCCCTGTTCACCTAGTAGTAAGTAGGTACGTTCGTGTTAGTCACCTTATACCTGCTGCCCCTGTTCACCTAGTTGTAAGTAGGTACCTTGTGTTAGTCTCGTTTACTACCTGCTGCCCCTGTTCACCTAGTTGTAAGTAGGTACCTGCGTGTTAGTCACCTTAAATCTGCTGCCCCTCTTCACCTAGTAGTAAGTAGGCGCCTGGGTGTTAGTCACCTTACACCTGCTGACCTTGCTCACCTAGTAGTAAGTAGGTACCTGGAGGTTAGCCTCCTTACACCTGCTGCGCCTGTTCACCTAGTAGTAAGGAGGTACATGCGAGTTAGTCACCTTACAAATGCTGCCCTTGTTCACCTAGTAGTAAGTAGGAACCTCCGTGTTAGTCACCTAACACCTGCTGCCCCTGTTCTCCTAGTAGTAAGTAGGTACCTGCCTGTTAATCACCTTACACCGGCTGCCTTTGTTCACCTAGTAGTAAGTAGGTACCTGCGGGTTAGTCACCTTACACCTGCTGCCCCTCTTCACCTAGTAGTAAGTAGCTACATGCGTCTTAGTCACCTTACACCTGCTGCCCCTCTTCACCTAGTAGTAAGTAGGTACCTGTGTGTTAATCACCTTACACCTGCTGCCCCTGTTCACCTAGCAGTAAATAGGTACCTGCGTGTTAGTCACCTTACACCTGCTGCCCCTGTTCACCTAGTAGTAAGTAGGTACCTGCTTATTAGTCACATTACACTTCCTGCACCTTTTCACCTAGTAGTAAGTAGGTACCTGCGTGTTAGTCACCTTACACCTGCTGTGTCTGTTCACCTAGTAGTAAGTAGGTACCTGTGTGTTAGTCACCTTACACCTGATGCCCCTGTTCACCTAGTAGTAAGTAGGTACCTGTGTGTTAGTCACCTTACAGCTGCTGCCCCTGTTGACCTAGTAGTAAGTAGGTACCTGTGTGTTAGTCACCTTACAGCTGCTGCCCCTGTTCACTTAGTAGTAAGTAAGTACCTGCATGTTAGTCACCTTACACCTGCTTCCCCTGTTCACCTAGTAGTAAGTAGGTGCCTGCGTGTTAGTCACCTTACACCTGCTGCCACTGCTCACCTAGTAGTATGTAGGTGTCGGGGTGTTAGTCACGTTACACCTGCTGCTCCTGTTCACCTAGTAGTAAGTAGGTACCTGGGTGTTAGTCACCTTACACCTGCTGCCCATGTTCACCTAGTAGTAAGTAGGTACCTGCGTGTTAGTCACCTTATACCTGCTGCCACTGTTCACCTAGTAGTAAGGAGGTGCCTGGGTCTTAGTCACGTTACACCTGTTGCTTTCCTGTTCACCAGTAGTATTTAGGTAAGTGCGTGTTAGTCGCCTTACACCTGCTGCCCCTCTTCACCTAGTAGTAAGTAGGTACCTGGGTGTTAGTCACATTACACCTGCTGCCCCTGTTCACCTAGTAGTAAGTAGGTACCTGCGTGTTAGTCACCTTACACCTGCTGCCCCTGTTCACCTAGTAGTATATAGGTACATGCGTGTAGGTCACCTTATACCTGCTGTCCCCTGGTCTCTAGAGTAAGTGGTACCTGAGTGTTAGTCACCTTACACCGGCCTGCCCCTGTTCACCTAGTTAGTATATAGGTACATGCGTGTAGGTCACCTTACACCTGCTGCCCTGTTCACCTAGTGTAATTCTGGTCCATGGTGTTGGGTCACCTTATACCTGCTGCCCCTGTTTCACTAGTTGTAAGTGGTACATGCGATTTAGTAACCTAAACTCCCTGCAGCCCCTGTTACCTAGTATTATGTAGGTGCCTGGGTGTTACGTCAAGTTACTCCTGGCGCCCTGTTACACCTAGTAGTAATTGGTCGTTCCGTGTTAGTCCACCTTACACCTGCTGCCCCTGTTCACCTAGTAGTAAGTAATGTACCCTATGATGTTGTCACACTTATCAGCTGCTGCCCTGTTCACTTAGTAGTAAGTAAGTACCTGCGTGTTCGTTTCTTACACCTGCTGCCCCTGTTCACCTAGTGGTACAGTAGGTACTTGGGTGTTAGGCATTTTCACCTGCTGGGGGGCCCCCCCCCAACCTGTCACCTAGTAGTAAGTTAGGTTTACCTGCGTGTTCAATCACCATATCACCTGCTGCCCATGTTAACCTGTAGTAAGTAGGTACTTTGGGGCGTGTTATTTCACCTTACACCTGGTGCCACTGTTGACCTAGTAGTAAGTAGGTGCCTGGGTGTTAGTCACGTTACACCTTCCGCCCCTGTTCACCTAGTAGTAAGTAGGTACCTGCGTGTTAGTCACCTTACACCTGCTGCCCCTGTTCACCTAGTAGTAAATAGGTACCTGGGTGTTATTCACCTTACACCTGCTGCCCCTGTTCAACTAGTAGTAAGTAGGTAAATGAGTTTTAGTCACCTTACACCTGCTGCCCCTGTTCACCTAGTAGTAAATAGGTACCTGCGTGTTAGTCACCTTATACGTGCTGCCCCTGTTTACCTAGTAGTATGTAGGTACCTGCGTGTTAGTAACCTTACACCTGCTGCCCCAGTTCACCTAGTAGTAAGTAGGTACCTGCGTGTTAGTTACGTTACATCTGCTCCCTCTTAACTAGTAGTAAGGTAGCGTGCCTGGGTGCTAGTCACCTTACACCGCTTGCCCCTGTCGACCTAGTAGTACAGTAGGTACCTGCGTGTTAGTCACCTTACACCTTCTGTCCCTGTTCACCTAGTAGTAAGTAGGTACCTGCGTGTTAGTCACCTTACACCTGCTGCCACTGTTTACCTAGTAGTAAATAGGTCCCTGGGCTGTAGTCTATCTTACACCTGCTGCCCCTTTCACCTAGTATAAGGATGCTACTGTTGTTATTCACCATTACAGCTGCTGCCCCAGTTCAACCTAGTAGTAAGTAGGTACCTGCGTGTTAGTCACCTTACACCTGCTGCTCCTGTTTACCTTGTAGTAAGTTGGTTCCTGGGTGTTAATCACCTTACACCTGCCTGCGCCTGTTACCTGTAGTAAGTAGGTATCTGCGCGGTTAGTACCTTACACCTGATTACCCCCTGTTCACTAGTTGTAAGTATGTACCTAGATGTTAGTCACCTTACAGCTGCTGCTCCTGTTCACTTAGTAGTAAGTAAGTACCTGCGTGTTAGTCTCCTTACACCTGCTGCCGCTGTTCACACTCTCAGTAAGTAGTAGGTACCTGCGTGGTAGTCAACCCTTACACCTGCTGCCTCTTTCACCTAGTAGTATAGTAGGTTACATTGCGTGTTAGTACCTACTCTTCTGAAGCAGACATCTCGTTCAATAGCGGTAAGTAGGTGCCTAGGTGTTAGTCACGTTACACTGCTGCCCATGTTTCACCTACTAGTAAGTAGGTGACTTGGTGTTAGTCACGTTACACCTTACTGCCCCCGTTCACCTAGTAGTAAGTAGGTCCTGCGTGTTAGTCACCTTTAACGTGCTGAACATTGTTACACCTAGTGGTAAGTAGGTACTGGAGGTTAGCCACTTACATTTGACTGCGCCTAGTTCACCTAGTAGTAAGTAGGTACCTGGTGTTAGTCACCTTAAACCTGTGCCCCTGTTACCTAGTAGTAAGTGGTACCTGCGGTTAGTCACCTTACATCTGCTGCCCTGTTCACCTAGTAGTAGTAAGGTACCTGCTCGTGTAGTCACTTACACCTTCTGCCCCTGTTCACCTCAGTGTAAGTAGGTACCTGCGTGTTAGTCACCTTACACCTGCTAGCCCCTGTTCACCTAGTATGTAAATAGGTGCCTGGGTGTTAGTCCCTTACAATGCTGCCACGGTTTACCTAATAGTAAGTAGGTACATGCGTGTTAGTCACCTTACACCTGCTGCCCCTGTTCAACTAGAAGTAAGTAGGTGCCTGTGTGTTAGTACGTTTACACCTGCTGTCGCCCTGTTCACTAGTAGTGTAAGAGGTACCTGCGTGTTAATCACTTTAACATGCGCCCCTGTTTCACTAGTAGTAAGTAGGTACCTGACTTGTTAGGGCACCTTACATCAGCTGCCACTGTTTACCTAGTAGTAAGTAGGTGCCTGGGTGTTAGTCACGTTACACCTGCTGCCCCTGTTCACCTAGTAGTAAGTAGGTACCTGCGTGTTAGTCACCTTACACCTGCTGCCCCTGGTCCCTAGTAGGTAATTAGGTAACCTGGGTGCTGAGTCCCCTTACACCGCATGCCCTGTTAACTAGTAGTATGTAGGTACTTGCGTTTTAGTCACCTTACACCTGCTGCCCCTGTTCACCTAGTAGTAAATAGGTACCTGCGTGTTAGTCACCTTATACGTGCTGCCCCTGTTTACCTAGTAGTATTTAGGTACCTGCGTGTTAGTAACCTTACATCTGCTGCCCCAGTTCACCTAGTAGTAAGTAGGTACCTGCGTGTTAGTCACGTTACATCTGCTGCCCCTCTTCACCTAGTGTAAGTAGGTTGCCTGGGTGTAGTCACTTACACCTGCTGCCCCTGTTCCACATAGGAGTGCTAAGTAGGTACCTGCGTGTTAGTCACCTTACACTGCTTTCCATGTTTCACCTAGTGTAGTACGGTACCTACGTGTAGTCACCTTACACTTGCTGCCCCTGTTTACTAGTAGTAAGTAGGGTCCCTGGTGTGTTAGTCACCTTACACCGCTGCCCATGTCACCTAGCTAGTAGGCTATGCTACCTGGATGTTAGTCACCTTACAGCTGTCTGCCAATGCTTCACTTAGTAGAAAGTAAGTACCTGCGTGTTAGGTCTCCTACACCTGCTGCCCCTGATTCACCTAGTAGTAAGTAGGTACCTGCGGTGTTAGGGTCACCTTACACTGCTGCCCTGTTCCTAGTAGTAAGTAGGTACCAGTTGTTATTCACCTTACACCTGCTGCGCCTTTTCACCTAGTAGTAACTAGGTACCTGCGTGTTAGTCACCTTACACCTGCTGCCCCTGTTCACCTAGTAGTAAGTATGTACCTGGTGTTAGCCACTTACAGATGCTGCCCCCTGTTCACTTAGTAGTAAAGTAAGTACCTGCGTGTTTGTCACCCTTTACACTGTCTGCCCGTTCACCTAGTAGTAAAGTAGGTATTTGTGGGTTTAGTCCACTTGCACCTGCTGCCACTGTTCACCAGTAGTTAAGTAGGTGCCTGGGTGTTAGTCACCTTAACCTGCTGCCCCTGTTCACCTAGTAGTAAGTAGGTGCCTGCGTGTTAGTCACGTTACATTGCTGTCCCTGTTCACTAGTAGTAAGTAGGTACCTGCGTGTTAATCACCTTTATACCTACTGCCCCTGTTCTCCTAGTAGAATGTAGCCGTACCTGCGTTGTTAGTCACCTTACCTGGCTGCCACTTTTGACATAGTAGTAAGTAGGGGCCTTGGTGTTAGTCCACGTTACAACTGCTGCCCCTGCTTCACTAGTAGTAAGTAGGTACCTGCGTGTTGTCCCTTTCACCTGCTGCCCCTGTCACCTAGTAGTATGATAGGTACTGGGTGTTATCATCACCTTACACCTGGCTGCCCCTGGTTGAATCTAGTAGTAATTAGGTCCCTGGCGTTTTTTGTCACCTTTACACCTTGCTGCCCTGTTCACCTAGTGTAAAGTAGATTACCTGGGGGTTAGTCACCTTATACCTGGTGCCCCTGTTCACCTTGTTGTAAGTAGGTACCTTCGTGTTAGTCACGTTACACCTGCTGCCCCTGTTCACCTAGTAGTAAGTAGGTACCTGCTTGTTAGTCACCTTACATCTGCTGCCCCTCTTCACCTAGTAGTAAGTAGGCGCCTGGGTGTTAGTCACCTTACACCTGCTGCCCCTGTTCACCTAGTAGTAAGTATGTACCTGTGTGTTAGTCACCTTACACTTGCTGCCCCCCCCCCCCCCCCTTTCACCTAGTAGTAAGTAGGTACCTGCGTGTTAGTCACCTTACACCTGCTGCCTCTGTTTACCTAGTAGTAAGTAGGTCCCTGGGTGTTAGTCACCTGACACCTGCTCCCCCTGTTCACCTAGTAGTAAGTAGGTACCTTGCGTGTTAGTCACTTTACACTGCTGCCCTTGTTCACCTAGTAGTTAGTAGGTACCTGGGTGTTAGCATCTTACACCCTGCTGCCCTGTTCACTTCGTAGTAAGTAGGTACCGGGGTGTTAGTCACGTTACACCTGCTGCCCCTGTTCACTCAACAGTATGAGGCTACATGGATGATAGTGACCTTACAGCTGGTGGCCCCTCTTCCGTAGCAGGTATAATGATTCCTTGGTGCTATTATTTCTATTAGTTATTATTATTATTATTTTTATTATTATTTATTATTATTATTATTATTATTATTATTATTATTATTATTATTATTAAAATTATTATTATTATTATTATTTATTATTTTATTATTATTAAAATTATTATTATTTTTATTATTATTATTATTATTATTATTTTTATTATTATTTATTTTTTATTTATTATTATTATTATTAACAAACCGGCCGTCTCCCACCGAGGCAGGGTAGGTGAAGGGGTTATTATCCATATGCTCCTGGTATTTTTGTCGCTTCTTAGGACACTCATGGTTTACGGAGGAAGGATTCTTCTCCACTTCCCCATGGAAGTGTAATTATTA
>NC_069415.1:31875519-31923019 GCF_026875155.1 Cherax quadricarinatus
TTTCAAAACCAGGGCAAAAATAATGAAGGGAAATGTAATATATATATATCTTCAAACTTAATTAAGTCCTTTCAGCCAAAGGAATTTTATGAATGGAAAGTTTGAAGATTGCGACCTGCGTTGAATTTTATTACTGGCTGGTCGTAATGGCTATTGTACCTCACAAACCAAATAATTATTGTACCTCACAAAGTAATTATTGTACATCACAAACCAAGTAATTATTGTACCTCACGAACCAAGTAATTATTGTACCTCACAAACCAAGTAATTATTGTACCTCACAAAGTAATTATTGTATCTCACAAACCAAGTAATTATTGTACCTCACAAACCAAGTAATTATTGTACCTCACAAAGTAATTATTGTATCTCACAAACCAAGTAATTATTGTACCTCACAAACCAAGTAATTATTGTACCTCACAAAGTAATTATTGTATCTCACAAACCAAGTAATTATTGTACCTCACAAACCAAGTAATTATTGTACCTCACAAAGTAATTATTGCATCTCACAAACCAAGTAATTATTGTACCTCACAAAGTAATTATTGTACCTCACAAACCAAGTAATTATTGTACTTCACACACAAAGTAATTATTGTACCTCACAAACGAAGTAATTATTGTACCTCACATGCGAAGTAATTATTGTACCTCACAAACCAAGTAATTATTGTACTTCACACACGAAGTAATTATTGTACCTCACAAACCAAGTAATTATTGTACTTCACACACGAAGTAATTATTGTACCTCACAAACCAAGTAATTATTGTACTTCACAAACAAAGTAATTATTGTACCTCACAAACAAAGTAATTATTGTACCTCAAACGAAGTAATTATCGTACCTCACAGACAAGAAATATAATGATTGTACTTCACAAACAAGAAGATAATTATTGTACCTCACAAATGAAGTAATTATTGTTCCTCACAAACAGGAAGATAATTATTGTACCTCACAAACGAAGTAATTATTGTGCCTCACAAACAAGATGCATAATTATAGTACCTCACAAACAAAACATAAAACTTTCATACCTCACAAGCAAAACAATTGTCGCACCTCATTAAACAACTCATAATTGTCGTACCTTACAAACAGCACTATATAATCATCGTACCTTACAAGCGAGAAATTATACTCATTACATATTACAGAGGAAATGTATAATTATCAAACCTTAAAAACCAAATGTATAATTATCGTACTTTAAAAGACCTATAATTATTCGCACATTACAACAGTATCCTATAATTATCTTACCTTACAAATTATAGAATCTAACAATCTCTATAATTATCGCATTTTACAGCAAATCTTATCATAACTTAAAAATCATCGTACAACAGAACACACGTAATTATAGCATCTGACCTCCCCCCCCCTCCACCAAAATCAACAACAATCGCACCTTTCAGCCAGCACGTATAATTATCGTACCATACAAAGAGAATGTATAATTGGGTGAGGTAGGGGAGAGTTATCGCACCTCCGAGGTGCGTGTGCTGGCTGGTGGGTGCTGCTGCAAGCATCAGTTAGTAGGAGCATGAAGCTCAACAGGTGTGTTAGTGTCTGCTACTCACTCCCTCCCTCGCTCTCCAGAAACACCCCCTGACCATCCACTCACTGTACTCGTTACCTCGTCCCTCGTTGCTTCCAGCAGCGCAGAGTGCCGTGAGAGAGCACATACCAGCGCTGGGGCGATGAAAAGCGCCGGCATTCATCGCTGATAAGGAAGGCAGGGGAAAGATTTTTGTGTGTGTGGGTGTAACTGTACGCTGCCGCATGCAAGTGCGTTTTGCATTGTTGAGAGAGAGAGGGAAAAAAAAGTCCAGAAGTCGTTATATAGGACGAGGCAATAGATTTTCGCGTGACCAAGACAATGATTGATCGGATGTGTGGGGGTTCAAGTGAGAGGTTGACCAGTGCAACTTGCAGTCAGACCCGTACGAAGGTGGAGGTCTGAATATATTAATTAACTTGTCTGTCTCTACTACACCACCATCACTGCACCAGTGATACCGTCACTGCACTAGTGCTGCCGTCACTGCACTAGTGCTGCCGTCACTGCACTAGTGCTGCCGTCACTGCACTAGTGCTGCCGTCACTGCACTAGTGCTGCCGTCACTACACTAGTACTGCTGTCACTGCACCAATGATACAGTCGCTGCACTACTGCTGCCGTCACTGCACTAGTACTGCTGTCACTACACCAGTGATACCGTCACTGCACTAGTGCTGCCGTCACTACACTAGTACTGCTGTCACTGCACCAGTGATACCGTCACTGCACTAGTGCTGCCGTCACTGCACTAGTGCTGCCGTCACTACACTAGTACTGCTGTCACTGCACCAATGATACAGTCGCTGCACTACTGCTGCCGTCACTACACTAGTACTGCTGTCACTGCACCAATGATACAGTCACTGCACTAGTGCTGCCGTTATTGCACCAGTGCTACAGTCACTGCACTAGTGCTGCCGTCACTGCGCTAGTACTGCTGTCACTGCACCAGCGATACCGTCACTGCACTAGTGCTGCCGTCACTGCACTAGTACTGCTGTCACTGTACCAGTGATACCGTTACTGCACTAGTGCTGCCGTCACTACACTAGTACTGCTGTCACTGCACCAATGATACAGTCACTTCTCTAGTGCTGACGTTAGTGCACCAGTGCTACAGTCACTGCATTAGTGCTGCCGTCACTGCACTAGTACTGCTGTCACTGCACCAGTGATACCGTCACTGCACTATTGCTGCCGTTATTGCACCAGTGCTACAGTCACTGCACCAGTGATACCATCACTGCACTAGTGCTGCCGTCACTACACTAGTACTGCTGTCACTGCACCAGTGATACCGTCACTGCACTAGAGCTGCCGTTATTGCACCAGTGCTACAGTCACTGCACCAGTGATACCATCACTGCACTAGTGCTGCCGTCACTACACTAGTACTGCTGTCACTGCACCAGTGATACCGTCACTGCACTAGTGCTGCCGTTATTGCACCAGTGCTAGAGTCACTGCACCAGTGATACCGTCACTGTACTAGTGCTGCCGTCACTGCACTAGTGCTGCTGTCGCTGCATAAGTAATACCATCACTGCACCAGTGATACCGTCACTGCACTGGTGCTGCCGTTATTGCACCAGTGCTACCATCACTGCAACAGTTCCGTCACTGCACAAATGCTACCGTCACTGCTCAAGTGCTACCGTCACTGCACCAGTGGTTTCATCACTACACCAGTGATACCGTCACTGCATTAATAGCATCATCACTGCACCAGTACTGCCCTCCCTTCACCAGTGTTACCGTCACTGCATCAGTACTACTACTATCACTACACAAGTGCTGCCATTACTGCCTCAGCGCCATCATTGTAGCAGTGCCATAATCACTGCACCTGTGCTACCGTCACTGCATCAGTGCTACCATTACTGCACGAGTGCTACTAAACTACACCAGTGCTACCGTCACTGCACCAGTGCTACCGTCACTGCACCAGTGCTACTGTCACTGCACCAGTGCTACTGCCACTGCAGCAGTGCTACCGTCACTGCACCAGTGCTACCGTCACTGCACCAGTGCTACTGTCACTGCACCAGTGCTACCGTCACTGCACAAGTGCTACAGTCACTGCACCAGTGCTACCGACATTGTATAAGTGCTACCATCACTGCACCAGTACTACCATCACTGCACCAGTACTACCATCACTGCACAACTGCTACCATTACTGCCTCAGTGCCACCATCACTGTAACAGTGCCACTTCAGTATATATAATCCTACCGTCCCATATTGTTTCCTCTTGTGGACATTACAATATTCAAATGTTTCTTTAGTTCATGTAGCGACCACTTGTACTCCCCAAGACTCTCTGATAGCTGTTGTTGACTGTACTGTAAGAGAGTCCTCTTTATGTAACGTTTTCTCACCCAAAGTGAGTGGTATTGTGAGAATTAGTTATCATCTTACAGGGTGATATATACGTGCTTACCAGGCTCCCCCTTGTGACGTCTCTTTTAAGCACCTCTTTCAGCTTTTTGTTCTGTTTAAGGATTGAACATGTTCAACCAGTCTTTTCTGATTTCTTCATTACCTTCCTGTCAACCCACCTTACTATGTTATAAGATCTCATTAAGATAGGAAATTTGCAGTGTGTGTTTATCTTAACCACCTGCGTCAGTCAACCCACAGTTCCTGGTTGGTATTTCTTGAGCCTTTATGAATCTGTAAAGACTCGCCTTCACCTCAACTCATCACAGAGACTGTAACTTTCTCTTGTTTTAAGTTTATGTTCGGAGAAAGTTGCCTTTAGCTATTACCTTCCCTCTGTGGCTCCTAGCCTTCCAGTCTACTAGAAGGCTAGCTTTCTTTCCCTCTCTCTCTGACGTAGGCTAAGGAGATGTGTGCCCCTCACCCTCGATAGTAAATAGATGCCATTCCTTTACCTTGGATAGCAAGGGATGCCTGTCCCTCATCCTGGATAGCTAGGGGATGCCTATCCCTCACCCTGGATAGTCAAGAGGAGTCACGGTGCCCCCGCGGGGGTAGGGAGGCCAGGATGTGTTCCTCCCTAGCCTCGGGGAGCCTGGACGGGGGCGGCCCACCCCCACGACCCACCACCACTGCAGCAGACGTCAAGATGAGACGTTTCACCCTTCCCAACCTCTTCCTCACTGTAGAAGGTCAAGACCGCAAACTCGAGGAGATATGTCCAGGAATCTACGAGTATACTGGTGAGTCACTGAGGGTATATTTCAAGAGTCGGTGTGAATCAAACAGCACTGAGTTATATATATATATATATATATATATATATATATATATATATATATATATATATATATATATATATATATATATATATATATATATATATATAATATATATATATATATATATATATATATATATATATATATATATATATATATATATATATATATATATATATATATATATATATATATTCATACATATATATGTGACGAGTGTATTTGTGTATAATAAATATTTTAAATTCAGTTTCATATATAATGTTTGTTAAAGACTTCGGATAAAAATATTAATACCTGGTGTTTGATACACCAGGTTGATCTTAGTCTTACAGGTCACCAACTACCTGGTGTTTGATACACCAGGTTGATCTTAGTCTTACAGGTCACCAACTACCTGGTGTTTGATACACCAGGTTGATCTTAGTCTTACAGGTCACCAACTACCTGGTGTTTGATACACCAGGTTGATCTTAGTCTTACAGGTCACCAACTACCTGGTGTTTGATACACCAGGTTGATCTTAGTCTTACAGGTCACCAACTACCTGGTGTTTGATACACCAGGTTGATCTTAGTCTTACAGGTCACCAACTACCTGGTGTTTGATACACCAGGTTGATCTTAGTCTTACAGGTCACCAACTACCTGGTGTTTGATACACCAGGTTGATCTTAGTCTTACAGGTCACCAACTACCTGGTGTTTGATACACCAGGTTGATCTTAGTCTTACAGGTCACCAACTACCTGGTGTTTGATACACCAGGTTGATCTTAGTCTTACAGGTCACCAACTACCTGGTGTTTGATACACCAGGTTGATCTTAGTCTTACAGGTCACCAACTACCTGGTGTTTGATACACCAGGTTGATCTTAGTCTTACAGGTCACCAACTACCTGGTGTTTGATACACCAGGTTGATCTTAGTCTTACAGGTCACCAACTACCTGGTGTTTGATACACCAGGTTGATCTTAGTCTTACAGGTCACCAACTACCTGGTGTTTGATACACCAGGTTGATCTTAGTCTTACAGGTCACCAACTACCTGGTGTTTGATACACCAGGTTGATCTTAGTCTTACAGGTCGCCAACATTCATGATTAAATTTTTTTTTATTAATAAAGCAATGAAATTAGAAGCTACAAATGCTCACTAATATATTAAATCTTCCAGTACGATAATGTGTTACTGGAAGGTTGAGATCAGTCAGAAGAAGCTTTTTTATCCTAGTTATCTCACAGAATCAATGAGATTCCGAGAATATTGGAGAATTTGTACTAACACATCGTAGAGATTTACATCCTTTAACATACATCAGTTTTTAATTATTGAAGATTTTAGGGGTGGCATAGCCAAGATATTTTATTCGAGAAATGCTAGAGCCATTTAATAGTTAAGGTGGAAAACTGTTACTTGCACACTCTAAGACGATCACCTAAATAAGACACACAAGTACTGAAATTTTGAAGTAAACTGGAAACGTCTTTCCCAATTTTCTTAATGGAAAGAAAATCCGGAAATGGGTTAATATAACTTTGACCAGAGGGCGTCCGTACATGGCAATAGTTGCGTGAATCTACAGTATGCCAGCGTTAAAAATTTGATGTCGGTCGGATAAGGCGTTCTCGAGTTATAATAGAAAACTTCACAGGCAGACAAGAAAAATGTATTTAAAAGTGTAACTAAAATTTACGAAAACATGATAGTAGTGTATATAGGTGGCTCACTGAACTCGCCGCTCTGAAAAACATCATAAAAACGTCAGTTTTCAGTATTTTTCCATTCTCTTTACACTTTTATTTTATTTAAATTCTTTAACATCGTGTATATATATATATATATATATATATATATATATATATATATATATATATATATATATATATATATATATATATATATATATATATATAATATATATATATATATATATACGCATCACTCTCTCCACTGGACCACCATCCTTAAACACCAGGCATCCAGCAGTACTGTGTTATCTTGATGCAAGGACATCCGTGGTCGTGGAGCCTCGGAGACTAATTTCAACCTCATCCTGTCTGGATATATCTATGTCTATATATCTTGTCTATATATCTATGAAATCACGAAACAAGTGATTTTGAATCATTAACAGAACTGTAGTTTGGCCAGGACTCGATCCTGCGTTCCCATGCCCAACCCTGTGTGAACTGATCGCCTGGTGTTTAATTAAGGATGGTGGTCCTGTGAAGAAAGTGATTCATACTTTGTTCATTTCACACAGGATTGGGCATGGGAACGCAGGATCGAGTCCTGGACAAGCCGCAGTTTTGTTAATGATTCAAAATCACTTGTTTCGTGATTTCATTGATATGTGTGTGTGTGTGTGTGTGTGTGTGTGTGTGTGTGTGTGTGTGTGTGTGTGTGTGTGTGTGTGTGTGTGTGTGTGTGTGTGTGTGTAAGTGTGTGTGTGTGTGTGTATGTGTATGTGTGTGTGTGTGTGTGTGCACAAAACTTGTGCCTGTACGAACAATATCGCTCAAAGTAGGGGGTATACTGTGGCTGGTCACAGCACTCATTCTTGCCAACTGGTCAGAGAACTAACTCTTCTGAAAACTGATTTCGGTGGTGGTGGTCGACAGCTTGCAATAGATATTGCAGTTGTTCTTAATTCTTGGTGTGCTTTCCACACTATTATTGAATTAGATCAACCCCTCCTTCAGCATTGTCCTTGATAACCTTAATGTTTCCCACCTTCCGGAGAATCTTTCGGAAATTTTCATCTGAGTCTCAATTTGATGGACGTTTTCGCAAGAAAATGAGTTGATTTTGAGGTTCTGAATAAGCTTGAGGGAGTTCATCGTGGAGAAGGAATTCAGCATCGTAAGGGGAACTTGTGGAAGGCTCACACTTTTCAGGGAGTCACGGCCGCCTTCTCTCTCTTCCTTTGCCTTAACTGTCAGCGTTAGTCTCACCATATCTTCCAAGTACCACAAGTGGGCTTCCAATTTTGACGATGCAGCTTTTGAAATTTTCTTGTTGTGGCATTGACAGACTTTTTGAAGGAGCTGCCGATCGCTGAACGGAGCTGCTGCGGCTATCAGAGCTGTGATTCAGTCTTTCAGGCAGATGGTCGGTACAAACACTATAAATACGCAAGTTTTCTCTCTAGGAGCGAGATTATTTAGCTGCTTCTGGAACATGCCCCATCTTTCTGGCAGTACAAGATTTCTGCCATCCATCGTGCTTGATGCCTTACCCCTGGACATCTGGTTCAGCACCCGAGAATCTTTGCTCAAGACAAAGGGATAGGCAATTCAATGAATTCTCGGTAGTCGTCTCGGTATTATCATAATTCCAGAGCCTTGCCTAGTGCGCTAATTGAAGCACTTCTGTCATCTTCGCCGACAACCAGCAGGATCTCCTCATTATCCAGACACGCAGCAAAGTCGGGCTGGTTTTGAACAAGGAAATATTAGGGCTTGATGTGGGTCCATATCTAGCGCTGAAGACCCGGGTCATCATTTCCCTCGCGTGATAACGGCAAGCATAACGAAAAAAGTTTCTTCCCAATCGCTGTTGAAGACAAACACTGCACCTAGGAACAATCCATTGTCTGAGACAGTTGTACTGAAACACAGTCCGATGATGCACTCTGTCATTTCCCATTCTTGAGAATTTGGGCAATAGCAATTGCTCGCTCTTCACTTGTTCCCCTAGCAAGTTTTGGAGCTCCAGGCAGCTGACATTGGCCATTGGTGGCGCTGATAATGCCTGCAAGTCGCTCTACTTGTTCGTTTGAATTTAACAGATCTGGAATAAGCTTGTCATGAATGAACCGTCAATACCATTCCTAAGTTGCTGCGGTGATGCTCTCAGTGTCATTTGATGGAGGAACGACTAATGTTGAGTTGCTCAGGTCAGCTCACTGACAGTGACAAAGAAATATGTACAATCAACATACATTTCTTCGCAGATTTTACGCATTAAGATACTGAAGAAATTCCAGAAAAAAAATATATAGGTCAGGACGAAAAAATGTTGTGCACGATCAAAACCACTAGTAACATGGTTCTCAGACAAATAGATTAAAACCAAACAAATCCCTGGGCCCTGATGAACTGTTCTCAAGGGTTATAAAGAAATGTGAGGAGGCACTTAGCAAATCTTTGGCTAGTCTTTTCAACAAATCACTACAAAGTGGAATAGTGACAGGTAAGTGGAAAATGGAAGTGATACCAATCTACAAAACAGGAGAGAGTTCCTTAGCTTCGAATTATAGACTAATTAACCTAACCTCCATTGTGGGAAAACTGATGGAATCAATAACTGCCGAGGCTATTCGAAGGCACCTTGAAACACATAAATTTTACAAAGGGGTGTTCCTTCCATACGAATTTAATATTTTCTTTCTCACTACGGTAGCTAAGGAGGTAGATCATTGTAATGGCTATGATATTGTGTATATGGATTTCAGTAAGACTTCTGATAGAGTTCCACATCTGAGACTGATGAGGAAAATAGTGGCATACGGAATAGGAGGAGAATTTCTTCCTGGATCGAGGCGTTGTTGAGAGAAATGGGGAGAAATCAGAGTGGGGACGTGTCACAAGCGTGTTCCACAGGGGTCAGTGTTGAACCATTTGTTGTTCACAATATACTTAAACGACATAGATGGGGAACAAATAGCGACATAAGCAAATTTGCCGATAACACTAAAACAGGCCGTCGAATTAATTCCAACGAAGACACTAAAGCGCTGCAGGAAGATATGAATGCAGTGGTCGGAGAAATGGCAGATGCAGTTTAATGTTAAGTTCTAAGCCTGGGAATAGAGAATAACCATGACACTTATAAATAAATAATGTAGATCTCAGTTACTCTGCGAAAAGTATTTAGGAGTCTGGTTACCAGTGATCTAAAGCCAAGACAACACTGCGTAAGTGTTCACAATAAAGCGAATAGAATTCTTGGGTTCATATCAAGATGTATGAGAGGAGTCCTCAGGTTATTCTGTTTCTCTTTACATCGTTGGTTAAACTTTATTTAGATTATGCTGCACAGTCCTAGCCGCATTACAGAATGGATATAATTGCGCTGGAAAACATACAGAGAAGAATGACAACGTTGATCCCATATATCAGAAATCTTTCGTACGAGGATAGAATAAGAACCCTGAACCTGCACTTTCTGGAAAGACATAAAATTAAGGAAGATATGACTGAGGTGTATAAATGGAAAAAAAAGAATAATAAAGGGATATAAACATGTTAAAAATATCTAACCAAGACATGACTCGCAGCAATGGGTTCAAGTCGGAAAAAATTGGATTTAGAAAATATACAGGAAAGCGCTGGTTAGGTAGCAGAATTGTGGATGAGTGGTGGTACAAACTCCCAGGCAGCCTCACTGAAGCGAAAACCTTGTGTAGCTTTGACAAATTGGTTAGACAAGTACATAAATGGATGTGAGCGAGTGTGAGTTGGACATGCCTTGCATGGGCCAGTAGGCCTACAAAAGGGTTCCTTCTATCTTATGTTCTCATGTTCTTTTTAGCTTTCCGGGATAATTTGTAATATGGAAATTAATAAAGAATATGTAATGATAATCAAGTGTGGGGTTACAGATACAGCTGGTTGTGAAGATACGCTGGTTGTCAAGATACAGCTGGTTGCGAAGATACAGCTGGTTGTGAAGATACAGCTGGTTGTGAAGATACAGCTGGTTGTGAAGATACAGCTGGTTGTGAAGATACAGCTGGTTGTGAGGATACAGCTGGTTGTGAAGATACAGCTGGTTGTGAAGATACAGCTGGTTGCGAAGATACAGCTGGTTGTGAAGATACAGCTGGTTGTGAAGATACAGCTGGTTGTGAAGATACAGCTGGTTGTGAAGATACAGCTGGTTGTGAGGATACAGCTGGTTGTGAAGATACAGCTGGTTGTGAAGATACAGCTGGTTGTGAAGATACAGCTGGTTGTGAAGATACAGCTGGTTGTGAAGATACAGCTGGTTGTGAAGATACAGCTGGTTGTGAAGATACAGCTGGTTGTGAAGATACAGCTGGTTGTGAAGATACAGCTGGTTTTGAAGATACAGCTGGTTGTGAAGATACAGCTGGTTGTGAAGATACAGCTGGTTGTGAAGATACAGCTGGTTGTGAAGATACAGCTGGTTGTGAAGATACAGCTGGTTGTGAAGATACAGCTGGTTGTGAAGATACAGCTGGTTGTGAAGATACAGCTGGTTGTCAAGATACAGCTGGTTGCGAAGATACAGCTGGTTGTGAAGATACAGCTGGTTGTCAAGATACAGCTGGTGCGAAGATACAGCTGGTTGTGAAGATACAGCTGGTTGTGAAGATACAGCTGGTTGTGAAGATACAGCTGGTTGTGGAAGATACAGTGGTTGTGAGGATACAGCTGGTTGTGAAGATACAGCTGGTTGTGAAGATACAGCTGGTTGTGAGATACAGCTGGTTGTGAAGATACAGCTGTTGTGAAGATACAGCTGGTTGTGAAGATACAGCTGGTTGTGAAGATACAGCTGGTTGTGAAGATACAGCTGGTTGTGAAGATACAGCTGGTTGTGAAGATACAGCTGGTTTTGAAGATACAGCTGGTTGTGAAGATACAGCTGGTTGTGAAGATACAGCTGGTTGTGAAGATACAGCTGGTTGTGAAGATACAGCTGGTTGTGAAAATACAGCTGGTTGTGAAGATACAGCTGGTTGTGAAGATACAGCTCCCCCCACATGTGTTGTTTATGTTGTCTCCTACATGTGTTGTTTATGTTGTCTCCTACATGTGTTGTTTATGTTGTCTCCTACATGTGTTATTTATGTTGTCTCCTACATGTTGTTTATGTTGTCTCCCAAATGTTTTGTTTATGTTGTCTCCTACATGTGTTGCATATGTTGTCTCCTACATGTGTTGTTTATGTCTCCTACATGTGTTGTTTATGTTCTCTCCCACATGTGTTGTTTATGTTGTCTCCTACATGTGTTATGCCTCTCATATGTGTTGTTTACGGTGTCTCCCACATGTGTTGTTTACGTTGTCTCCCACATGTGTTGTTTATGTTGTCTCCTACATGTGTTGTTCATGTTGTCTCCCAAATGTGTTGTTTACGTTATCTCCCGCATGTGTTGTTTATGTTGTCTCCTACATGTGTTGTTTATGTCTCCCATATGTGTTGTTTATGTTGTCTCTCAAATGTGCTGTTTATGTTGTCTCCCAAATGTGTTGTTTATGTTGTCTCCCAAATGTGTTGTTTATGTTGTCTCCTACATGTGTTGTTTATGTTGTCTCCTACATGTGTTGTTTATGTTGTCTCCCAAATGTGTTGTTTACGTTATCTCCCACATGTGTTATTTATGTTGTCTAATACATGTGTTGTTTATGATGTCTCCCAAATGTGCTGTTTATGTTGTCTCCCAAATGTGTTGTTTATGTTGTCTCCCAAATGTGCTGTTTATGTTGTCTCTCAAATGTGTTGTTTATGTTGTCTCCTACAGGAGTTCTTTATGTTGTCTCCCACATTTCTTGTTTATGTTGTCTCCCACATGTGTTGTTTATGTTGTCACTCACATGTGTTATTTATGTTGTCTCCTACATGTGTTGTTTATGTTGTCTCCTACAAGACTTCTTTATGTTATCTCCCACATTTCTTGTTTAAGTTGTCTCCCACATGTGTTGTTTATGCTGTCTCCTACATGAGTTCTTTATGTTGTCTCCCAAATGTGTTGTTTTTGTTGTCTCCTACATGTCTTGTTTATGTTGTCTCCCAAATGAGCTGTTTATGTTGTCTCCTACATGTGTTGTTTATGTTGTCTCTTACATTACTTGTTTATGTTGTCTCCTACATTTCTTGTTTATGTTGTCTCCCAAATGTGCTGTTTATGTTGTCTCCCAAATGTGCTGTTTATGTTGTCTCCTACATGTGTTGTTTATGTTGTCTCCTACAATTCTTGTTTATGTTGTCTCCCAAATGTGTTGTTTATGTTGTCTCCTACATGTGTTGTTTATGTTGTCTCCTACATGAGTTCTTTATGTTGTTTCCCAAATGTTTTGTTTATGTTGTCTCCTACATGTGTTGTTTATGTTGTCTCCTACATGAGTTCTTTATGTTGTCTCCCAAATGTGTTGTTTATGTTGTCTCCCAAATGTGTTGTTTATGTTGTCTCCCAAATGTGCTGTTTATGTTGTCTCCCAAATGTGTTGTTTATGTTGTCTCCTACATGTGTTGTTTATGTTATCTCCCAAATGTGTTGTTTATGTTGTCTCCTACAGGTGTTGTTTATGTTGTCTCCCAAATGTGTTGTTTATGTTGTCTCCTACATGTGTTGTTTATGTTGTCTTCCAAATGTGCTGTTTATGTTGTCTCCTAAATGTGTTGTTTATGTTGTCTCCTACATGAGATCTTTATGTTGTCTCCCACATTTCTTGTTTATATTGTCTCCCAAATGTGTTGTTTATGTTGTCTCCTACATGAGTTCTTTATGTTGTCTCCCACATTTCTTGTTTATGTTGTCTCCCTCATGTGTTGTTTATGTTGTGTCCTACATGTCTTATTTATGTTGTCTCCCACATGTCTTGTTTATGTTGTCTCCTACACGTGTTGTTCATGTTGTCTCCTACATGTGTTGTTTATGTTGTCTCCTCATGTGTTGTTTATGTTGTCTCCTACATGTGTTGTTTATATTGTCTCCTACATGTGTTGTTTATGTTGTATCCTACATGTGTTGTTTATGTTGTCTCCTACATGTGTTGTTTATGTTGTATCCTACATGTGTTGCTTATGTTGTCTCCTACATGTGTTGTTTATGGTGTCTCCCACATGTGTTGTTTATGTTGTCTCCTACATGTGTTGTTTATGTTGTCTCCCACATGTGTTGTTTATGTTGTCTCCCAAATTTGTTGTTTATGTTGTCTCCCACATGTCTTGTTTATGTTGTCTCCCACATGTCTTGTTTATGTTGTCTCCCACATGTCTTGTTTATGTTGTCTCCTACACGTCTTGTTTATCTTGTCTCCTACATGTGTTGTTTTTGTTGTCTCCTACATGTGTTGTTTATGTTGTCTCCCACATGTCTTGTTTATGTTGTCTCCTACATGTGTTGTTTATGTTGTCTCCTACATGTGTTGTTTATGTTGTCTCCTACATGTGTTGTTTATGTTGTCTCCTCAAGTGTTGTTTACGTTGTCTCCTACATGTATTGTTTATGTTGCCTCCTCATGTGTTGTTTATGTTGTCTCCTACATGTGTTGTTTATATTGTCTCCTACATGTGTTGTTTATGTTGTATCCTTCATGTGTTGTTCATGTTGTCTCCTGTATGTGTTGTTTATGTTGTCTGCTACATGTGTTATTTATGTTGTCTCCTACATGTGTTGTTTATGTTGTCTCCTACATGTGTTATTTATGTTGTCTCCTACATGTGTTGTTTATGTTGTCTCCTACATGTGTTGTTTATGTTGTCTCCTGCATGTGTTGTTTATGTTGTCTCCTACATGTGTTGTTTATGTTGTCTCCTACATGTGTTGTTTATGTTGTCTCCTACATGTCTTGTTTATGTTGTCTCCTACATGTGTTGTTTATGTTGTCTCCTACATGTGCTGTTTATGTTGTCTCCTACATTTCTTGTTTATGTTGTCTCCCAAATGCGTTGTTTATGTTGTCTCCTGCATGAGTTCTTCATGTTGTCTCCCAAATGTGTTGTTTATGTTGTCTCCTACAGGTGTTGTTTATGTTGTCTCCTACATGAGTTCTTTATGTTGTCTCTCAAATGTGTTGTTTATGTTGTCTCCCAAATGTGCTGTTTATGTTGTCTCCCAAATGTGTTGTTTATATTGTCTCCTACATGTGTTGTTTATGTTGTCTCCCAAATGTGTTGTTTATGTTGTCTCCTACATGTGCTGTTTATGTTGTCTCCCAAATGTGTTGTTTATGTTGTCTCCTACATGTGTTGTTTATGTTGTCTTCCAAATGTGCTGTTTATGTTGTCTCCTACATGTGTTGTTTATGTTGTCTCCTACATGAGTTCTTTATGTTGTCTCCCACATTTCTTGTTCATATTGTCTCCCAAATGTGTTGTTTATGTTGTCTCCCACATTTCTTGTTCATATTGTCTCCCAAATGTGTTGTTTATGTTGTCTCCTATATGAGTTCTTTATGTTGTCTCCCACATTTCTTGTTTATGTTGTCTCCCTCATGTGTTGTTTATGTTGTCTCCTACATGTCTTGTTTATGTTTTCTCCCACATGTGTTGTTTATGTTGTCTCCTACATGTGTTGTTTATGTTGTCTCCTACATGTGTTGTTTATGTTGTCTCCTACATGTGTTGTTTATGTTGTCTCCTCATGTGTTGTTTATGTTGTCTCCCAAATGTGTTGTTTATGTTGTCTCCTACATGTGTTGTTTATGTTGTCTTCCAAATGTGCTGTTTGTGTTGTCTCCTACATGTGTTGTTTATGTTGTCTCCTACATGAGTTCTTTATGTCGTCTCCCACATTTCTTGTTCATATTGTCTCCCAAATGTGTTGTTTATGTTGTCTCCTATATGAGTTCTTTATGTTGTCTCCCACATTTCTTGTTTATGTTGTCTCCCTCATGTGTTGTTTATGTTGTCTCCTACATGTCTTGTTTATGTTTTCTCCCACATGTCTTGTTTATGTTGTCTCCTACATGTGTTGTTTATTTTGTCTCCTACATGTGTTGTTTATGTTGTCTCCTACATGTGTTGTTTATGTTGTCTCCTCATGTGTTGTTTATGTTGTGTCCTACATGTGTTGTTTATATTGTCTCCTACATGTGTTGTTTATGTTGTATCCTACATGTGTTGTTTATGTTGTCTCCTACATGTGTTGTTTATGTTGTATCCTACATGTGTTGCTTATGTTGTCTCCTACATGTGTTGTTTATGGTGTCTCCCACATGTGTTGTTTATGTTGTCTCCTACATGTGTTGTTAATGTTGTCTCCGTCATGTGTTGTTTATGTTGTCTCCCACATTTGTTGTTTATGTTGTCTCCCACATGTCTTGTTTATGTTGTCTCCCATATGTCTTGTTTATGTTGTCTCCCACATGTCTTGTTTATGTTGTCTCCTACATATCTTGTTTATGTTGTCTCCTACATGTGTTGTTTATGTTGTCTCCTACATGTGTTGTTTATGTTGTCTCCTATATGTGTTGTTTATGTTGTCTCCTCATGTGTTGTTTATGGTGTCTCCTACATGTGTTGTTTATGTTGCCTCCTCATGTGTTGTTTATGTTGTCTCCTACATGTGTTTTTATATTGTCTCCTACATGTGTTGTTTATGTTGTATCCTACATGTGTCGTTTATGTTGTCTCCTACATGTGTTGTTTATGTTGTATCCTACATGTGTTGTTTATGTTGGCTCCTACATGTGTTGCTTATTTTGTCTCCTACATGTGCTATTTATGTTTTATCCTACATGTGTTGTTTATGTTGTCTCCTACATGTGTTGTTTATATTGTCTCCTACATGTGTTGTTTATGTTGTCTCCTACATGTGTTGTTTACATTGTCTCCTACATGTGTTGTTTATGTTGTCTCCTACATGTGTTGTTTATGTTGTCTCCTACATGTGTTGTTTATGTTGTCTCCTACATGTGTTGTTTATGTTGTCTCCTTCATGTTTTGTTTATATTGTCTCCCACATGTGTTGTTTATGTTGTCTCCCTCATGTGTTGTTTATGTTGTCTCCCACATGTGTTGTTTATGTTGTCAGTCCGCCAACCTGAGGCTGAGGGACTGACCACCTCAACCTGAGGCTGAGGGACTGACCACCTCAACCTGAGGCTGAGGGACTGACCACCCCAACCTGAGACTGAGGGACTGACGACCTCCATGTCTACAAGGTTAATGGACTGATTACATTATCTTTACCTGTATTAGAAAACGTTTCGGTCCTGAGACCTTGATCATTTCAGAAGTGATCAAGGTCCCAGGACCGAAACGTTTTGCAATAAATACGTCCTAGTGTTTGTTGGTATCAACCAAGGTTGATACCAACAATAAAGATACCCAGCTGTTGCACGTGTCTTGTCGGTATTACTCTGCCTTGTACCATCAATTCTCACTTACACATATAATTTTCCAATGTATATTTTTAAGCTACCTAAGGAATTAACTTTGATGACTCTACCTGGAACTCTGTTACAATGTTCTACAACTTTTCTGCTAAACTGGTATTTTATTATACCCTTTGTCAATCTCATTTTATGAAGCTTAAATCCATTGTTTTGAGTATTTTCTTGGTAATATATTCTTAGCACTCTAGTTATATTTCCTTTCTTTAAGCTTGTCCTCCATATTTATACTCCAATTATTTTTTTTCGTTTTCTGTATATTTTCCATTCTGTACCATGGAGACCAGATCTGAGTCGCATTAATCTATAGGTAATTATTGTCAGGTGATCATGTGGGTTCTCTGCTGTAGACACAACCTCGCTGACAACTGTCAGTTTACTGCAACTGACAATGATAATTAATGAAGTGGAAGAGATGCAGGTTCTTGCTGAAAGAGAATTGTTTGGTAGAAATGTAGCTGTCTGGAGTCAGTCTTGGTCGTCATGTCCAACACAGCTACCCGGAACTCTGGATTATTATTATTATTAAAATCAAGGGGAAGCGCTAAACCCGGAGGATTACACAGCGCCTGGGGGGGATGTGGAAGGCATTCAGGTTTAATTCGGGGAGCTGGAGCACTGATCCAATTCCCTAAATCAAGAGCCCCTCACCAACATCAAGGAACCTTCCTTGAGGGGGCCGGAACTCTGGAGGTTTTCGCGTAACAGATGTCCTCGCTAGACTGATCCTACCCGTCCACATGAAGAGAGCAGATGACTAATGTACTACTAGCATCTGACCTCACCACTTTGACCTCACTGCACCTGACCTCACCGCCCTGACCTCACTGCACCTGACCTTAACGCCCTGGCCTCACTGCACCTGACCTTAACGCCCTGGCCTCACTGCACCTAACCTCACCACCCTGGCCTCACTGCACCTGACGTTAACGCCCTGGCCTCACTGCACCTGACCTTAACGCCCTGACCTCACTGCACCTGACCTCACCGCCCTGACCTCACTGCACCTGACCTGTCGGCATTATATACAATTCTTGTACTACTACTACTACTACTACTACTACTACTACTACTACTACTACTACTACTACTACCTCCACCTCTTCCTGCCTATATATAGCCGTCCTGCTCCACCTCTGTTAGTGTGACTTTGTCAATGGTCCAAGTCGGACCGAAACGTCGTCGTAAGCTTCTCTCTTTTATGTGCGGGTTATTTGTGTACCTGACCTCTATCATATGTATATTGTTTGTTCTCTGTACTAAGCTGCCAAACTCGCAGCGGGTGACAAGTCTCCTAATATAATGTTCTATGTATTGTATGCGTGTGTTTGTATGTCTTGTTGTACTGTTACTTGTACTAGTTAAACAAGTCTTGTTGTACTGTTACTTGTGCTAGTTAAACAAGTCTTGTTGTACTGTTACTTGTGCTAGTTAAACAAGTCTTGTTGTACTGTTACTTGTGCTAGTTAAACAAGTCTTGTTGTACTGTTACTTGTGCTAGTTAAACAAGTCTTGTTGTACTGTTACTTGTGCTAGTTAAACAAGTCTTGTTGTACTGTTACTTGTGCTAGTTAAACAAGTCTTGTTGTACTGTTACTTGTGCTAGTTAAACAAGTCTTGTTGTACTGTTACTTGTGCTAGTTAACAAGTCTTGTTGTACTGTTACTTGTGCTAGTTAAACAAGTCTTGTTGTACTGTTACTTGTGCTAGTTAAACAAGTCTTGTTGTACTGTTACTTGTGCTAGTTAAACAAGTCTTGTTGTACTGTTACTTGTGCTAGTTAAACAAGTCTTGTTGTACTGTTACTTGTGCTAGTTAAACAAGTCTTGTTGTACTGTTACTTGTGCTAGTTAAACAAGTCTTTTTGTACTGTTACTTGTGCTAGTTAAACAAGTCTTGTTGTACTGTTACTTGTGCTAGTTAAACAAGTCTTGTTGTACTGTTACTTGTGCTAGTTAAACAAGTCTTGTTGTACTGTTACTTGTACTAGTTAAACAAGTCTTGTTGTACTGTTACTTGTACTAGTTAAACAAGTCTTGTTGTACTGTTACTTGTGCTAGTTAAACAAGTCTTGTTGTACTGTTACTTGTGCTAGTTAAACAAGTCTTGTTGTACTGTTACTTGTGCTAGTTAAACAAGTCTTGTTGTACTGTTACTTGTGCTAGTTAAACAAGTCTTGTTGTACTGTTACTTGTGCTAGTTAAACAAATCTTGATGTACTGTTACTTGTGCTAGTTAAACAAGTCTTGTTGTACTGCTACTTGTGCTAGTTAAACAAGTCTTGTTGTACTGTTACTTGTGCTAGTTAAACAAGTCTTGTTGTACTATTACTTGTACTAGTTAAACAAGTCTTGTTGTACTGTTACTTGTGCTAGTTAAACAAGTCTTGTTGCACTGTTACTTGTGCTAGTTAAACAAGTCTTGTTGTACTGTTACTTGTACTAGTTAAACAAGTCTTGTTTTACTGTTACTTGTGCTAGTTAAACAAGTCTTGTTGTACTGTTACTTGTGCTAGTTAAACAAGTCTTGTTGTACTGTTACTTGTGCTAGTTAAACAAGTCTTGTTGTACTGTTACTTGTGCTAGTTAAACAAGTCTTGCTGTGCTGTTACTTGTACTGGTTCAACAAGTCTTGTTGTACTGTTACTTGTACTGGTTCAACAAGTCTTGTTGTACTGTTACTTGTACTAGTTCAACAAGTCTTGTTGTACTGTTACTTGTACTGGTTCAACAAGTCTTGTTGTACTGTTACTTGTGCTAGTTAAACAAGTCTTGTTGTACTGTTACTTGTACCGGTTCAACAAGTCTTGTTGTACTGTTACTTGTACTGATTCAACAAGTCTTGTTGTACTGTTACTTGTACTGATTCAACAAGTCTTGTTGTACTGTTACTTGTACTGGTTCAACAAGTCTTGTTGTACTGTTACTTGTACTGGTTCAACAAGTCTTGTTGTACTGTTACTTGCACTGGTTCAACAAGTCTTGTTGTACTGTTACTTGTACTGGTTCAACAAGTCTTGTTGTACTGTTACTTGTACTGGTTCAACAAGTCTTGTTGTACTGTTACTTGTACTGGTTCAACAAGTCTTGTTGTACTGTTACTTGTACTGGTTCAACAAGTCTTGTTGTACTGTTACTTGTACTGGTTCAACAAGTCTTGTTGTACTGTTACTTGCACTGGTTCAACAAGCCTTTTTTGTGTAACCTGCTGAGATTCTGTCATCAAATTTTATCCTTCAAGTTGACTTCGTATACCATCGACAGATTTTTATTGTTATTAATTTTCCCCCATTGAGATTTGGTTGACTGATTTATATTAGAAGCCAAGAAGTTATCTCTGGCTTTGTAAACAGGTATCAGAGTTGTCTATGTGTGTCTGTAGTGAAGCAGTTGCTTCTGGTCCACTGACTTCCTAGGTTCTATCCCAACAACTTGTCTGAAAACCTTGTCTTTGGTTCTGTTCCACTGACTTCCTAGGTTTTAACCCAACAACTTGTTTGAGAACCTTGTCTTTGGTGCATAATTTAAGAACATAAGAACATAAGAAACAAGGAACACTGCAACAGGCCTACTGACCCATGCGGAGCAGGTCCATGTCCCCCCCGGATTAGACCAATGACTCACCCTCCGGATTATCCCAATGACCCACCCAGTCTGGTCATCCCCACTCAAGGATGGAGCACTGTACCAGACCCAGCAGCACAAGCTAGTCAGGTCCAACTCACACCCACCCACACCTACTCATGTATTTATCTAACCTATTTTTAAAACTACACAACGTTTTAGCCTCAATAACTGTACTCGGGAGTTTGTTCCACTCATCCACAACTCTATTACCAAACCAGTACTTTCCTATATCCTTCCTGAATCTGAATTTTTCCAACTTGAAACCATTGCTGCGAGTCCTGTCTTGGCTGGAAATTTTCAGCACACTATTTACATCCCCTTTATTTATTCCTGTTTTCCACTTATAAATCTCGATCATATCCCCCCTAATTCTACGCCTTTCGAGAGAGTGCAGATTCATGGCCTTCAGTCTATCCTCATAGGGAAGATTTCTGATACATGGGATCATCTTTCTCATCCTCCTTTGTACGTTTTCCAGAGCATTTATATCCATTCTGTAATACGGTGACCAGAATTGAGCAGCATAGTCTAAATGAGGCCTAACCAAGGATATATAGAGTTGAAGAACAACCTGAGGACTTCTATTATTTATACTTCTAGATATGAAGCCAAGAATTCTGTTAGCTTTATTGCGAACACTAATGCACTGTTGTCTTGGTTTTAGGTTACTGCTAACCAGAACTCCTAAATCCTTTTCGCAATCGGTAGTATTAAGATCTACATTATTTAGTTTATATGTGGCATGGTTATTTAACTGTCCAACATTTAGAACTTTGCATTTGTCAATATTAAACTGCATCTGCCACTTCTCCGACCATTGCGTCAGTCTATTCAAATCATCCTGGAGTGTTCTAATGTCATCATTAGAATGAATTGGACGGCCTAATTTGGTGTCATCAGCAAATTTGCTTATGTCGCTATTTATTCCCTCATCTATGTCGTTTATGTAAATTGTGAACAACAACGGGCCCAACACCGTTGGGCCCACTTGTGACGTGCCCCCATTCTGAATTCTCCCCATTTATGCAAACTCTCTGCTGCCTATTTGTCAGCCATGCCTCTACCCAGGAAAAAATTTCTCCTCCTATTCCGTGCCTTAAGTTTCCTCAATAGCCTCTGGTGTGAAACTCTATCGAAAGCCTTACTGAAGTCCATATACACTATATCATATTCATTACCATGATCTGCCTCCTCAAACACCTTAGTGAAAAAAGTTAGTAAATTCGTAAGACAGGAACGCCCCTTTGTAAAACCGTGTTGAGAATCATTAATCATTATCTCAACATTTTCATATCTAGATGCCTTATGAATTTCGTCCCATAACAGCTTACTGCACTCCCTATCAAGGTTTGGGGGCCTGTAAATCACACCCAAAATTAATTTGTCACGACCCTCGAGAAACTGAAGCCAAACCGATTCTGTGTTCGATGTTTCTAATCTTATATCATGTCTAAGACAACAATTTAAATTTTCTCTGACATACATCGCCACACCACCACCCTTCCTGTTAACTCTGTATGTTGCATTCAGAAGGCATTTCTCTATCTTTCAGGTTGAACCAGGTCTCTGTTATACCAATAATATATATATTACCTACACTTGCAAGTAATCTTAGCTCATTTATCTTATTTCTTACTCCTATTATTTGTATAGTAAACCTTAAGGGAGCTAGTCACTCGTTGCCCTCTACTATCTCTCTGTTTGTTGATCAGTTGATTTGCCATTACTAGCAACTTTATTTTGAATATTGTCTTTTAAACATATTCCAGAGGTATCCCGGTAATAACTGCTGTTTTTAACCCTAAAAACAGCCTTAAAAACCCTAAAAACAGCCTTATTGTTTCCCACAAACACCCATATCTCTATAATCTATCAGTTTAAATTAGTAGACAAGTCATCAATTACCCTCTCAATTGAATTGGCTAATGCAACCACTCCATCCCCAGAAAGATGAACCCCATCCCTTGCATACGACCTGCGTCTATCTTTGTGACAGTCAGTACGTTGACCTGAGACGACCTGGGTCTATCTTTGTGACAGTCAGTACGTTGACCTGAGACGACCTGGGTCTATCTTTGTGACAGTCAGTACGTTGACCTGAGACGAATATTAAGTGGATCTATCTTTTCTCTTATCATATTACTAAGTACCTGAAATGAATCATGTAGGAGGACCTTCCATTCCTGGCAACTTTGATTTCATATTCTCTTTTGGCTTTTTCTCAACTCTGTTTTGACTCATCTCTTGAATTGAAAATATTGGTCATAAGGTGACACTCTCTTTTTTTGATTCGTTTGTAAATACCTTTTTTTTTTCATACCCAATGATACTTTAAGGTTTTGTTTATCGATGATAGTCACTTTAAGTTGATCTAATTTCACTGTCAGGAAAATAATTATTTTTTCAGTTTGTGTAACTCTGAGAAATATGACACTGGTACCCACACCCACTACTGTCATGTCTACGGGATTATCCTGACTTATTTACTCCACGTCTACCTTAACCAGGGTGTTCTTTAACTTTGTATAATCTGTGACGCAAAAAACTGGGGATCTTAACCTTGTTACTGTTATTAAAGTAATTCCATGAGATGCATTCACCTCAAGATTACTTATCAGAGATTCCTTTTTAACAAAACCAAGTCCTGCAGGTTATTTCCTCTGCTTCGTTTTGATACAAATTGCTTTAAAAACCTGTCGTGAACTATCTCTAAGAAGTTGCTAGACTGGATTTCCTGTCAAATTGCTCTTGTTATATTTGGCTAAAGTTAAAATCTCCCATTAAAACTACATCTTTACTTTCTGATACCTTAGCAACTGCGTCCCAGGGAAGTTTACCGTGGTCACTATCCTAGTCTGAGTGTCTGAAGATCACATCCAGAAACTCAAGCACAGGGATGGTCAACATTTTGCATTCTATGCACCAGTTTTTTCAGTCTCTAGTTCAGATACTCCATACTAATCTTATACCACCATTCAGTTCTTTAAAAATATGTTAATATGGACTTACTTGGCATTTTTACGTAAAATGATTTAATATAAAGACAAGATAAATATTACTTAGTTTAATGAGACTTCTGAGTCTGTTTTGACTTCGCCAAAACTGTAATGTTTGGAGTTTAATTAATTACTGAGTGCAGCAGAGAATTCTTCAAATCTGAATCAGTCAGTCGTGACCTCGGTTTGTTTTATTAGTATTATTATTATTACTGTCATAACTGGGGTGCAATGCGCCACACTTAGCGCATGCGCCGTGGGTTGGTCATCCATGCTCTAGCCAAAGAAGATTCCGTGTCTGTTCTTTCCATCTTCATATCGCTGCTGATGCAACAGCTTAAAATTTTCCCATAACATACCTAGCAACTCTGCCACCCGCCTTCCCTGTTGACAATCAGTGTGGAATAATTTACATCCCTGTATGTGGCATTCAGCAAGCGTCCCTCTATATTTTTCTGATAGATCCCAGTCTCGGTTATTGCAAAAATATTTTTATGGTTCCTGCACATGCAATTAGTAAGTCTATTTTGTTTTTTGAGCTTCAGCTATTTTTATAGCAGGTGTAGAGGAATGTTTGTTTTGTTGAAAATGGTATAAAATGCCGACGATTTGGAGATTAAGACACATGTCCAACAGTTGGGTATCTTTATTGATGAAACATTTCGCCTACACAGTAGGCTTCTTCAGTCAAATACAAAGGGAGCAGTAGAAATAAAATAAAGATAATGTAATCAGTCAATCAACCTTGGAGAAAAAGTATTTGAGGTGGTCAGTCCCTCAGTCTGGAGAAGAGTTCAGTTCCATGGAGCTGAGCTCTTCTCCAGGCTGAGGGACTGACCGCCTCATATACTTTGTCTCATTATTTTATGACCACTGGTTTTGTTTTCAACAATAACTGTCTTACTGTATTATATTGCTGTTATCTTGTTTCTTGAATGTTTTCCTAAACTATCTTAATAATAATTGTTCCTTCCGTTCTTAGTACTACAACCCCATGTTTGTTTTTCAAAATCTGATACAATCCAATATTGTTGTTGTAGGTTTGCTGGTACTTCCGGCCAGGGTCTTCTCCAGATGGCGACCCGGCAGTGGCCTCCCGGGTGGAGGGTGTCGTTCATCTTCTTCTTTCTTCTGTATTCTTTCTTGGGGCTCTCCGGTTGGAGGGTGACTTCTTCTTCTGTCTTGCGGCGACTCCCCAAGTGGGAAGTGTCTTCTCGTTTAGCATCTTCAGCAGCATAGGAGGGCGGAGGCAGCAATTACAGGGTTCGTTTTGGAACCACACCCCAGCTTTAGCAGGCAGCAGAGTGCTGGGGAAACTTGTTTTCACGGTGATTGATCATTGACAGTCCTGCTAGGTGAGGGTACCGTCTTCGGCAGCCCCATTCTGGAGAGTCCTGAATTTCTTCCTTGTGGTGTAGTCGAGTGCCATAAAGCGGTGACTTTTTGAGAGTAGGTTGATCAGGGATTCAGTGGTGAATGATCGAGTTGAGTCGCAGGTGAACTTGACTGTCCCGTTGTGGAGGCGTTGAATAATTTCTGGAGTGTACATTGCGTTCTCATTCTGGTTGGTTGTGTAGAAGTATACACCAGGCAAGCAGTGGACTTCTTGTGAAGGAGTGGCGGTAGTACGTAGGGATGCATCCCAAGGCTCTTGTGTTTTAACCTTCTTGGCTGGTGGCTGAGACTATTGAGGTGAGGCGTCTGATTGGTCCGTTGTGACGGAGGTGGAAGCTGGTGCTGGTGGATTCTCATTGGTGGAATCGGTCGGCATCTCATTGGTCTCTGATTGGTCCATCTCTGTGTCGGGAGGAAGGTGTGGTAGCGGTGGAGCTGCGGTAATGTTGGCGACATTTGAAGTGGATTTTATGATCTCTGTGGAAGGTGGAGATGCTGGGAATGTGAAACCAGGCATGTTGTTGAGCTTGAAGAGTTCGTTGATGGTGGTGTTGAAGGATCCAGGTTCAGCTACATTCTGCACATGAGCATACATGATGCAGTAAAGAATCTTGGTGGAGTCGCCAGCAAGAGCTGGCGAAGAAGTGGTAGATGCAGCTTGCGTGGCTTGAAGAATCTTGGTAGTAACTGCTTGAAGCTTGGTAATAGCAGCATATGTAGTCGCTTGTACAGTGTTTTTGTAGTTGTTGTTGTTGTTTCTTAAGTATATCTCGCCTGGTTGGGCACTTGGCAGCAAGAGTATGGTGATCATTCTTGCAGTTCAAGCATTTAGGTGTAGAGGCAGTAGTGCACGTCTTGAAATCATGACCTTCTTGGCCGCAGGTGGAACAGAACTTCTTATTCTTGGCAGGGTATGGTGGTATGAGTAACAGTTGGAACACTGAGGAATTTGATGGAATTTTTCTGCTTCGATGAAGGCTGGATTGATGTGGAAGTAGTGAATAGCCAGTCCCTTAGCGAGAGCTCTGGCTGCCATGTTGACGTCACTGAAGGTGACCTTCAGCATGGAGGAGGCATTGGGTATTTTGGTAATGAATTCCACCTTGGCCAAAGGGTTCTGTGCTTCAATGGACGACTTGATTTCTTCGGTAGCCTGGGCAGTGATGAGCCTGTCGAGTCTCTTGAGGAACACAGTTCTCTTGGCCCTCTGAGCTGGGGAAGTCAAGACAACAAATCCCTGATCTCGTAGAGTGGTTGTAGCAGTGGTGGTAATGAGTTTTTCAGCATCGGTGTCGTCAGTACAGACAACAACGAAGGCCTCTTTGTGCGACAGAATCGCATTAAACTTGACTTGCAGTTTGCCACTGACGACAGCTGCAAGTTCTAGCTTGGACGAGTCACTGACTGTCCCACTCTCTGGTTTGATCTTTACCCTGTTCGAGAAGTGCATCGTGAAGTGTGGTCTACGTCTGCTGTGAAGCAATGCTGTCGATGTGGTCAGTCCATCAATCTTGAATAGAATACCTTTTGAATACAATCCAGTAACTACTCTCAGGTTTTTAATACTGTTACCCCTTGCTCCAGAAAGATGCAACCCATTCCTTGCATACATATCATGTAAGCAATAGCAATGATCACAGTTGTCAGTAAATGGAATTGTAAGTTGCCTGCAGTACTTGTCTAGCCAGCAATTTAGACCACTTGCCACAGACAACCATTCACCACCAATTCGTCTCTGAGACAGAATGCTGCCTCTTGGAAGCAAGCGCTTTCTTCGATCCAATTATATCTATAATCGTCCAGCACTTGAAAGTAATGTCTTCCTCCTGCCTTTCCAGTATCATTTTCCTCAGGACGGAGGAAGATAATGAGGTTGTCCCCATTACCTGTCGTGATGTTATCTATCCTGTTAGATAACAAACGCACCCAGTCTCTTCTTGCTCCTCTCTTTGTAATACTGATTTGTCCGTATATTTAATTTGCCAGTTTCCGACAATATTTGTCTTGCCTTTACTTGTGGATACATTCATACTGCCTCACACTTTGCTGACCACTGTACACTCGTCCTGAAGATCAGCAAAGATAATATCTGTTCTTTAAACTACCTTCTTCAACTAACTTCTTCAACTACCTTCAATTTCATCGTCCATTTCTGGAAAGCACTTTCCATCGCTACAGCCATCCACCTCTCACTTACTGGTACTCTTATCCTTCCTCTTATACAAAAAATACTAATTTCTCATTTTCCTCCCCGAAAATTAGAACCTTCTACTTACAGTTCTCATCTTTTCCTGAGAAACATAGCACCTGTTCCCAGAGTTTACAGAAGAAGTTCTAGTAAGCTATAACACTCCAGGCAATATTTTCCAAGTTACCAGAGAGTTGCTGGACACCCGCCACACACCTTCCCTCACTACAAACCTCATTTTGCGCTGTTTTTTTCACACTTGATATTTCATTTGAGTCTCTCACTCAACTCTCTACCTTTCTTACGTCGGGAACTTTCTCACGTTTTGGGGAAAGTTTCCCATAAACCCAAGTTCTTGATGGTACTTAAAAGAAAGCTAATCAGTGTACCTGTCCTCACGACTGATCTTGATTCCTGATCCCTCAGTATTATTGCTGCATCTTAATACGAAACAACAGTTTAAGGCATACACAGCACATTGTGTCTTATTAACATGCTTGCTAGTATATGACACCAGTGATATACGTTACAGTTATATCTATGTAATGGTGAGGTACTTACCCACTGTTATCTGGTCTTCCTGGGTCTTACTGTGTTAGACTAGGTTATGTTGCCTCTGTACTCCACGACCACAAACTCTTATCTTCCCTGATATCTTTGATATCCAGGTGTTACTGCAGCTACCCAGACCAGCGTGATCCAGCATCTTCAATTTCTTGAGCCACAGGAGCACAAAATCTATGGTTCGCGGGCGTTCATGATAATTTGATCTAATAAGCCTGAGGCATTAGTAGGTCATAAGACTTAAGGCTTTCTGCTATCAGCACATTCCACAATGGCACTATTTCGCTATATTCTTCACAGTGGCACTATTACGCTATATTCTTCATAATGGCACTATTATGCTATATTCTTCATAGTGGCACTAGTGCTTCATGTACATCATAGTGCCACCAGAGTTAAAAGGAAGTAATCTTTCATTACTTGCCTTGTAACTTAACCTGAATGTAGACTAGTTACTACGGAAGAGTATATAAGGAGAGTACGTACACCAAGCAGTACTTATGACACGCAGTACGTACACCAAGCAGTACTTATGACACGCAGTACGTACACCAAACAGTACTTACGACACGCAGTATGTACACCAAGCAGTACTTATGACACGCAGTATGTACACCAAGCAGTACTTATGACACGCAGTATGTACACCAAGCAGTACTTATGACACGCAGTATGTACACCAAGCAGTACTTGCAACAGTACTTACAAGAAGCAGTGCTTACAACAAGCAGGTACTTACAACAAGCAGGTACTTACAACAGTACTTATAACAAGCTGTACTTACAACAGTACTTACGAAAAGCAGTATTTACAACAGTACTTACAACAAGCAGCACTTACAACATTACTTACAACAGTACTTACAACAAGAAGAACTTACACCAAATAATACTTACAACAAACAATACTTATAAGAAACAGTTCTTACAACAAACAATACTTACAAGAAACAATACCTACAACAAACAGTACTTACAACAAACAATACTTACAACAAACAGTACTTATGATAAACAATACTTACAACAAACAGTACTTACAACAAACAGTACTTAAAACAAACAGTACTTACAACTAACAGTACTTACAACAAACAATACTTACAACAAACAGTACTTATGATAAACAATACTTACAACAAACAGTACTTATGATAAACAATACTTACAGCAAACAGTACTTACGATAAACAATACTTACAACAAACAATACTTACAACTAACAGTACTTACAACAAACAATACTTACAACAAACAGTACTTACAACAAACAGTACTTAAAACAAACAATACTTACAACTAACAGTACTTACAACAAACAATACTTACAACAAACAGTACTTATGATAAACAATACTTACAGCAAACAGTACTTACGATAAACAATACTTACAACAAACAATACTTACAGCAAACAGTACTTACGATAAACAATACTTACAACAAACAGTACTTACAACAAACAGTACTTAAAACAAACAGTACTTACAACAAACAGTACTTACAACAAACAGTACTTAAAACAAACAGTACTTACAACTAACAGTACTTACAACAAATAATACTTACAACAAACTGTAATTACAACAATAAGTACTTAAAACAAGCAATATTTACAACACCGTATTGAACACTGCACCAACACTGCACCAACACTGCACCAACACTGCACCAACACTGCACCAATCTCAGTAGTAACAGTTCCTAGTAACCAGTTGCCAGTTACCAGTAGTTTGACTCACTACCAACCGTCTGTGTGAATCACTTGTTATTCACTGTTCAACTGACCTAGCATGTTTTGAATGCCGCTACCCTCCGAGGCACTCAGCAAGCAGTTCAAGTAGAGGCGTTAGAGAGGCAGCAGGTCAAAGCTTGGTGCTCCCTCTATGTTCCATCCAATATACTAGAACATCCAACGTAAGTGTTATTACCCAATCCACTTTATCCAACCCCCACATGACAAATTGGTGGCAGCTTGTGGGCATGGATTTACGGGTATTTCAGAGCACCAAGCTTTGACCTGCTGCCTCTCTAACGCCTCTACTTGAACTGCTTGCTGAGTGCCTCGGAGGGTAGCGGCATTCAAAACATGCTAGGTCAGTTGAACAGTGAATAACAAGTGATTCACACAGACGGTTGGTAGTGAGTCAAACTACTGGTAACTGGCAACTGGTTACTAGGAACTGTTATTACTGAGACCAACACTGCACCAACACTGCTCCAACACTGCACCAACACTGCTCCAACACTGCACCAACACTGCTCCAACACTGCACCAACACTGCACCAACACTGCTCCAACACTGTTCCAACACTGCACCAACACTGCTCCAACACTGCACCAACACTGCACCAACACTGCACCAACACTACACCAACACTGCACCAACACTGCTCCAACACTGCACCAACACTGCACAAACACTGCTCCAACACTGCACCAACACTGCTCCTACACTACACCAACACTGCACCAACACTGCTCCAACACTACACCAACACTGCACCAACACTGCTCCAACACTGCACCAACATCGCTCCAACACTACACCAACACTGCACCAACACTGCTCCAACACTGCATCAAAACTGCTCCAACACTACACCAACACTTCACCAACACTGCTCCAACACTGCACCAACACTGCACCAACATTGCTCCAACACTACACGAACACTGCACCAACACTGCTCCAACACTGCACCAACACTACACCAACACTGCTCCGACACTACACCAACACTGCACCAACACTGCTCCAACACTGCACTAACACTGCACCAACACTGCTCCAACACTGCAGCAACGCTGCACCAGCACTGCTCCAACACTGCACCAACACTGCTCCAACACTGCACCAACACTGAACCAACACTGCTCCAACACTGCACCAACACTGCTCCAACACTGCACAAACACTGCACCAACGCTGCACCAACACTGCACCAACACTGCACCAACACTGCACCAGCACGCACCAACACTGCACCAACACTCCCACCAACACTGCCCCAAACCCCTGCACCAACACTGCACCAACACTGCACCAGCACTGCACCAACACTGCACCAACACTGCACCAGCACTGCACCAACACTGCACCAGCACTGCACCAACACTGCACCACACTGCACCAGCACTGCACCAACACTGCCCCAAAACACTGCTTCAACGCTGCACCAACACTGTCCAACACTGCACCAACACTGCACCCAACCCCTGCACCAGCACTGCACCAACACTGCACCAACACTGCCCCAAACACTGCACCAACACTGCATCCAACATTGCCCCAACACTGCACCAACACTGCACCAACACTGCACCAGCACTGCACAACACTGCACTAACACTGCACCAACACTGCACCAACACTGCACCAACACTGCACCAGCACTACACCAACACTGCACCAACACTGCACCTGCACTGCACAACACTGCACCAACACTGCACCAACACTGCACCAACACTGCACCAACACTGCACCAACACTGCACCAACATTGCTCCAACACTGCACCAACACTGCACCAGCACTGCACCAACACTGCACCAGCACTGCACCAGCACTGCACAGCACTGCACCAACACTGCACTAACACTGCACCAACACTGCACCAACACTGCACCAACACTGCACCAACACTTCACCAACACTGCTCCCACAACAATATTGCCTCGCAAGTTTGGGTATAATAAAGCACAACATATATCTTACAAGTGAACCTAACAGCTGCCTCCACAATAACACAGTTATTACTATGTTGGTCATCTACGACACCTATGTTGGTCATCTACGACACCTATGTTGGTCATCTACGACACCTATGTTGGTCATTTTACGACACCTATGTTGGTCATCTACGACACCTATGTTGGTCATCTACGACACCTATGTTGGTCATCTACGACACCTATGTTGGTCATCTACGACACCTATGTTGGTCATCTACGACACCTATGTTGCTCATACTACGACACCTATGTTGTCATCTACGACACCATATGTTGGTCATCTACGACACCTATGTTGGTCATCTACGACACCTATGTTGGTCATCTACGACACCTATGTTGCTCATCTACGACACCTATGTTGCTCATCTACGACACCTATGTTGGTCATCTACGACACCTATGTTGGTCATCTACGACACCTATGTTGCTCATCTACGACACCTATGTTGCTCATCTACGACACCTATGTTGGTCATCTACGACACCTATGTTGCTCATCTACACACCTGAATCGAATATGTTGCTCATCTACGACACCTATGTTGCTCATCTACACACCTATGTTGTCCATCTACGACACCTATGTTGCTCATCTACGACACCTTTGTGTCATCTACGACCCTATGTTGCTCATCTACGACACCTATGTTGCTCATCTACGACACCTATGTTGGTCATCTACGACACCTATGTTGCTCATCTACGACACCTATGTTGCTCATCTACGACACCTATGTTGCTCATCTACGACACCTATGTTGCTCATCTACGACACCTATGTCATCTACGACACCTATGTTGCTCATCTACGACACCTATGTGCTCATCTACGACACCTATGTCGCTCATCTACGACACCTATGTTGCTCATCTACGACACCTATGTTGCTCATCTACGACACCTATGTTGGTCATCTACGTCACCTATGTTGCTCATCTACGACACCTATGTTGCTCATCTACGACACCTATGTTGCTCATCTACGACACCTATGTTGCTCATCTACGACTCCTATGTTGCTCATCTACGACACCTATAATGCTCATCTACGACACCTATGTTGCTCATCTACGACACCTATGTTGCTCATCTACGACACCTATGTCGCTCATCTACGACACATATAATGCTCATCTACGACACCTATGTTGCTCATCTACGACACCTATGTTGTCCATCTACGACCACCCCCCCCCTACGCACATATATGCTCACTACGACACCTATGTTGCTCATCTACGACACCTATGTTGGTCATCTACGACACCTATGTTGGTCATCTACGACACCTATGTTGGTCATCTACGACACCTATGTTGGTCATCTACGACAGCACAGAGACGCCAGACAATGTTGCTTGTCTACATCACGGCTCTTGAGCAGATGTGAGGATGTGTGTATGTGTTAGACAAGTGAATGTATGAAACATCTTAGAGAATATAAACAGGATCTCCGAGAATCTCGTTTTGCGTTGTTGAAGTAGACATACTCAGCTTGTCTCACCCACAAGAACGTGTACTGCCACAAAACTCTCACAAGAGCAACAAAGGCAAGTAGAAGGGGAGGAGCTGGACCACATGTGCTTGTAATGACTTCTAGGTCCACACTAATTGGGCAGGTAAGGTCACCCCGGGCACCTCACACACAGGTGCAGGAGTCTCTCCCTCATCTCCCTGAGTCACGTCTACACCTGAACTAACACCTACCAGGCACAGCACACACCACCCTCCACATCATCTAGACAAGTATAAATCCTACCAAACGTAAATTATTGCAATCGGGAGATTCCCATTAAAACTTTCTGGATAATTATGAGAATGAGAAATATAATACTGAGTATCATCACGGTTACGAAGGAGAAGAAAGAGATTAATACAATAAAAATTACACACACACACACACCCACACACACACACACACCACACACACACACACACACACACACACACACACACACACCACACACACACACACACACACACACACACACACACACACACACACACACACACACACACACACACACACACACACACACACACACACACCACACACACACACACCACACAACACACACACACACACACACACACACACACACACACACACACACACACACACACACACACACACACACCCACACACCCACACACCCACACACACACACACACACACACACACACACACAACACACACACACACACAACACACACACACACACACACACACACCACACACACACACACACACACACACACACACAACACACACACACACACACACACACACACACACACACCCACACACCCCACACACACACACACACACACACACACACACACACACACACACACACACACACACACCACAACACACACACACACACCCACAACACCCCACACACCCACACACACCCACACACACACACACACACACACACACCCACACACACACACACACACACACATGCCAGACTCACACATACACTCCCCCCCTCCCCCACCGACATCTCACTCCTTCACCTATCCCTCCCCTCCCTCTTTCACCCTCCCCCTCCCCACCTCTCACTCCTTCACCTGATCCCTCCCCTCCCTCTTTCACCCTCCCCCTCCCCACCTCTCCCTCCTTCCCCCTCTCCCTCTCCCACTCACCCACTTGCTTCACTCTCCTTCCCACTCCCCCTTCCCACTACTCCCCCACATAGCCACAGTTCCTCCACTACCTCCCCCCCCCACACTCTGACATACACAATACTAACCTAACATACAGAATTACATAGGTTTCGCACTCTGAGGCAATCAGGATAAAACAAAAATGGGTTGCCAGAGAGCAACAAGAAAAACCAAGGGACAGGAGGAGGAAACTGCAAAGGAAGATTGGGCAGCAGAGCTCACAAAAAGGGAACATGAATGGGAAAAGAAACTAGAAGAACTTAGCATGAGAATGGAAGAGAGAATAGACATGGAAAACAGGAAGTGGGAGGTGCAAGTCAAAGCAGCAGAGGCCAGGATACAGAGTTTAGAAGAGGAACTGAAAAATCTGAAACAGCCTAAAGAACTAAAGAACATTTTGGGATTGACAACAGAGACTGCTACCTCAGTCACAAATAAGGGGACTGTAGGGAAAGAAGGAGCAAAACAGCATGTAGAAGCTCAATCAGTGGAGACTGTAGTAAATGAAAGAGCTAAGCTATATGTGGAGGCCCTAACAGACCACAGCAGAGCCCAGGGAAAGCCGAGAAGGGAAAATGACAGGCCACTGAGCCCAAGTACATTAGCTAGTGAAACTGAAGAAAGGAAAGCTGCAATGGAGGAAATCAAATTGAATGAGGGGATACACAGGGATATGCAGTGGGAGAATGAAAGGGTGAGGTCAGTCTTTGTGTATGGCCTCCAGGTAGTTGAAGGGGAAACATATGAAGCCAGAAAACAAGGAGAAAAAAAAAACAATTGAAAGCATCATGAAAGCAATAGGAGAAGACGACATGACCCAGCTGGAAAATTTTCGGAGAATAGGGGGGTATGTAAAAAAAAGAACCCGGCCAGTGAAAGTGACCAAGGCAGAATCGACTCAGAACAGGATCCTGCAGGAGAAAGCACGATTAAGGGACATGCCGGCATACACGAAGGTGTATCTCGACCACGACAGAACACAAGCAGAAAGGCAGAAACAGAAAGAGATGGTACAAAGGCGAAAGGAGGAAAGAGAGGGGATGGAGAAGACAGACAGGAGATCCCAGACACAGGAAGATCAAATACAGCCTCCCACACAACTTCCTATAGAAGCCTCCCAACCAGGTCAACCCCAGTGCAACCAAACACTCTAAACCAAAACACCCATGCCACATCTAATGCCCCCACCCACTGCATTACAAACTCCACCCCCACAGCAACCACCCATAGTTCCTTATCAGGTCTCCCACTTCCCCAACCCCAATACACCTCCCAGACCACAATCTTAGAAAAGAAGTTGAAGGTGTGGTATACAAATGCAGATGGAATAACAAATAAGTATGAAGAGTGGCACGAAAGAATCAAGGAGACATCCCCAGACATAATAGCACCCACAGAAACAAAACTCACCAGAATAATAACAGATTCAATCTTTCCATCCGGATATCAAATCCTCAGGAAAGACAGAGGGAGGAGAGGGGGAGGAGTTGCACTGCTCATTAAAAACCAGTGGGGGTTTGAGAAAATGGAAGGAATGGATGGCACGGGCGAAAGGGACTACTTAGTAGGAACAATCCAGTCTGAGGGACATAAGGTGATAATTGCAGTAATGTACAACCCACCACAGAACTGCAGGAGGCCAAGAGAAGAATATGATGAGAGCAACAGAGCAATGGTCGACACACTAGCCGAGGTGGCCAGGAGAGCACACATGGGGGGAGCAAAGTTACTAGTTATGGGTGATTTCAATCACAAGGAGATTGAATGGGAAAACCTGGAGCCCCATGGGGGTCCCGAAACATGGAGAGCCAAGATGATGGATGTGGTACTGGAAAACCTCATGCATCAACATGTTAGAGACACTACCAGAGAGAGAGGAGAGGATGAACCAGCAAGGTGGACCTTGTATTCACCTTGAGTAGTTCTGACATCGAGGATATCATGTATGAAAGGCCCCTGGGAGCTAGTGATCATGTGGTTCTGTGCTTCGACTACATAGTTGAGCTCCAAGTGGAGAGAGCAGCAGGAATAGGGTGGGAAAAAACCAACTACAAAAGGGGAAACTACTCAGCTTGAGGAACTTCTTTCAAGACATTCAGTGGGAGAGGGAACTGACAGGAAAACCAGTACAAGAAATGATGGACTATGTGGCAACAAAAATGCAAGGAGGCAGAGGAGAGGTTTGTTCCCAAGGGAAACAGAAATAATGGGAAGAACAGAACGAGTCCATGGTTCACCCAAAGGTGTAGGGAGGCAAAAACTAGGTGTACTAGAGAATGGAAAAGGTACAGAAGACAGAGAACTCAGGAAAATAAAGAGATTAGCCGAAGAGCCAGAAACGAATATGCACAGATAAGAAGGGAGGCTCAGCGGCAATACGAAAATGACATAGCATCGAAAGTCAAGACTGACCCGAAGCTGTTGTACAGTCACATCAGGAGGAAAACAACAGTCAAGGACCAGGTAATCAGACTGAGGAAGGGTGATGGGGAATTCACAAGAAACGACCGGGAGGTATGTCAGGAGCTCAACACAAGATTTAAAGAAGTATTTACAGTGGAAACCAGTAGGACTCCAGGAAATCAGAGCAGGGGGGGTGCACCAGCAAGTGCTGGATGAGGTACATATAACCAAGGAGGAGGTGAAGAAGCTGCTATGCGAACTTGACACCTCAAAGGCGGTGGGACCAGACAACATCTCTCCGTGGGTCCTTAAAGAGGGAGCAGAGACATTGTGTGTACCATTAACAAAGATCTTCAACACATCATTTGAAACTGGGCAACTCCCCGAGGTATGGAAGATGGCAAATGTAGTCCCAATTTTTAAAAAGGGAGACAGATATGAGGCACTAAACTACAGACCTGTATCACTAACGTGTATAGTATGCAAGGTCATGGAGAAGATCATCAGGAGTAGAGTGGTGGAGCACCTGGAAATAAACAAGTGTATAATTGACAACCAGCATGGTTTCAGGGAGGGAAAATCCTGTGTCACAAACCTACTAGAGTTTTATGACAAGGTGACAGAAGTAAGACAAGAGAGAGAGGGGTGGATCGACTGCATTTTTTTTGGACTGCAAGAAGGCCTTCGACACAGTTCCTCACAAGAGGTTACTGCAAAAACTAGAGGATCAGGTACACATAACAGGAAAGGCACTGCAATGGATAAGAGAATACCTTATAGGGAAGCAACAACGAGTCATGGTACGTGACGAGGTGTCAAAGTGGGCGCCTGTGACAAGCGGGGTTCCACAGGGGTCAGTCCTAGGACCTGTGCTGTTCTTGGTATATGTGAATGACATAACGGAAGGGATAGACTCAGAAGTGTCCTTGTTTGCGGACGATGTGAGGTTAATGAAAAGAATCAAATCGGATGAGTATCAGGCAGGACTACAAAGAGACCTGGACAGGCTACAAGCCTGGTCCAGCAACTGGCTCCTTAAGTTTAACCCCGCCAAATGCAAAGTTATGAAGATTGGGGAAGGGCAAAGAAACCGCAGACACAATATAGTTTAGATGGCCAAAGTCTGCAAACCTCACTCAAGGAAAAAGATCTGGGGGTGAGTATAACAACGAGCACATCTCCTGAGGCGCACATCAATCAGATAACTGCTGCAGCATACGGGCGCCTGGCAAACCTACGGATAGCGTTCCGATACCTCAGTAAGGAGTCGTTCAAGACTCTGTATACCATTTACGTCAGGCCCATACTGGAGTATGCAGCATCAGTTTGGAATCCACACCTAGTCAAGCACGTCAAGAAATTAGAGAAAGTGCAAAGGTTTGCAACAAGACTAGTGCCAGAGCTACGGGGATTGTCCTACGAAGAAAGGTTGAGGGAAATCGGCCTGACGACACTGGAGGCCAGGAGGGTCAGGGGAGACATGATAACGACATATAAAATACTGCGCGGAATAGACAAGGTGGACAAAGACGGGATGTTCCAGAGATGGGACACAGATACAAGAGGTCACAATTGGAAGTTGAAGACTCAGATGAATCAAAGGGATGTCAGGAAGTATTTCTTCAGTCATAGAGTAGTCAAGCCGTGGAATAGCCTAGAAAGTGAAGTAGTGGAGGCGGGAACCATACATAGTTTTAAGGCGAGGTATGATAAAGCTCATGGAGCAGGGAGAGAGAGGACCTAGTAGCAATCAGTGAAGAGGCGGGGCCAGGAGCTATGACTCGACCCCTGCAACCACAAATAGGTGAGTACAAATAGGTGAGTACACACACACACACACACACACACACACACACACACACACACACACCACACACATACACACACACACGGGGCCAGGAGCTAAGACTCGACCCCTGCAACCACAAATAGGTGAGTACACACACACACACACATACATACATATTATATATATATATATATATATATATATATATATATATATATATATATATAATATATATATATATATATATATATATATATATATATATATATATATATTATTGTGACCACGAACGAGTGGTATTGATCAATAACAACACTGCACTAGCCAAGGACTCGAACCCATTCTGGGAGTCAAGTGTTTTCGCCCATCATGAGGCAGGCCAAAGCAGCATGGGTAGTGCAGTGTTGTTATTGGTCAATACCACTCTTTCGTGGTCACAATAATATAAAATACTGCTCGTTGAACTAGTACACCAAACAGGGACTAGAAAGAAATTAGCCTAGAGTCATCCACACCATCGTGTGTCCTTGGGTAGCGAGTACAACATCCAGTGCCGCTGGATGCTCTACTCTTAGGGATCGTATGGTCAAGTGGATTAGAGCGTCATGTGTTTTCGCCCACCATGAGGCAGGCCAAAGCAGCATGGGTTCGAGTCCTTGGCTAGTGCAGTGTTGTTATATATATATATATATATATATAATATATATATATATATATATATATATATATATATATATATATATATATATATATATATATATATATATATATATATATATAAATCACAAGTAACACATGCGACAGTCACCTTCATCTTAGTGCCACCATTATGTCATGTTCATCCTGGTGGCACCAGTATGTCATGTTCATCTTGGTGCCACCATTATGTCATGTTCATCCTGGTGGCACCAGTATGTCATGTTCATCTTAGTGCCACCATTATGTCATGTTCATCCTGGTGGCACCAGTATGTCATGTTCATCTTAGTGCCACCATTATGTCATGTTCATCCTGGTGGCACCAGTATGTCATGTTCATCTTGGTGCCACCATTATGTCATGTTCATCTTGGTGGCAACAGTACGTCATGTTCATCCTGGTGGCACCAGTATGTCATGTTCATCTTGGTGCCACCAGTATGTAATGCTCATTTTGCTGCCACCAGTATGTCATGTTCATCTTGATGCCACTAGTACGTCATGTTCATCTTTGCGGTACCAGTACGTCATGTTCATCTTTGTGCCACCGGTACGTCATGTTCATCTTTGCGGCACCAGTACGTCATGTTCATCTTGGTGCCACCAGTATGTCATGCTCATCTTGGTGGCACCGGTGCGTTATGTTCATCTTGGTGGCACTGATACGTCATGTTCATCTTGGTGGCACGGTACATCACCTTCAAGATCCTGGCAGCAGTAGATCACCTTCAACACTGGCAGCGGTAATCACCTTCAACACTGGCAGCAGTAGATCACCTTAAACACTGGCAACAGTAGATCACCTTCAACACTGGCAGCAGTAATCACCTTCAACACTGGCAGCAGTAATCACCTTCAACACTGACAGCAGTAATCACCTTCAACACTGACAGCAATAATCACCTTCAACACAGACAGCAGTACCCACTGGCTATCACTTCAACACTGGCACACAACACTGGCATCACAACACTGGCATCACAACACTGGCATCACAACACTGGCATCACAACACTGGCATCACAACACTGGCATCACAACACTGGCATCACAACACTGGCATCACAACACTGGCATCACAACACTGGCATCACAACACTGGCATCACAACACTGGCATCACAACACTGGCATCACAACACTGGCATCACAATCACTGGCATCACAACACTGGCATCACAACACTGGCACCAACACTGGCATCACAACACTGGCATCACATACACTGGCATCACAACACTGGCATCACAACACTGGCATCACATAACACTGGCATCACAACACGGCATCACAACACTGGTCATCACAACACTGGCATCACAACACTGGCATCACACACTGGCATCACAACACTGGCATCACAACACTGGCATCACAACACTGGCATCACAACACTGGCATCACAACACTGGCATCACAACACTGGCATCACAACACTGGCATCACAACATGGCATCACAACACTGGCATCACAACACTGCATCACAACACTGGCATCACAACACTGGCATACAACACTGGCATCACTAACACTGGCATCACAACACTGGCATCACTATCACACTGGCATCACAACACTGGCATCACAACACTGGCATCACAACACTGGCATCACAACACTGGCATCACAACACTGGCATCACAACACTGGCATCACAACACTGGCATCCACAACACTGGCATCACAACACTGCATCACAACACCTGGCATCACAACACTGGCATCACAACACTGGCATCACAACACTGGCATCACAACACTGGCATCACACACAATGTTTCATTAATAACAGAACCATAAAAATCTCCATTGTTTCTTGTAATAATCTGAGAGAGAAGAACAGAGAAGACTTCTTCATTATTGCTTCCTGTGTCACGACGTCTCTCCCATGATGTCTGACGTCTCTCCCTTGATGCCTGATGTCTCTCCCATGATGTCTGACGTCTCTCCCTTGATGCTTGATGTCTCTCCCATGATGTCTGACGTCTCTCCCTTGATGCTTGATGTCTCTCCCATGATGTCTGACGTCTCTCCCATGATGTCTGACGTCTCTCCATGATGTCTGACGTCTCTCCCTTGATGCCTGTGTTCTCACCATGATGTCTGACGTCTCTCCCTTGATGCCTGATGTCTCTCCCATGATGTCTGACGTCTCTCCCTTGATGCCTGATGTCTCTCCCATGATGTCTGACGTCTCTCCCTTGATGCCTGATGTCTCTCCCATGATGTCTGACGTCTCTCCCTTGATGCCTGGTGTCTCTCCCATGATGTCTGACGTCTCTCCCTTGATGCCTGATGTCTCTCCCATGATGTCTGACGTCTCTCCCTTGATGCCTGATGTCTCTCCCATGATGTCTGACGTCTCTCCCTTGATGCCTGGTGTCTCTCCCATGATGTCTGACGTCTCTTCCTTGATGCCTGATGTCTCTCCCATGATGTCTGACGTCTCTTCCTTGATGCCTGATGTCTCTCCCATGATGTCTGACGTCTCTCCCTTGATGTCTGATGTCTCTCCCATGATGTCTGACGTCTCTTCCTTGATGCCTGATGTCTCTCCCATGATGTCTGACGTCTCTCCCTTGATGCTTGATATTCTCTCTACCATGATGTCTGATGTTTCTCCCTTGATGCCTGATGTTCCTCCCATGATGTCTGACGTCTCTACCATGATGCCTGATGTTCTCTCTACAATGACGTCTGACGTCTCTGCCATGATGCCTGATGTTTCTCCCATGATGTCTGATGTCCTCTTTACCATGATGTCTCACGTCTCTCTCATGATGTCTGATGTCCTCTCTACCATGATGTCTGACGTCTCTCCCTTGATGTCTGATGTCTCTCCCATGATGTCTGACGTCAATCCCATTATGTCTAATGTCCTCTCTACCATGTTGTCTGATGTCTCCTTTACCATGATGTCTGATGTCTCTCCCTTGATGCCTGATGTCCCTCACATGATGTCTGATGTCTCTCCCATAATGTCTGATGTCCTCTCTACCATGATATCTAATGTCCTCTCTACAATGATCTCTGACGTCTCTTCCATGATGCCGGAGGTCTCTCCCATGATGTCTGATGTCTCTTCCATGATGTCTGATGTCCTCTTTACAATGATGTATGACGTCTCTCCGATGATGTCTGATGTCCTCTCTACCATGATGTCTGACGTCTCTCCCTTGATGTCTGATGTCTCTCCCGTGATGTCTGACGTCTCTCCCATGATGTGTAATGTCCTCTCTACCATGATGTCTGACGTCTCTCCCTTGATGTCTGATGTTTCTAGCGTGATGTCTGACGTCTCTAGCATGATGTCTGTCCTCCCTCTAATGATGTCTGATGTCCTCTCTACCATAATGTCTGACGTACTCTTTACCATGATGCCTGATGTCCTATCTACCATAATGTCTGACGTCCTCTCTACCATGTTGTCTGACCAAGTATCCCTGAAAGGATACTTGGTTATTGCAAGGTATCCCTGAAGGGATACTTGGTTATTGCAAGGTATCCCTCCAAGGATACCTTGTAATGGTTGCCTGAATGTTTATTCCTCCAAGGTTTTGTTTATAGCTTAAGAACGCCTCACCAGATCGACTTCAATCTAGTTACTGGTGTAGGTAACTTGGGAGAGGTTCACGCAACCGTCGATACGTCCATGCGCTCCGTGCTCACTCTTATACATACCTACCGTATTTTGGGGCATATAAGGCGCACGAGTGTGTGGACTGCTTGCTGGCATGATGTTACCAAGAAATTGTATTATAACGCTAGTAAACAACTGCTACAACCTCATCACCCAGAGCCTACCCTTGATCCTGACCTTCAGCATATAAGGCGCAGCTTGGTTTTCCAAGACAGTGTTTTAGGGGGGAAATAGCGCGCCTTATATGCCGGAAAATACGTTAAGCACAAGTGTGTCTTACTTAGAAGAAAGATGGAATTGGTATTGGAGTGTATAGTTGCCAGATTGCATATTTTGATCGTAAAATATTTTTTTCTATGAAATATGTTGACAATGTCGTGAATGACTGATGCATGTTGGTGAGGGTATTGTTCTTAATGATAACTTAGACACATTTGCAACACTTAGGTGTATTTATTGAGGAAGCGTTACGCCACACAGTGGCTTCATCAGTCCAATACAAAGAAGAATAGTGAAGATCAGAAGGAGTTTGAGGTAATCAGTCCCTCAGCCTGAAGTTGATGTAATTATTCCATCGATCTTTTCAAGATTAAATTAACTCCAGGTTGAGGGAGTGATTACTTCAAATTCCTTCTGATCTTCACCATTCTTCTTTGTATCTGACTGATGAAGCCACTGTGTGGCGAAACGTTCCTACTATAAAGCTACAAAAGTGTTGCACATGTGTCTAAATTATGAACTTGTAGGTTCTCTGTACCATTTATCTACATTGTGCCTAATGTGTCCAGGTTATGTAGGAGAGCATCTGTGGACAGATTAACATAGTGTTCAGAGTCTTGGCGCTGTTATATTCCCTGTGATATCTGAGCTGCTGTGTGTCGCCTGCTACATGCTTCAAGTTCTTGTTCAGCTGCTTATGTTAAATTTTAACATTTTGCTAAAATAATGTTGTTATTTATTTATACTCAACAACAGGAGAACATTTCTTCTGACTGGCAAGAAAATTTATTGAAAAAACTTCTTTCTCCATTTGTTTCTCGCGGTATTTAATAGGCTCAGGTTTTTCAGAATTTAGGCTGTGTAGGTGCAAATTTGTCGCTGTGTTTACATAGTTACAAACTTGGAATTCTATGATGCTATTGTTGAAGAATGTTTCTTTTAGTCGACTTCAAACTTCCAGTGTTAGCGTGTCCCACTTAGAGAATATTTAAATATTTTAGTGGGCTTTCTAACCTGTAATTTACTCATTTTTATAGTGCAAATTTTGGAGTATTATATTCACTAGAGATAAAATGTATAAAATACCGACACGACGGAAAAATAAACACATATGCAGTATAATGTGATGCTTTATTGACAACGTTTCGCCCACACAGTGGGCTTTTTCAAGTCACAAACAGATCTACCTGGGGGAAGAGTACATGAGTATATATAGTGGAAATAACTGCAGTAATAATAGAAACAAAGAAAAGTCTTATAAGGCCAAGATAGCACCTCACTGTCAACATCCGACGCCTCATCTATTCCTTTATAATGATGCGGGTGAGATGGACAAAGGCTTGTCAAACATAGCTTAAAATCTTCCCAAATTTTATTAATTATAAATGAATCTCATTTATATAATCCTAAATCAATATTCATATTGAAATCAAAATTATTTTTATGAAGCTTGATTCAGTTTAAGACCCAAACTCAGGGCTTGTTTCTCGCAGTCAGTTAAGGTGTGTGACGATACGTTGTTTATCAGGGATTCTCTTCTCATTTCCTTAAATTGGTTTTTAGTGCAGAGGTACTGAAATTTGTGACTGAGTTTGATCTTCTGTTGGAGGTTGGCTGTGGTGACTGTGCTGAGAATATGTTCATCAGTGTGGTGGTCAATATGAAGATTGGCCCTCATATTCCTTGCGGTTTCAAAGGATTCCTTAGCGAAGTTAGAAAGTTCTTCGGCACATTCAGTTAAGTAAGCTTGGGTAGCTGGAGAGAAAGGGTGTTTGGAGTTGGAAACTTGTGTAGGGGTAGACCTAGGGATCACCTTCTCGGCCAGGCAATTACTGCCCTTAAGGACCTCGCCAACGACCCCAACATTATTGTCACCACCGCCGACAAAGGAGGTAGAGTCGTCATACTCAACACCAGTGACTACAACACCAAAATGATGGACTTTATGAATGATCAGTCTACATACGAACCCATCAACACACAACAGTGGGAGACACTCACCAAAGATTTCCTATACAAAACCAGACAAATACTCAAACGCACTAGTGAAGGAAAGAGACTTCTGTACATGATACTCAGCAACCCTAATCCAGCACACATGTTTGGTTTACCCAAGACCTATAAATATATTCCTCTCAGACCAGTCACATCACATGAAGTTCAACGATAAGAAATTTCAATTACTCAGATATGGTAAACACGAGGATATTAAAACTTCATCAGAGTACCAAACAAATTCCGGCCACAAAATAGAGCGAAAAACCAACGTCAAAGACCTGGGAGTGATCATGTCGGAGGATCTCACCTTCAAGGACCATAACATTGTAATAATAGCAGCTGCTAGAAAAAATACAGGATGGATAATGAAAACCTTCAAAACTAGGGATGCCAAGCCCATGATGACACTCTTCAGGTTGCTTGTTCTATCTAGGCTGGAATATTGCTGCACACTAACAGCACCTTCCAAGGCAGGTGAAATTGCTGACCTAGAAAATGTACAGAGAACCTTCACGGCGCGCATAACGGAGATAAAACACCTCAATTACTGGGAGCGCTTGAGGTTCCTAAACCTGTATTCCCTGGAACGCAGGCGGGAGAGATACATGATTATATACACCTGGAAAATCCTAGAGGGACTAGTACCGAACTTGCACACGAAAATCACTCACAACGAAAGCAAAAGACTCAGCAGACGATGCAACATCCCCCCAATGAAAAGCAGGGGTGTCACTAGCACGTTAAGAGACAATGCAATAAGTGTCAGGGGCCCGAGACTGTTCAACTGCCTCCCAGCATACATAAGGGGGATTACCAATAGACCCCTGGCAGTCTTCAAGCTGGCACTGGACAAGCACCTAAAGTCGGTTCCTGACCAGCCGGGCTGTGGCTCGTACGTTGGATTGCGTGCAGCCAGCAGTAACAGCCTGGTTGATCAGGCTCTGATCCACCAGGAGGCCTGGTCACAGACCGGGCCGCGGGGGCGTTGACCCCCGGAACTCTCTCCAGGTAAACTCCAGGTAAACTCAGGTATAAGCAGTGCACCACACAAACTAGCCGGAGTTCTTGCAAAACAATTTTCCTGCCTTCTAGGGACCATCAGTACCACTCATCTTAAGCGTTCAGGCGACCTTCTCAGCCGCATAAGAGACCTCTCCATCCGAAACAAGAAACTAAGTATTATGTCCTGGAATTTGTATTCATAAAGCCACTGGATCTGGAGTTTATCTGGAGAGAGTTCCGGGGGTCAACGCCCCCGCGGCCCGGTCTGTGACCAGGCCTCCTTAGGTCAGTGTCCCAGGATGCGACCCACACCAGTCGACTAACACCCAGGTACCCATTTTACTGATGGGGAACATAGACAACAGGTGGAAAGAAACACGTCCAATGTTTCTATTCTGGCTGGGAATCGAACCCAGGCCCTCGCCGTGTGAAGCGAGAGCGTTAACCACCAGGCCAAGATACCCAGATGTTGCACATGTGTCTTAATTTCATCTTGTTGGTATTGTATACCATTCTTGCACAAGAAACTAAGTAGTTTAGACGTAACTTCACTAAAGCACCTACCATACAAGCCATTGACGTTCTACGACGTAAAGTCAAGCAGGACTAATCTTCCTCTACCTCCCGAGATTTTGTTGACTTGATTGAACTCTTCATTAATTTCAGTTGCTTTTCTTTCAATAAAAGGCTCTACAAACAAATCTATGATATGGGAATGGGGTCCCCTATCAGCGCCGTCTTAGCCAACTTGTATATGGAGCGACTGGAAGTTGAACACTTCACCAACTTCATCCCTTCCAGGGTCACTTGGTTACTTTATGTAGACGACGTCCTCATAATAACTCCCAAACGTTTTGATGTGCGGAATCTTCACGGCGATCCAGTTTACACTAGAAAAAGATTCCAATGACAAGCTATCTTATCTAGACGTCCTCATTCACAAAGTAGGTAACAATCTAAGATTTCAAGTTTACCGTAAACCTATCAACAAAAATGATCTCACACACTTCTATTCCAGCCAAGATACTAAGACTAAAAGAGGCATCATTATCGAATTTGTAGTCCTGAGTTTCTTGACGAGGAATTTACTTACACCAAACCTTCACTGATCTACACATTTGTTTCTTTTTCATCAAAGACTGCAAGAAAAGACCTCTTCAGATTATCAGTTCTCCACGCTCCAGCAACACCACTCCTAACAAAGTTATAATCCTTCCCAACAGCCAGGTCGCATTGAACTTTTCGAAGGTACTGGCACAAACTAACAGTAGAATCGCCATCTCATCCAGCACTTCCAAAAGGAATCTAACCAGGACAAAATCGAACCACCATGAACCAGTCAATGCAGGAGTTTACACTATACCTTGTGGAGGCTGCGGCAGAATATATGTAGGTGAAACAGGAAGGAAACTCGAAACACAACTCAATGAACACATTAACTCATGTAGGAACGATAGTTTTAACAACGCCCGCGCACAAAACCGGAATTCCACCAGTCACCTCATGAAATTCAGCGACGCCCGAGTAGTGATCAGAGAACCTAATTTCAGAAGACGTAAATGCCTTGAAACATCATTATTGGTTGTTTCTAACACAATCAAGCAAAATAAAGTTAGTTTCATTATCTCTGAAGTATTAGCATAAGCTCCTCCTTAAAACAATAAACCCTGCCATC
>NC_069415.1:31925519-31928019 GCF_026875155.1 Cherax quadricarinatus
GTGTGGTGTGTGTATGTTTTGTGTTGTGGTGTCGTGTGTGTTTGTGTGTGTGTGTGTGTTGTGTGTGTGTGTGTGTGTCTGTGTGTGTGTTGTGTGTGTTGTGTCTGTGTGTTGTGTGTGTGTTGTGTGTGTGTGTTGTGTGTGTGTGTGTGTGTGTGTGTGTTGTGGTTTGTTGTGTGTGTTTAGTGAATTTGTGTGTGTGTGTGTAGTGTGTGTGTGTGTGTGTTGTGTGTGTGTGTGTTGCGTGTTGTGTGTATGTGTGTGTGTGTCGTGTAGTGTGTGTGAGTGGTTGTGTGTGTGTGTGTGTTGTGTCTGTGTGTGTGTTGTGATTGTTGTCTGTGTGTGTGTTTTGTGTGAGTGTTGTTGTGTTGTGTGTGGGTTGTGGGATGTTTTTGTGTGTGTGTGTGGTGCTGTGTGTTTGTGTTGTGTGTGCATGAGTGGGTGCGGGTGTGTTTTGTTGGTGTGTGTGTCGTGTATGTGTGTGGTGTCTCGGCTAATTGTGGTGCAAGTGTCGATTCTCAGCTCGTGCTTCGCCTCACTGCTGGGAATTATTGGCTGCGTGAGCCTCTATCATTTCGCTCTCTAGGTCGATCAACTTCTGAACGACCTATGACACATTGCGCTTTAACAGGGCGATGTGAACCGTGTCTAACACTCACCTTTCTCTGTTCACCCTGTCAATTCCTCTCCTTATTTTGTACGTTGTAATCATGTCACCCTCTAGTGCCGTCAGGTTTAGCTCCTCTGGCCTCTCAAACAGGTCAACAATCAAAATCTTCCAGACCAAGTGAAATTTTCCACAATTTTTGGTCATGATAAAAATTATGTTAAAAATTTTTTGTTAATCTCTCTTTTAAATTAAAGCCTACGTGCCACAACAGGCTTCAACGGTTTGTGGCGTGGTTTCTTACCCACTCCAGTACACGACTTATTTTTGTTCCAGCAATCATTGAAGAGGGTTTCTGATGTCAAGTTTGTATTTTGGGTGAAAGGGTTTGGGGATTTTTTTAGTAAACTGGACGGATACGAAAGTATGATCTTTTCGTTGAATGAGTGGCGTGAAGGGTTTCTTATACATCGGGAGAGAGCCACCTGTAAATCTTGGACCCTGGGTAAAAAAATGTTAACTCCATCTCCCCTCGAACCAAAAAAAATTATGTCCCCTCACTACACATAAAACTGGGGCTCTGAAAAACTTTGTAAAAGCTATGGAAAAATTCCGGTGGGGAAATATAAGTATTTCACATAAAAATTTCCCTTACTGAGCGACGCTAAGATAAGAGAAGGTCTTCAATGGTTCTCAGATTCAGAACTTTTAAAGATGTGACTTTGAATCAGACCTTGGGGGAAAAAAAAAAAAGTTGGAAAGCATTTTTTTAGTGGAAAAGGAATTTTTCGGAAAACAGAAGTGAAAGACTAAAGAATTGGGGGAAAAACCCTTATAAAGGCTTACAAAAAACGGGAATTAAAAAGCACTTAAAACCCACTTTTTGGACTCAATTTAGATTTTTTTCCACGAACTTGGGGCGTTAGTGACGAACTGGTAAAAGTTTCACCAGACTTTAAACCCATGGAAAAATGGTCCCCAGGGCAAAGGGGCACAAAATGCTGGCAGACTATTGCGGGACTGGCAAAGATGTTTTTTCGCCCACGTAAGTGCAAGCAAAAAGGCAGGTGGGTACGGATTAGAGTTTAAAACATACTGACATATTTTGTACGTTAAATAAAATTCAAATTTAATATCTTGTATCTTAACCCCTAAAACCCAAATAAACTTTTTTTCAAGAAAATTTTTGGGGATTCGGGGACTAAAATACATTAAAATTAACCTCATTTAAGAAGCATACAACTTTTCAAAAATTTTTCCCAGTGATTCCTACCCCTCAGCTCTGCCACTAGTTTCCTTACAAACTTTTACATTCTTTCCCAACTTTTTTAAATGCTTTACATTGGGGGTTCCATCCCGGGCACGCACACTCAAGACGGTCCTGACGCCTTGTATAACACCCTGAAAATTTCTTGTTTTTTTTGCAAGTCCCTTTAAAAAATTTTGCCATTCGCACTTACTCAGTTGGTTTGCTCAGGGAGATGCTGGGAACTATGCTCACCCGAGGTCCTTCTTTTTCCAGGGGGTTTGGGCTCCTTTGTCCCCCAACGTGACAGTTTCCCGGACATCTTTCCCCTTCTCTAATTTTCATAACTTTGCATTTGCTGGAGTGAAAGTCTAATAGCAATTTGTCAGTCCTGTCCTGCAACTTCCTACCTATCTGGAGTCCCCTGTCTTTCTAGCCATACCTCACGCACTTCCCCCCCCATCACGATTGGCTGTTCCTCACTCCTACAAGATGTTATTCTTCCTTGTCCTATACACGAATTCACAGCTTCCTTATCTTCAACATTTAACAATTCCTCAAAATTTTCCCTCCATTTTCCCCAAACCCTCTAAATCCCTTTAATAACTCTCCTTTTTTTTTTTTTAACTGTCAAATCCATTTTTTCC